>WAAB01018599.1:0-69068 GCA_013389865.1 Piaya cayana | reverse complement strand
GGTCCCGGGGATCGGGGGGGGGCGGGGGCGGGAGGGGGAGCGACCGACGGAGCCATCGGGACCTCCGGGCGTCTGGATGGCGAACCCCGAGCTCGCTGGGCTCCGGCTGTGGAAAGAGTCGCTCGAACAAAACAAAAACCCTTTTTCCTCCTTCCCTTCCGTGTGTGTGAGAGGCTTCACGCTTCGCTTTCAACCTCTTCTTAATAGGCGGCCTAAAAATTAACTCTCTTAGTTCATCACGTTGTTAGGGCAAAAGTATTAAGGGGAGGGGGGTGGATTTTTAAGCCTTAGGAGGGGGAGATCTACTTAGAAGTCAAATCTGGGACCAGTTGTAGTCACTGTAGCCAAATTAACTGCCGGGCTCTTCATTGTTACCAACCCTCTTCCCCAAACCACCCTGAAGCTTAACTGAGTTTCTTCTGTGCCTTGTTATTTAGGTCAAGTTTCTCTCTCTTTTTTTTTTTTTCCCCCTTTGCTCCAGCAGGAGGAAACTATTAGGGTATTTTGATTTCTGCTCGAAACAATGCATGAAAGCCTTATCAGCCCCTTGCCAGCACTTGTTTGGGGGCAGACGGTGCGGATGCGAATCTCTCAGCTATGGGGGCAACTAAAAATACGTATTTTTAATTAGCAGCTTCCTGGTTGCTCAACTATATACTGCGTTTAAAGCTAATTAAATAGCATCCTAAACTCAGTGCTCTATTGGGGATTATCCATGCCTTTATATGCAAACTCATTCTCTGAAAATGCAAATGTTGTTCCGATCAAGTGCTTGCATGTATTTTCATCCTAGATCTAGAGGTTGTTGGTATTCCTCCAGAAGGTACCAGAGCTCTAGCTTACGTGAGCCTGCTGACATCAGATATTCACCTCCTGATACAGGAGGAGGAACAATTCCACTTGTGTGCTCTTGTGGTTTGTGTGGGGATATTGGTTTTGAATCACTGAAGCGTGGCTTTATATCAAGGAGCGAGGAATTTTTGACAGGACAAAGTGAGATTTCATAATTGCATATATTAAATTTTAAATAATGTTAATGTCTGCTATTTTGCTATGTAGAAAATTACTGTATATTAGGGGAGAGGGAGGCAAACTGGATTCTTGGCTGAAGTTCCTTTAAGCCTTTAAATTTTGACCCTATGTAACGTTTTATTCTTTGGAGTGCCAGAAGACCATTAAAGCTTAATGACATGACTTACAATGTGGAAACTTGTAAATAGCTGAATTGTGCTGTGTGGCACAGTTCAATTCTGAAACTATCAAAAAATGTTCTTTTGTTTTATGCATTTGAAATTCTGTAGCAGGCTCTGGTGTCCATTTTAAAATGAGCACTCTTTAACGCAGCTTGAGAGTTGTAATGTCCTCATTTATCCTCCCAAATAAAGTTTTAAAAATAATTTTATGGGCCTGGCCATTGTCCCGGAAAAATTTAAATGAGAAGCATGTATTGTCTCTTTTGTAACTTTTTTACTTTTGCAGGTTACTCTTTAACCACTTAAGGGCAGGCCTTGTAGGTGAAGGTTAATAGCCCCGGAAAAATTACGCGAGGAGCTTCATGCTTCCTCTCATCATCGATTGCCTCTCCGTTCTTACAGAGCTTCTTGCGTTTCTGAGGAAGTACAGTCTCTGCCTTTGGTCTGCTAGCCTTCCTCCTTTCCCTCTGCTCCACCCTCCAAGTAATCTGGACTGCAAATAGCTGAAATAAACCTGCTGAAGCTGGAAGTAGCGTGGCTAGCTAGGAGGAGGATTTTGGGTGGTCAAACATGCTCTGACAAAGTTCCACAAGATTAATTGCCCACCACTTAGATGTCACTGAACAGGTTGTAACATCCAAGTTTTGAGAAATGAAGTGAGAAAGCACAAAGAAAAGATGAATACAGAAAGAAACTGCAGTAGAAGAGGTCAGATGTCATGAAAATAGTTTGCCCTGGGCTTTTTCTTTTGTCTTTTTCTTTATTTTAGATAAAATAATGGTATTCTTAATCTGCATTCCTCACCTGAGGACACTTCCTAACAGGTACTGTATTTTTTCCTGTGTGCTTTTTTAGGTGCCCTGATAGCTAGTTCTTTTTTAGCAGTAGTGCTGCAGAAGCTTCCAATTTGTAGGGGTGATTTCTTACTGATGTGATGTTGTAATAAGCTATAAGAACTCCTCCTTAACCTGAATACTATATATCTCATGTTTAATATGAAAATAAAAATCTTGAATTCTTGAGTGTTTCTATCTCTTCTCCTTGTGAATGTTCTTGAAAGCTTTATTATTAACAATGCATTTGCACAGTTTGGTTTGTTTCTCATTTTCTTGGTTTTCTGTTATACTGGGGAAATAAAAATTAAAAGAGCTCAGGCAGCTCTGCAGCATTAGTAGGCACCTCACATGTAGGTAGAAAACGTGCTTAGGAGTTCTTTCCCAACGTGACTGTATTTATCTTGGGCTTAGGTGAGCAATCAGTGTTTGCATATCTTCTTGGAGCTGAACCAAGTCTGTGGAGTTGATATGGTTTGATAGTCAGCTGCCTTGGCTGTAATTCACCAAGTCTTCACATGTAAAGTTGAGTATCTGTGATAAAGACTTTTCCTGATCATGCTGAAAGAAAAAATCTTTTCAGACACTTCCAGGCTGTTTAGTTGCGTCATTCTCATTGCAGCCGGAAGTAATGGAACTATTTGGGTTCTTATTCACATGAGTAGCTAAACCACTGCATTGTATCAGATCTATCCTATGCATGTGTGGTGGTATCTCCCAAATCTTTCATATTAGTAGAACCTGAGAAGGCACCTTTGCCAGTGCTGCCTCTGCACCAGGTCTTGCCATGCTGAGGTTGCTAGTGCATAGAACAGGTTGCTGGTCTGCTTGTCATCTGAATGAAAGACTAGCCTGGAAATAATGTGTGAATTAGGCTTTGGATGCACTGCAACTCTCTTTCCATAACCCCACATCAATACTTCTCAAATGTGTCTTCTGCTTTATAAGTTTGATGATTTGAGCTTTACTGGCTGTACCCGTGGACAGAGTGCTCCTGGCACATGTGATGCAGTGTTTAAGGTGTTAAGTGAATGAAACCAAGAGTTCCTGCTGAAGGCCTCTTACTCACTCCTAGGATTACTGATTTTATTTTACTTTGTGAAGTAGTTCTAGGAACAGTAGAAGACACAGTCCTGTTGTTCCCTTTTTTGTTATTGTATAGCCTCCCCCTTTCTTCTGAGAGTATGATGAGTGAGGAGCAACAAGACGAGCCTGCTCTCCCAGGGCTAGATTCAGAAAACGTCAGTGTTTTGCTTTAGGTCATACAGATTTGAATGAGCGTGGTGAGGTCAAGATTAGGTGAAAGACTTTTATCTCCAAAATTTTAAGCTTGGAAATGTGAGAACTATGTTTTTTTATTTTCTTAATGTATACAGCTAGTAGTAGAATATATTTCAGATTCTCTTGGAAGATAAAAGGCAGTATTTCCTTAGTAGTAACATGAAGTTAAGCCTGTTCGTACTCTGAAATAAAATTACCAACTGTTTTCTTCTGCAGTATTGAGAAGATGAGATACAGAAGGTCAAGGGATGCTGTGGGACTTGAGAGTATAACATATAGTGTAGTATGATCAAGTAGGAGGGATGTATCCTGTCTAGCAGTTCAGCCATATCCTTTACTGTTGGATGAAATTCTTCTCAGAGAGGCGTCTCTAACAATAAAGCTGCTGCTTCCAGAGGGTGGTGTCTGCACCAAAAAGTGTGTCCTTGATGAGAAAGGAGACTATCGACCGAGTTTAATGGTGCTCATCCTACCTGAAAGATTACTGAGCCCTCAGATGGATTTCCACATTAATTAGGAGCTTTACAAAAGGGCTGAAGGTGGGGAGATAGATTCTGCAAACTTAAATAGCAAGCACCAGTGCTAACAAGCAGGACTGTTGTTAAATAGTTAATAACAGATGGCTGAACTTCTGATGCAAATGATCAGACACAACAAGAGAAGTTCTTTGCATCCTGACCCAGTGACTCCTCACTGTTCCCACAGCAACTACACTTTTTCCCCTCTCCAGTTTTAGCAAAGTTTATGAAACTGAAGATAACTTGTTGGCTTCATGACATCAAAATAAATTTTAAAAGGCAAAGCTGACCAGCTGGAGGAGGAGAAAACATAAACTAAGAGAATGTGTCTATTAATTTCTAGAGGCCTTGCATCTTTTAGTTCCTGTAGGATCTTTCTAAAAGATGTCTGAAATACTGTATACTTTAAAATGCCTGAATATCAAGGCATTAGTTTAAATACATACATTTATAATCTGAGCAAATCTATATGAATCTTTTTCATTTAACTTAACATGGAAATTAACCACTGCAGCTAGAATAGCATTGCAAGGGGGAAAGGGAGAAGGAGGTAGGGAGCTCTGTGTATTTGGCCCGGGCGTGGGAAAGAGAAGCAAGGAAGAACCTGTAGCTCGTGGGATGATGTGGCCTTTAATCTGACTAGTGCTTGCAGCCAGGCATTTGTCCTTGGTGGAGTCGGAGGGTGCTGCTGTAGGACAGTGTAGGTCTGTACCAGGGGCCTTGGAGGGCTTTGAAGCTGTTTGCCTCTGGACTGGGTAGACTCTTCTCTGCCCCTTTGATTCAATTGTTAAAGACTGAGAGATTACTCTGGAGAAATATCGCTACAACTCATAGTTGTGGGTTTTTTTGCCAAGGTGCTTGCCTCTGCCTGCTGTGAGCTGAGCGCTAGAAGGACTCCAAGTACTGTCTGTTTTATCTGCTACAGCAAAGTTACTTTGCTTTAGTTCCTTCTAAATTCAAAATAGAAGGTTCAACATCTCTTTTTAGGAGACCTGAAGGAGTGTTCACGTAGGGTAAACTTCATGGCAGTGAAAGCAGGTTTTGATCTGGTCCCCTGGGAAAGCTGTGAACAAGACCTGTGTATATTGCTAAGTGCCCTTCTCAAAGAATAAACAACCTGTTTTATCTCTGTTGTATGAATGCTGTTAGGAACATGTTGTTTCTTCAGCTCTTGCTGTTTTTAAGGTACATGGATGCTTATGGGTCTTACTCCATGACAGGGGTTTCTTTACAGAAGCCAGTCCTTCATGTATATATATATATATATACCAAGGCACTATATTCTCTAACTGTATTTCTAGACTATATCATGTTGCTGCATTTGATTGTCTAGATGGTTCATAGAATCCTTTGGCCTCTAGGTGTATATATCTGTCATAATATACTTTTAAAGGGAAGGGAGGCAAATTCCTGCAGTTCCTACCTGCCTGAAGATAGCAAATTAAGAGACGCATTCAGGTGTAACGTTTTGCTGAATATTATACAAGCATGGAACAAAAGACTCCTCACCTCAGACCTTATGCAAGTATCAAACATGAAATCGATGACTTCCAACAGAGGGTTTTAAGGAAACAAAGGGATAATACTGATGAGAGAGATAAACTGTGCTGCCAGCGTACAGGCTAACAAGCCTTTATCACTGTAACAGAGAAGCTGGAAAACAGAGTCATTTGGCATCATGTGTGTTCTTCCTGACTATAGGACAACACAGGGGGCAGGAAGTACAAGTGATTAATCGAAGGCTAATGGAAAGGGAAAGTCCACTGCAATAGTGAGTGGGAGACAACAGGAGTAGTAGGGAGCCATGGAAGACCTTGCAAGTTTATTTTTAAAAAAAGCCATTTGCTTGCTATGAAAGATGGTGTTCTGAGAGGCACAAAAGCCAACATGAAAATATGGTTTCCTGTTAGGCACTGATGAGACATACTTTCCTCTGAAGGCTGTGGATGCTGGTGAATTTTCTGGTCTATTGCTGGTCTATTTCACAGTTGGTTTTGGTGATGAATTCCATGAGGAATCCTGCGGACACTCCTGGTGCTTCCCCAAGCAGGCAGATAAGACATTGCCATCTGCTCCCTGAACCCTGGGTAGCGTTCACATGGTCTGTGCCTGGCCCACAGGTCCCCACTGGCCGGGCCCGCTTCCACCATCATCATGGCTTAGACTGTGAAGAATTTATCTCTGAGGAAATATTGGGAGTTCAGAGTGTGTTTTTTTCATAGCCAAGAGTAAAACCAGCTCACACTGAAAGCTAAACGCTTTTTCCTAGGGATCCAACCCAGTTATAAGGATGCAGTGAACCCAGTTTGCACGTTGTTCTGCGGGTAAAGAGGGCAGGTTGCTTGTTGTCTGGATTCCTGTGCCAGATTCTGATCCTTTCAAGATTGGCCACAAATTCAGATGGTAAGAAGAAATTGTTCCGTATTAAAAATATGGGTTTTATTAATTCTTAAAGGCAATTGCAAACAAAACAGCAGTTTATAGTAATAGCCAATATAGTTTTATATTCCTAAATGTACACTTAAAATCTGACTATGCTCTTCTACACACACTTCTTTGTTATCTTTTAAAAAGAGATCCTCTTCCTCCAGCAATATTATGTGGTGTTGTCACTTGATACCAATGAATTTTTTCTTTATTGATTTCCAACAGAAAACCTCTGTATAATCTTTCTGTAACTGAAAGGGTTGACAAAACAAGTGCATCTATCAGGCACTTGGATTCTATAATGTGGGGGGATTCTATAATTTGGATTCTATAATTTGTGGGGGCTGCTTTTTTTTTTTGTCTGATGCTCAGCTTAAGCATTCACAATATGTTATTAAATCTATTAAACCTGACAAGTGGGCGAATCCTTAACGTTGCCTGAACTATGCTAGCAGCTGATGTAAGGCAGAGAGCAACTTCTTGGCACTTCTGAGCTGAAGGCAGCTTGGAGCAATTTTGCGTGAAAGTAAGTAATTTTGACATCTTCTGATTGAGTTTCATTGGATATTTACTTTGGACATTAATACCTTTTCTGCTGGTCCCAAATTAATCTTTTTTTTTTTCCTCTTGCTCTGTACTTTTGATTAAATATATATTTGCAAGTTATCGAAGGGGAAATAAAAGTTGGGGTTTATATATCTGTCTTTGCTTTTGTCAGTTGTTTTTGCACAGAATACAAAAGAGCCTGTGGAGGACCTTGAGCTTTGACTGGATAAAAACTTGTTCTTCACACGCTGTTCGTGTACACTATTTTTTGTGTGGTGTTTTGTTTTTTCTAATAATTTATTGCTTTGACTCGCAGGTCACCTGATTTTAGAGCATGCAAACATAGAGGCTGGATCCTTTGCTGTTCTGTAAGCTGCTAGCTTATCTTGAGCAGCAGGATGCTGATGCTGCTGGGGAGATTGTGTTAGAAGTGGTCGTGGAGGGGTGAGCCCTGTCCCTTCGGTTCTCTGGAATGTATGTTCTAAGAATACTCAGTACAGGGTGTTACAAAACACACGTGCAACCAATAAACTTGGAGCAGAGGCCAGGGATGATGGGTGACTTGAGGTCAGTGCTGTGCAGGGAGACTTTTGCCTGCTGGCCCTCACTGTGCCTGCCTTTGCTCTGTGCCAGCAACGGCGCAGTCATCCATGAACTCACTTTTTCCCTTGGGAAGTGAGAATTGTTTTGAACAGATATGTTATGATTACACCACTATTTTTCTCGCTCTAGTAGTGTTGTTTTGGCATTTCGGGCGAGTGTCTTGCATCTAGGATTGTCATAAGCTTGTTTTGTTCCACAAGATGTCCAGTGACTAGGTGTTTCTGGTAGCCTTCAAAGTTGCAATGCAAGCCTGGCAGGGATGGTTGAATGAAGAGGAGAGGGAAAGCAGACACTTAAATTTTGTAAGCAAACAAAAAAGCTGCTTGAAACTTCAGTGTTCAAGCAGGCCCAGTTTTCAAAAAAACACTTTCCAAGGTGTGTGTATGTGTGGAGGGGAAACCTAACAAGTTTTGAATGCTTTGGTTTCTTTAGTCTGATAGGTTTTTTTACATCTTCAAGTATATCTGAAGTGTTACACAATAAAAATGTTGCTCACGTAGGTCCTGGTGAGTCTTCAAATTGCATGAAAACAAAGAGGAACAAAACCTTCATCCATCAAGCTATTCAGTACTTGCACAGATTAAATAGATCTTGGCACGTAAAGTGACTATTGTGGTGGCTTGAATTGAACTGAAAGTTCATTGCTGCCCAGGCAGTTGCAGATTTTTAATTCCTGACCAATGAGGTCTTTGCAGCCTCCTGGGAAACTGCACAGACTATCACCTTCCCTAGAATTAAAAATAAAGCAAATTAACTTTCACCTATTGGGATCTTGGGTTAACTGAAATATCAGCTGACCTGGGTAACACTGCTGGCATTCCACGGGTTTTATTTTGATTTATAGGTTCCTCTTAAGACAACAGAATATTTGAAATTGAGTGTTGTGTGTCCTCAAGGAAGGGGAGTTGCTTTTTTTTTGGGTGGGTGCAGGGTTCATTGCTGCACCGGTGAGTTGCTGATGGCACCTCTTTTGTGCTCTTCACTAATTTGTAATGCTAATAATAAGCCCCAAACTTTGTGAAGACGTGACACATCTAGGTGATAATCAAACTTCTTGCCCCTGAAGAAATGACATACTAATCATGCTCATGGGAGGCCTTGGTTAGGTTTTCTTAATAGTCTTTTAATAGACTACTTTCACCAAAAAGTGGAGTAGGTCATAGAATTTTTTTTATTTTCCCAAAAATATCTAGACTTCTGCCCACTGTCATCCCACAGCCTTCTCTGGCCTATGGTTTTGGGGGTTTTTGTTACCAGAGTAAAACTGAGAAATCACAATATCTATTAAAAATAGGTACTTATAGGTAGCTTTGAGAAGATGTTCAACATACAAGAGGTTCTTCAGTAGTCTTTACAAACACTTGTCTTGTATCTTTTTTTCTATGTACAGAAAGTTGAGATTAAAAGCAGGGAGGAATTATTGGGTATGCACAATTTCTGCAAGTTTAGTTTAGTTTATTAAAGTCAGTAGTTCCTGACTTCACAGTCTGAAGATTATGGCTGTTAAAAGCCATTGACTGGACTTGTTGGCACCGGAGCGAAGCANACTATCATCTTCCCTAGAATTAAAAATAAAGCAAATTAACTTTCACCTATTGGGATCTTGGGTTAACTGAAATATCAGCTGACCTGGGTAACACTGCTGGCATTCCACGGGTTTTATTTTGATTTATAGGTTCCTCTTAAGACAACAGAATATTTGAAATTGAGTGTCATGCGTCCTCAAGGAAGAGGAGTTGCTTTTTTGGGTGGGTACAGGGTTTAATTGCTGCACCGGTGAGTTGCTGATGGCACCTCTTTTGTGCTCTTCACTAATTTGTAATGCTAATAATAAGCCCCAAACTTTGTGAAGACGTGACACATCTAGGTGATAATCAAACTTCTTGCCCCTGAAGAAATGACATACTAATCATGCTCATGGGAGGCCTTGGTTAGGTTTTCTTAATAGTCTTTTAATAGACTACTTTCACCAAAAAGTGGAGTAGGTCATAGAATTTTTTTTTTTTTTCCCAAAAATATCTAGACTTCTGCCCACTGTCATCCCACAGCCTTCTCTGGCCTATGGTTTTGGGGGTTTTTGTTACCAGAGTAAAACTGAGAAATCACAATATCTATTAAAAATAGGTACTTATAGGTAGCTTTGAGAAGATGTTCAACATACAAGAGGTTCTTCAGTAGTCTTTACAAACACTTGTCTTGTATCTTTTTTTCTATGTACAGAAAGTTGAGATTAAAAGCAGGGAGGAATTATTGGGTATGCACAATTTCTGCAAGTTTAGTTTAGTTTATTAAAGTCAGTAGTTCCTGACTTCACAGTCTGAAGATTATGGCTGTTAAAAGCCATTGACTGGACTTGTTGGCACCGGAGCGAAGCATGAAGATGAGAGCATTTGGCTGCTGGTGTTTAAAGTTTTCAGATTGTTGTGTTGTAGGCTGAGTGCTTAGTGAATAGTTTCCATAATGTATGATCCTGTAAGTCAACATGGTACTTTTCTCAGGGGCTTTCCCTGAATCCAACAGCTGTGGCAACCCTGCTGATTCCACCCAAAGATGAGTCGGTGCTTTCACGCTGCACTTTTCAATTCCACTGTGGTTTATTTTCAGGAGGTCTGACAATGATCAGAAGCAAATGTCACATGATGGGACTGTTCTTTTTCTTGCAGTGGTCTGAGGGAAGAAGAATACCAGTTTGTGCCTGGTGATTGTAAACCAAAGTGGAACCCCTACTCGCACAGAGCGTAGCTGGCCTTCCCCAGCAGGAGTTCGGTGTGCTCCCATTGTGGTTTTGTTCAGGCCCTTAATGACTCTTCCAGATCATTCACTCAAAATCTTTTTGAGACCTGAAGGCTATTTTACATTCTCCCTTATAAAAGAAGTGTTATTTTATCAGTATTAATGGGAAAAATAAACACAGCAAAAGTTGGAAGTATATTTTCCAAGTTTCTAAGCACAATGCGTATTGAAGGCAGTGAAATAAAGCATGGAATACCCCGAAGAGATCAATTTTTAGTATTAGTGGTGAAATTTTTAGGAAGAGTGGGTTTTGGCATCATTATGAATGTGGTTCCCAGAGATACTTGCTTATGTTGTCAAGATGCTAAGCTAGAGAGGAATAAACTGAGGAACACTTCAGCAAAAATCTAGTCAGTGCAAGATGCAAACATGTCCTGTTTGCAGCAGAAGCCTGTGCTCTCTGGCAACTCTCATAAGATACCTACTGTAGGATTTTTAAACAGTCCCATGTTGTTTTCCAGTAACATCCGAGAGTGATTTATTATCACAAATTACTGCTTTCCATCTTTAAACTCATGTCTGTAAAATATTGCAGAAGTCTGCAAGTAGTTGAATCTTTGTCAAGCTGGATTGTTAAACAAATTTAAGAGGAAACGTATGTCTGTCGTCCTGAGTTGCATTGTGTTTAAGGCCTCAAATAAAAGTTCTAGCATGCATTTTTATTTATGTACTATGAAATGCTATCACAGCTGGAATTTAATGCACAGCTGCCATCAACCTGCTTGATGGGAGGGCTGTCTTGGCTTCCAAATGGAGATAGACCTCCCAGTATCCAAATGCTGTAATTGTCGTATAGCTGATATGCCTTGAGAAGAGATGAGGCTTAGCCATAAACATGTGCTTTTTCATTGGTGATTCATGTTGGGCTCCCTTTGAAAAGAAAGAATGAGCTATGGAGCCACTGCAGTATGTTTACAGCTAACATAAAGTTGAGTAAGTTGATGAAAGCCTTCAGTCTGTATGTCTTCAGCCATGTAGTCGCTGCAAAGCTGGTTCTTGAATTAGCGAGTAGCAATAGAGAAGATGGTCATGAGCCATTCTTTTCCTCAGTTCTGTTGGCTGGGGAAGCCTTGAAAGAAATAGTCATCATCAACAACATGAGTGAAGGAAGAGTGAAAAAAAAAATTATTGAATATATATCTGGAAGTTTCATCTTGGAAAAATCTGTCTATTCATATGAAAGTGCTTAGGTTTTTTTTCCAGAAAAAAACTTGGGAAGAATGTTTCACATATTCTGTAAGCTTAAGTGTGCTTTGTTTTCTGTTCTAGGGTGACTCATGGCTCCTTCAGGTCCCCCAAACCGAGCATGTTGGATGCGGTTTCACACTATGGTGGCACAGGTTGTGGAGCCTAGGTCTGATCTCTACAATACTCTTGCTTCCTCCTGTGAACTGCAGTGGGATTTAAAACAGGAGCATTCCAGTAATTTGTTTTCAATATAATTCTGCAAAATTTATACCAACATATTTATGAGGGTGGTAAATCACAGCATTGATGGTGAGTGAAGGCTAAATATAACCCCTTTGTCCCTTCCAATTACACCTTTCTATTCTATACTTAGTGCCACATACTTAAACTATAAAAGAGATGTTTTCTCATACTTTCGAGTTGCAGAATTAGAAATCCAACTACCTTTGTCAGTTTTTAAAGGCTTTTTTTGTTCAGATAGCTTCATCGAGCCATGCAATTTGTTCTAACATAATCTAAGTAGAGCATCAGTTAATCAAGGAAAAATGAAAAAAAGAGAAGAATTAATGGAAAACTTAGAAATCACTCAGTGTGCTCCTGGTAGGTGTATTTGTTTCATTATAATATAACTTCAGGGGGTTTTGTGTAGTCACATTTAACAAAATCACTGTTCAGGAAATGGTCATGTAGAACAAAACACAAACTGATGTGTCCTTCTGCGAGGCCATTAGCTGAGACAAGTCCTCTTTGCTTTCAGTACCTATCCGCTTAAAGCATGTCGGTACAAGTAGCATCTTTTGTAACCCCTTCTGTAGACTAGTAAATTTTTAAGGATAAACAAAACCCACATGTTCAGTTTCTCCAGCTGACTTAAGTATAAGACGCTAAACATTGCAGCACTGAAAATCTTACAGCTCTACAGTGATGTTTTAGCACTTATTTAGGGGTGTCAGGGTATAGTGGGACAAATGTATTTTTGAATACATGAGTTCTCATGCAACTCTGTGAAATGAGGTTTGAAAGAAACCTCAGGCATCACATTTTCAGGTATTGCTTTCCTTTTGCTAAATACAGATGATGAAATCGTTATGATTGACCTACTTCACAATTTGTGATTTCCTTGTGGAGTGAGAAACATTTCAGCTTACATAATTTATTTTGAAGTATTCCTTTTCTTTGTCCAGTTAAGAGAAAAGCCAGTTTCCCTGATCAAAACACAAATGTTGGATCTAGAATTTGGTTTAACGCCAAAAAAATTATAAGAAGCCAGTTAAATTGTTGTTGCTTAGGTAAAAATAGAAAGCTACAGTTGGAAGAGGAGAAGTGACTCAGTAAGCAGTATGGTGATGGCAAAATAGGATGTCAGCCAAAACGCAGGAAGCAAGATGGGAACACCCAGATCAGTTTAACAGTCTGCATTTTACGCTCTCAAAGAGCAGTAGATTCTGAGGTTAGTGCAGGAAATTTAAGCTCTAAATGTATTTAACTGGATTTTATTTCTGTACTCATTAAGCTGTTTGAAACTTAGTAAAATGTGTATTGTACAGGTTTGGGTTTTTTTCCCCCCCAGCCCAATTCTATGACCAGTGTCTTTTTGGTAGCTCTATTTACGGTAAAGCTGCCTCGAGCTTAGCTCTGGATGCTGTGGGAGCCATCCAGCAGGACTGTGCGGTAGATGAGCAGCGATACGCACGTAGCAGAGGAGTTAGTGCTGTGCTGCAGTCTGGAGTGGAGCTGATGGCACTGATTGGTACTGATTGATTGTCATTGCTCTGGAGTAACTTCATCAGCTGCCGTGTAGCTGTGTCTTGAAATCCCCCCTTACTTATAAGGTTACTTGCTTTGTTTTGTTTTTCAAATTATAAACTGGAATAACCCCACGAAAGCAGCTGAATGTCTTCCTATTCTCCTGCACAAAATGAAGTAGCGATTTTTAATAGTTTATACTCTTATTTCATTTGAATAGCAGGTATGCACCAGTCCTAATGTGAAATTCCTGTGCCACCATGTCCTGCTTGCAGCTGAACTGCTTTGATAGTCAGGTGGTACCCTGGGAAGAGCAAGGAGACAGCAAGAGTCAGATGAGGTACTGTACTGCCCTCCTCATCTTTTCATAATGACTGTCCCCAGGCTCAAACATCTTGAGCCCTAAGTATCCAAGACAGGAATCAACGTGGGGAAAAAAATATCTGCATAGGAGCACTCCTAATATAAGGTAGCCAGTTCATTGCATTTGCTTGAATTTAAGCAAAGTTGACTAATAGCTTGTTTCTTGAAGCAAGCTGACGACTCATATCTTTAACTCTTGATAGTTTAAACTTTTAATTTGCAAGACTCTTGAAGTGTGTGACTTCAGATATAATTATAGGTTTGTAATGACTGCTCATGCGGAGAATCATGAATTTGGGGGATTCAAGGGCAGCTTTCTTTTGAAGTGAAGCACAACGTGGAATTAGTTAACTGAAGCATCCGTAGGTGTTTCTAATTCCAGAAGAGAAGCTGTTAGTCAAATGTTTACATTGTGTTTCATTTCCTTTACAGTAGTTTCTTGAATCCCTGCCTTACTCTTAAAATATGGAAATACCTTTAACCTAGTTCTTGGAATAGTGAGATAATAAAGCTTGCTCAGAGTGGGCCGTTTTAGGGGAAAGGCTGGACTGCTTTTGCTGTAGTTTTTTTCAAATGCAGAGCGATGCCACTTCTAGGAGGTGATGGGTACTCAACACTGACAGTGCAGCTGCTTTTTCTCCGCTCTACCTGACTCTCCTGCCACAGGACTCTCAGATTGAAGCATGTTCTCATGGAGTGCCTGCACTAAAAAAATACAAAAAATAAGACCCAAGTACTTAAACAATAGCTTTAGTCTCTCAAAAAAGTTGTAGCATATGAAGGAAGCAGGGAGCAGAGGTTGGCAACCATGTCATGGTTCCCACCAGACAGCTGGGGTAGGGCAGGAATGGGACTTGCGTCAGCTGGGAATCCTATCAGCCTACACCACGAACTCCAAATTTTGTTTGGTGTTTTGCTTACTGGGTTAAAACTTTCTAAGAATTGACTTAGAAATCTGGTTACTTCAAATCAGTGGCCTTCAAAATCCAGTATAGTTGCCTGAAGGTTTTCGTGGGAAGGTCTGGACTACTGTAGAGCATATTTAAAGGAAATCATTAGTTATTTCTTGGACTCTCTGAGAAAGTAGCCCTCCAAATCAGTGGAGGTCAGGACTAACGGATAGTTTAAGTGGAACAAATCTGTCTTTCTTTGAAGAAAGGCACTTTACGAAAATGAGCTCTTCTCTGTAGAAGAGAAGACAAGCTTTGTAAGTGTTTGTAATGTCCAGGGCATCATGCTAGGACAATAAATGGCCCAAGAGACATTACAGTTGTAGCACTGTCTGGTTGTGATAGGAGGAGGGCAGAGGAGCTCTGCAGGGGCCGTTTACAGCCTTGCTGTCCCCGGGCAGGACAGGACAGCAGCTTGCAGGTGTATCTTCTGGTGGCGTCTGGAGCACAAGGAGTTACGTGATACTGAATGTCTCTGTGTCCTTTCAAAGCCTTCTAATACACATTTCAGGAAAACATTTTCTGTAATTACTACAGTAAATGTTGTGATAGGAAAGGGAAGGGAGTTGGTCCCCACAAGCATGACCTAGTTGGGAAAAGAGTCAGCTGGGCACAACCAGATAAACTGAAGTTTGCGGAGAGTCCTTGGGTTCCAGTTAAGTGGCCTTCTGACTCACTAGGACCACGTAGCTAACTTCCATAGATGTTTCAGGATGTAAGCCAATTTAAGTTTTTGAGGAGCTTTGAGTTCTTATGCTTTATTTCAGTGTTTGTGCACTTGTGTGTACTGGACAGGGGAGGACAAGGATGTGAAGACTCTTTTTCATGACATCTGATTAAATGGTGTTTTCTGTTTGTCTAGAAGATGTAGAAAATCCGTCTTTGAGATTGGTATATGCACAAGACAAAGGCAAAATGATGTGCCTCTGTGTTTCAGTTCTCTGGTATTGTCTGGTTTGGTTAATGTGTAGTTGCTTCCATCTAGATTTATATTTTTCTCTTTTTTCCCTCCTGGAGTGGTCTGCCATTTGCTATCTCTTGTGACTGCCTGGTCAGTAAACTGTAGTTTCAATGTATTGGTTGAAGTATCTTGTTACTTTAATTCCTCTGTACTCGTGTCAACGGACTGGATTTTTTCCTAAAGGGAATACACGCCAGACACTGCTAGGATTCATATTTTCGCTGTATGCTTCTATTTTCCCTTGCTAGAGAGGAAGAAGAATAATAATCACATTTGTGTAGTCAGATTATAGGATTGAGGTTATTCTGTGCACATTATGTGTTGTGTGCCTCAAACAGGGCTGATTCACACACAAAACCAAACAGCCACAGCACACACAGTAAGACTTTTTTTAACTAAACACTGAGTTTGCTGTTTCTATAAATGTCTTTCCACCCTTGTGCTCAATTACATCAACTTGCATCATCTGTGTCTGTTGTATAGGAACAGTTTACCAGGCTTCTCAATATTTATAGGTTTTTGTTTCCTTTATGAAAACTCTTAGAAGTTGCTAAATGGTATAGAAATCTAGTGGAGCTAAAAAAAAGTCAATATGCCACATGAACCTTGTAGGAAAACATATTTCTTAATATCTGTTGGAATTTATGCTTTAATATTATTTATTTTTCTAGTCCAGATCCGATACCTGGTTTGTTACATTGCTGATTTAATTTTGAAGTGCCCCTGTCTTTATAATGCTGTTAGAAAGCAGTAGCATTTCCTAGTTGAGTACTTGCTGTTCATCATCCTTCAAGGAGATGCAGTTTTTATTTTGAAACAACATTGGTTTTTTTTTAATTGCAGCCAATACAAATATGTCTTTATAGCCTTTTGGGTCTCCTCCTCCAAGAGAAACTGGTTGTTTCTGAAATAATAGGTCTGAAACAGGAACAGAGAGAGTGTTTGCAAATATAACTTTAAGTTTTATCTGTTTACATGAAGTAGTATCGCGTATCTATTCTGAATCTTGAGTAATGATTATTTTGGATTTATTTACCTTGCTTTATTCGCTAGGTCTTGCTTATTTACTGGATTCCTTGCGTTTTGCATTTGGACTTTGTTAAGCTGTCAATGCACTGTTATATCATTTTGTACTATATATCCATGAAGACTCTGAGCATTTTAAGTACACAGTATAGGCTTCAGTATCGGATATTTTTAATGCAAAAAGAGGATGGGCCTTTTACCTGAATCTAAGTGGCTCAGCAGAAGCACTCAAGCCATAGGATTTATCTGTTAATTTGTATCAAGTCCAGAAGCTGTTGATCAAATATGGATTCTTTCTGAAAAGGAGAGCCAAATAATACATGTTTTACTGCTTCTCATACCATGGTAAGCTGCTAATATTAATTAAAGGGCATGTCTATTTTACTATTACTTGCCATTTAAAATCCTCTACTATAAATTTTCAGGTCTGACACGTTACTGTGCACATTCTGTTACAGTAAGGAAGTGTTTGAGACAGGATCTGTCTGCATAAGCACGTGCAGGTCTTGGTCAACCTCTATTTTTTTTCTTCAAAACTATAGATGTTGTTACATATTTTAAACAAGCAGAATTCCTATTACACAGTTTCTTAAGGATGAATTCTCCTTCAGTTTAAGTGCTGTTAAGCACGAGGCAATTCTTCTTTAAATGAATATCACTCCTGCTGAATACTTTCTAGATTTTAAGGACTTCTGGATCAGAGTGGGAAAAATTCTCCAAGCATGATCCTTCTGCTGTGGGTTTCTTAACCATGGTCTCTGGACACAGAATGATAAGCAAGATGCTTGTGTTAGCAGCAAGATAATGCTGCAATTATTTTGGTTTTGTCAGCTGTAATAGACAAATCATTTTCAGAGTCTTTCCAAATCCCATTTCCCTATCCTTGGCTGTGCCTTGCCTATTGTTCACAAGACTTTCAGCTAAAAAAAAAAGAAAAAAAAAATTGCAGGTGCCTTATTTTGCAGATGATTCATAATATTACCTAAGTGTCTTGTCCTCTTTGTTATTTACCATTCCTTTAATGTTTCAGGCACTCTTTATTAGTCATTTTCTGCCATCCGTCAGATGAACGATCATTTTAACTCATGCCAGATGATTTAATGTATCGTTCATGTGCCATATGGGGTCCTCCAGGGTAGTTCATCTGTCCTCCAGCTTTTCTTGTGCCTGAGGGCAGGCAATGGCCAGATGAATTGTCCTGGCAGCACCTTGTTCTTCCAGTGCCCACGGTCCCTTCCCGGTGGGGCTGTGCCCTAGGGTTGGGGGCAGGCAGCTGGCACCCGTGGCTGTTTCAGAAGAGCCCCTTCCCCACACAACCCTGGTGAATGGAGCCGCAGGACTGGTGCTGGTCGTGGCAGTCCAGTGCCTGTCACCTTTTGATAGATGCGTGGGTGCAGATGTGGCACTTACAGCATGGGTCAGGAGTGCTTGACCCCTGGCCATGGGTACCAGGGGCAGATGTAGGTGCACGGCAGGAAGAGAATCGTGGCTATAGCCCATCCCTGCCACCTGAAGAAAGCAGCTGTGTAAGTGCATTCCATTACACGTGGGGGAAGAGTCAGTAAAGGTGAGGATTCCTGTGCGATGAACAGAGTTTCTTGGCAATAGGCTGACTTCTCTTATTTACCATATGAAGATCACTCAAAATAGGCTGTGAGCCCTGGGGTCCACAGCGTACAAGCCCGGGCTAGGCAAATGTGTGCATGCAAAAGCCGTTTCTATGCACTTTGCAATTTGCATATGCAGGTAATTGCACATTTAATTGGAGCTTTTGTTTCATGCTTCCCTTCTTGTGAGAGTCTCTCAAGCCTGTCTTGCCATGTTTGCTAAATGCTCTGTTATTAAGGAATAAAGACAAAAGAGACTTCTGAATTCTTTTTCTTTTTTTCAAGTGGAAAGTTATTTTATGCATGGCAATCAACACATGCATAGAAATTAACTCTGTCCCTGTGGCAGCTTTGTTTTGGTGGATGACACGGGACATCTGAGCTAAAATTGCAAAGTTGTCATGTGCTTTTGTTCCCCTAAAGCATAAAAAAAGAAAGAACTGCTGGCAGCCTTGCCTCCACCTGCTTTTCTTTACTGCTCTTAAAATAGGCTTTGAAGTGAATGTATTTTAGTTTTCTCAGAAAAAAAAGACTTTTCGGTAACCTCTTCCGCAACTAAATCAATTTGAAACTTTAGTGTCTCCAAGCAGAGAGGGTAATGACACAATCTGGTTGTACTTGAATCTGTTTAAATGATGTGTGACCTCCCTGTGGTGAGGGAGGAGGAGGAGAAGGGTGCTCTACAAAACACCAGAAAATCAGGGAACTGGTGCGTCCTACCTCTGCAGGAATCAAGTGTGCCAGGGTAGTTGATGAAGAGCGATGCCAGTTGCTGCTTTGTCTGTGGAAACCTGTTGAGTTGTTAATTCTGTGCACAAGTTTAGACTGACTGTGGTACAACCCAATGAAAAGTCTGTATGTTCCTTAGGAACCGTTTGTATGCGTTAAAGGTAACTAAAAATGGACTTCTCAGATAAGCCTTGCTCTTAGCAGCAGGCACTCACAATAAAAAGCTTAAAGAACACCGTGTCCCACTTTTCCTAATAGAAGTAATTTTTTCTCTTTTCTTATTCAGTTCTTAATGTATTTTGTGATGTATTGTGGCTTCTCTTTTCCCCTGCCACATGATACTAATGATGCCATGTCATACTGCCTTCTTCCACCAGAGACTTCTTCCACCAGAGCCCAGGAAATGTTTTTTTCTTCTAGAGAAGCTGTCATCAGGCTGTGGTTCACAACACAAACAGTTGTTTCTCAGCACTGCCAAAATCTGGTATATTGACCAGTTACTGCGTGAAACGTTTAGAGTATTTCTAATTTTGTCTGCTTGTGCTGGCAACGCCATGAAATTAGAAAAAGATGTTTCATAGTGGTATAGTAACTTGAACTTATGGGGAATGTGTCCAACCTGATAAAAAGATCAATTTCCTATGGCTCTTGGTTTAAGTATAAATTGAAACAAATCTCAGGGTCAGCCAACAGTTGAAAGCTTGTTAAACAACAGATGTCATTATTTTTTGTCTTTTTTGAAATGATAGATACATTGGATGAATACTTTGAATATGAAGCTGAGGAGTTCCTGGTCTCCTTGGCCTTGTTGATCACCGAAGGTCGAACTCCCGAGTATTCGATCAAGGGCAGAACAGAGGGTTTTCATTGCCCGCCGGCACAATCAAGTCAGCCACCTGCATCTAAGCATGAATGCAGTGACAAACTGGCTCAGGTATGATGGGACCCGTTTCATTTTAGGTGATTTGGCGTGCATCCTTGCTACCACGATTAAAGTCGGCCGAGAACCCCACAACAGACTCACAGATAACAATTGCTCTCTGTCAGTCCCGCATTTAAACGAGTGTGTAATTCCGTATCATACTAATAATAGATCTGTCCTTAAAATGAGAGATCATTAAGCCTTTTATCCTTGAACATGAAATTCTGCACGACTACCTGAATGCAGTATCTATTTGAGTCTTTATTATGCAAATTATAAGTGCTATACTTAGCATTCTTGATCTGATTTGGGGGGGGGGTTTTTGAGAAAATGTAGGCTGACTTGCATAACTTTTTACTTTTCCAGGTATTCTTGAAAAGTTAGTGAGGCAAAAAACATGAACATGTCAAATCCAGCAAGTTTTTTTGGGGAGTAAGGTTGGAACGCCCCATCTAATAACAATGTGAATTTCAGCTGTTTTTTTTTTTTCAGAAGTTAGCTGTCTCCAAGACACTGAATTTATAAAGACACTGCTTGAGTGTAACTATTCAAGAGATAGAGAGAGACATATGAGATAGCTAAGTACAGTGCTTGGGAAAACATTTTTTGAGCTCTTTAAATTTTCTACAGAAGTTGCTAGTACAACTATAAGGATTTGTTAATAATTTTTCATTTAATAGCTCTGAAATCTTATCTCTGATTTGGTAAAACCTAATTTATGGAATGTGACCCTTGCCCTTTTCCAGTACTTTGGAACGTGTGTTTGAAGTAGATTTAAATCTGCCAGTATTTTTATGGCTTGCATAGGGTGACATTTTTTCTTGCCCTCAGTGTCGTCAAGCCAGGCGAACCAGATCTGAGGTTATGCTGCTGTGGAAGAACAATATTCCAATCATGGTAGAAGTGATGCTACTTCCAGACTGTTGCTATAGTGATGAAGGGCCGACAACTGAGGGCAATGATCTAAATGATCCTGCAATCAAACAAGATGCATTGCTCTTAGAAAGGTGGATTTTGGAGCCAGTTCCTCGACAGTAAGTTGGATATTAGGATTAGCCGATAATTGGAAGAGTCTTGTCATCTTAAAGTAATCGGTTAGTGGTTTTGAACTGGCCCTTTGTCATGAGGACTGATCTAAGAAAACCATTGTTTACCAGTGAAATCTAAGCATCTTTCAATTTTAGTCTTCCTGTATTCATATTTTCTGCAGTGCATGTTGTGCAATGCAGAGTGTCAAGTGCTCCTAGTTGAAAATACTCATTTTTATACATTATTTGTTATGTTAAATTGTGTAAGTCATGATGTGTATAAAACCAAATCAGGCTCTGTAATTGTCAAAATGTTTGAGGAGTTTCATTGTTTTGCTTTATTCAGCTGTATTTTCAAAGATCAGGAAGATGTTGTAATAGTTCTCTGTGTATATTCTTGCCAACATCGACGTGTTTCTCTTAATACATTTTAGGAGTGGAGACCGATTCATTGAAGAGAAAACACTTTTATTGGCCGTTCGCTCTTTTGTTTTCTTCTCTCAGCTAAGCGCGTGGCTGAGTGTTTCACATGGTGCTGTTCCCCGAAACATCCTGTACAGGTATGTCTGGGATGGAAAAAATAATGGGTCGCTGTTGACAGGTTGTTGCAACTTGCTTTAAAACCATTCTTCCCTCCTGTTTTCTTATTTGCTTTCAGAAGGGGCCACGTTGCTGGCCCAGTACTTTGGCAGTTGTATATATAGGGTTTGTATACTTTGTGCAAAGTACAGCACTTGCTGTTATCTAGTGCTTTTTCTTAGACGTTTGTGTTATGAAGTAGATAATTAAAGATGCTTCATTTGGGTATTTTTCTAAATGCTCCTCTGTATTGTTTCAGGGTGAGCGCTGCAGATGTGGACTTGCAGTGGACGTTCTCGCAGACACCAACTGAGCACGTCTTTCCTGTTCCTAATGTTTCTCACAACGTGGCCTTGAGAGTCAGCGTCCAGTCCTTGCCCAGACAATCTAATTACCCAGTTTTGACCTGTAGTATTCACACCAACCTCAGCTTTTACGAAAAGCGAATGCAAGAGCGGAAATTCCATCAACACAGCGATTCCAGTGCGACACAGCAATGCAGTACCTCCAGTCCACAGCGCTTCTGTGGGAAACAGATGTGGACAATGACACCTGAAGGCCTACTTAATGGAAAAAAGACACCTGAATTTACTACGTCTATCAGAAATGTAAAACTTTATCCATCCACTGGACTTGGATCTGACTTTGGGGCGTCGCAGTCTAAAGTTCAGTGTTATAATGCTACAGCAGACAATAAGACGCAATCCCGTGAAACACCCGTCAGGACTTTTAAATCCTTTTCTCTCGTTGACTCCCGTGTTTCAAATAGTCATTGCTCTCATCAGCCCACAGGAGAAACCAATCCTTTGATAGGCTCTTTACTTCAAGAGCGACAAGAAGTCATCGCAAGAATTGCTCAGCACTTGATTCACTGTGATCCAGCTACTTCACCAGTCGTCGCCAGACATCCATTCAACATACATGAGAACGGCTTGGCTACACCTAAAGCTTTTCGGAGTACTTATGAAGATGAAAACTTGCCAAGGAAAGGCAAGGAAACCTCCTCCCCCATTTCTATTGCCAACTTAGACAACGCGATGCAAGAAGATGGTGGTGAAGGCAAAACTAGAGCAATACCAGAGATGCCGCCACTTGATGCCCGTGTTCCAGGCAACCACTGTGGCCGTCAGTCAGCAGGAGAGAGTAATCCCCTCATCGATTCTCTGCTCCAAGAGCGGCAGGAGGTGATAGCAAGGATTGCCCAACACTTGATCCATTGTGATCCAGCTACTTCTCACGTTACTGGTCATCCATGCAAAGCGCATGAGACTAGTCCAGTTGGTTCAAAAATTTTCCGAAGTACATATGAAGATGAAAACTTGCTGAAGAAAGGCAAGGAGCCATCTTCTGTTTCTTTTGCTAAATCTGACTTTTCTTTGTTAGAAGACAGCAGTAAATCAAGGATGAAGACACCTGATACTCCTATCAGTCCTTCTAGGTTTGATGGGGAGTTGAAGGCTTCTCTGAAACTACAAGCAAGAAGAAAACTGGTTTTAGCAAAACCCAGCGAAGCTGTCCGAAATGCATTTCATCAGACTCCAAATAAAACTTCTTATGCATTTTCTAACATCTACACACCAACATCATGTCCTAAAGAAAATAAATCTGAACTGCCAGAAAAATTGGAAACAATACATTCTGGTTATGCACAGAAAGACCAGATAACCAATAGAATTAAACAGTGTTCAAATTTCAGCAGCATCGATGAACAGATTTGCACAAATAAATTTAAAGAAAAATCAGTCGTTAGTGAGAGTAACGGCATGGATAGTTTTAACAATTTACAGATAGATAAATGCAGAATACTTGAAGGTACAAAAAAAGCAACTGCGATGCAGGTGTCTGACTCTTTGCACAAAAATGAGCTCAAGTGTTTAGATAAAGACTCAAAACCCCCAAATATTTATGAGCAAAACACACAGCTTATTAGTATTGAAAATTATTTAAGTAAAGACCATGACAGCTTCAAAAGCAAAACCAAACAAGATAAAACAAAAACTGCACATGATGAGAATGAAGACCCAACAGGCCTCGATTTCCAAAGCACTTCTCAGAAAAAACCTGCAGAAGACACTATAGTTAAGTGTGAGCGGCAGAAGAACCCAAACGTACAGGTAAATACATAGAGGGAAAGACCAATTCCTTTAGCTGCTCTTAATCAGTTAGCTTGTATCCTAGATCTGCTAAGGACCAATAGGAAGAAGGATTTAAACCTGACTTTGTAGGAAGCAGCATGGTACTATTGCCATCTTGGTCTGGAGTAATGTTTGCCCGGTGGTGCCTTCCCCATACCTTCTTAATTATAAATTTAACATGGAGGAGAACTTCCCCTTATTCTGCTCACACAGACAGCGTCATGAGTTTCCATAGGCAGTTAGACATACCTTCTTCTTGTAAATATATCAATGTCTGAATATGGCTATAAAGTGAAGAGGGGCAGATTTAGACTGGACGTTAGGAGGAATTTCTTCAGTATGGAAGTGGCAAATATTTCCTAATGGACTAGTGTGATGCAAATCCACCTGATTCAGAAGTCTCCTTTGTTGTGGCAGTCAAAATATTACCATAAAATATCTCATTGATATCTTAAGTACGTTTGTTTTGCTGACAGAAAGCACCTTCTCTAAAACACACAAATATGTGGCGGAAACATAATTTTCGATCCTTGGATGGGACGTCAACCAAGGCTTTTCATCCCAGAACTGGATTGCCTCTGCTTTCAAGTCCTGTAAGTTATTGTTGAAATTCTAACTTGTCTTTTAAATGAGAAAGGAAGTATTTTGTTCTTTTAATATTGACAAATTACCTAGGTGAAATGCATGTTTACTTTCAGTGGCAGAGCAAACAGTCCCGCAAGTGGAAATTTGAGGGTTAACAGTCAAATGGAGTTGGACAATAGCTCCGAAAAAGAAACTATTAAAGAGGTAGTTGAGATCCTATCAAGATTAACAAAAGGTGACTTTAGAAAATTCTATGAAAAAAAATGTTTTGGTGTTATTTTAGAGCACAAAAGGAAGCATTTTGAAGATCAGTATTTTAAATTTGAACTAACATATTTTGCCATTTAAGAGTTTTTGTGTGTTATTAAGACCTGACTGCCTATTATTCCGAAGCTTTTGTTTCCATGAACAGTTTGTACCGTATATTCTTCAGCAGTCGGTGATGTCATTGAATGACTAAGTGATAAAGCTGCTGTGATAAGACAGACACTGGGAAATGTTACAGTTCTTGATAGGCTGGGAGTTGGGAGAAAAAGAAAGTTGGGAGTTTTAAAGAAAAAGTCGGTCCCAACAAAATCTACTGATGTTCTGTAATCAACACGTGATAAGTTTTGTTCTTCAGTGCTTGCAAAGGCTGTTTTCAGGGGACTTGGATGGAAATTGTTGCAGCCTGTTTATCAGTAATATTCCGTACTGTTCCAGAGTGACATCAGCTCTTTGAATGAGTCTTTATTTAAGTACTTCCTGTTAATCAGAAATTATAGCCTTGGCATTAATAATTTTAGAATTTTCTTCACTAAATTTAGAATGTACAGGAATTACTCTGTTCTGCTCTGTTTTTATAGTTCTGTAATGTCATGAAAATTCTCGGCGAACTTATGCTTACTTGACAAAATTGTCCTTGCTAGAGGTACAATTTTCAAATTAGCATCCTCTTTCCCTCTTGAGGTTCCTCAAAGAAAAACACAGTCTGGGTGCTTTGATCTGGATTCATCACTGCTGCAGTTGAAATGTCTGTCTGCAAGAAGGTATATTTTATTTACCGGAAACATGAAGAATTTTGGGGGAAACATAATGTATATACATATTTCTGTGCAACTCCAAAGCATGTTAGCAAAGACGAAAAAAATGGGTGCCTTTCAAAGGGATCCTTGTTTGGAAATAAGGCTTGGCAGCCGAGTTGCCCCAGGGGCCTGGGACATAACCATGATGTTAGAAGTGCTGCTGGCATGAACTGTCCCGTGCAGGAGCAGGCGCGCTGTAAGATACACTTGGAATTTTTTGACAGAAAAAAGTATTAATAGTTGAGTCTTTTTTAAAATCCGTGTCGTTTTTGTGTTATGTTTTGTTCCTTGTGTTGAATGGGCAAAACATTTTGCCTGAACTTGTTCAGAGAACTTAACTTTTAAAGTGGACATTAATACACAACAGAACAAGCTTTTAGTTTGACATTGGAAACCTCACGATATGAAACAAAACCATCTGCATATATGAGAAAATAATCTGATAACTTTACTTCCTGCTAATGAGTTAATGAACAACCTACATTTTTATTGTCTTTATCCCTTGTAATGTAAAACTCGAGAGCGTTTTTTTTTCAGTTAACTAGAAAATGTTTTGCTAAAGTATTAACAGGCAATGTTCAACTGTTACTTCTTTAGGACATTTTGTAATACAGTAAGTAAATGATTCTTTCTAGAGCTGTTTGTACCCAGAAGACAAAAGCAAATGCGTTTATCCTTTGTATTTATTCTGTCTCTTTTTTTTTTTTTTAATAGCCCACAACAATGTATAAACAGGCACAGTGATCCAGAGAGCCATGGGAAACCATTTCTGAGTTCCAGTGCTCCACCAGTAACAAGTCTTAGCCTTCTGGGAAACTTTGAGGTATTGCATATTCGCTAGAATTCTTGTGGTATTTTTAGTAATCTCTGTACTGCTTTTGAAAGTGCATTACAGTGGTTAATTCCAGCCTTATTACAGTCTAAAAGTTGAGAATTAATTGAATAAAATTTGTTTAAATTCCATCTGTAAAGGCATGTATTTCATGCCCCAGACATCTTCCGTCTCAGAGATTGGGATAACAATGAGCTGCTTAACATTTTTTCCCCACTATAATCAAGTTAGGAGGTATTCTGTTGATGTAAATGAGATTTAACAACCTGTAATTGTTCATGTTTGTAATGTGAGTAAACCTAGAAAAAAGGGTTTATATTTTCACTCCTAAAGTCTATTTAATATGTCACAAAAGCTGTATAGAGTCATAGAATGGTTTGGGTTGGAAAGGACCTGAAAGATCATCCAGATCAAACCCCCCTGCCATAGGCAGGGACACCTCCCACCAGACCAGGCTGCCCAAGGCCCATCCAGCCTGGCCTTGAACCCCTCCAGGGATGGGGCAGCCACAGCTTCCCCNGCAGAATCCCCTCCCTCCCTGCTGGCCACGCTGCTTTTGATGCAGCCCAGGATACCGCTGGCCTTCTGGGCTGTGAGCGCACATCACTGGCTTGTATGGAGCTTCTCATCAATCAGCACCCCAAGTGCTTCTCCACAGGGCTGCTCTCAAATGGCTTTGAAGTGAAGCCTCCAGCTTTTCACTTCTTGGATCAAATATCAATGACTAATAGCTAGTGTATGAACGAATTGTATCATTCTCCAGATTTGTGAAATGTGGAGTGGATATGTTGGGGGAAGTTACAAATTCTGGATTATTATTTTTTTCAGATGGAATGCGTCAAGGAAAATCATGTACAGGTCCTTCTGCGGTAGAATTTTCTGTAGACTTTTGCACCAGTTTCAGTCGGGTGAAGATTGGATTTGATAGTGCTTTCTCTTAGGCCACTGTCATCTTAGTGAATATGACACTCTGGATTGTAATTTTTGCCTCAATGTTAATCTTTGGCAGGTCACCTTATGAAAGACTCAAATTCTTATATAAGCTTGTTTCCTTATTTGCTGTTTAGTTTTGAGGCATTCCCAACCAAATCTTTGTGTTTTGTTTGTCAGGAATCTGTCCTGAATTTTCGCTTAGACCCACTTGGTGTCGTGGAAGGTTTCACAGCAGAAGTGGGAGCAAGTGGAGTCTTCTGTCCCACGCACATGACTCTACCAGTTGAAGTGTCATTCTACAGCGTTTCAGATGATAATGCACCTTCTCCTTACATGGTAGGTGTGTGGTTGGATTTATTTTAAATAAATTCTGACAGGTGGAAGTGAAGAACGAGCTCAGTGAGTAGAAGGTTCAGAAAGTGCAGATATATAACCTGGGTTATTTTCAGCTGTTTATGAGGGAGTTTTCCTCTCCTTTCTTCCTTTCTCTAACTAGTGCTTTTCCTCCCCTTGCTCTGCCCTGTCATCCTACTGCTTTCATCTTGGGATATTGACTGTAGAAGTCTCCCTCCACACTGGAGAGATCAACCCCCACCATAGCTTTTTATCCATCCAACTTAAAATAGGCAGTGAGGCAATAGCTGAACTTCATGGGTTACATTTTGTTGTCCTAACAAGCAGCTGCCCTGGGCAACTAACCAGTCTGCCAGCCAGTGGCCTAGGTACGTGCCAAGGTACAACTGCTGATGGAGACCTGAGGCACAGAAGTTATTCAGCCCTTTCTTTTAAAGCAGGTATTATCTGAGCTAGCACGACGCGTGGCTCTCCCTCAGTCTGTATGGTTTGATAATGTTTGTTGGATGTATTATTTGTGTTTGCACTGTCTGTGTGCTAATTCTGTTCCACATTTCTACAAAGCCAGCACAGGCCTTGGATGTCTAAAAGTGCTTCCTTGTAAAAAGCAAAAGATGTTTTGTATGCTAGCATTGGACCAGACAGCTAGATTTGTTCTGAACATCTGTTAAACAACCTTAATGTGTGACAGATCACTTTTTTTTAGTGGTTTTCGTGTGGATGTGTCTGCTTAAAATATGGTAAACGGTTTGTTTAAACATGTAAATAAAGCACATGAACATCCAGTTATCCCGATATTAAGATTTTTAATTTGTAGCACTTACCATATTTCTGACCTTCCCTTTTTGAAACTATTCAGAAAATGAAACGGCTTTGCCAATTGTTTGAGTAATAGAGTTTAAACTTGTGTATGTCCTCTCTTAACTACTGCAAAGTAGTTAAGAGCAAAATCTATCTATTGTTTTGCTTTCACCTTTCTAGATTATTTCACGTGATTTCCAGGAGATGAAGGGATTCTGATGTTCCTCCAACGGTTAAAGTAGCATTGCTTATTTTCCTAGCTTGGTTTCATTGTTTCAGGCTTTTCCACATGCTCTAAACATGCCATTATGGCTGAGTCTCCCAGGATTAATACAACATTTGTATAGTGCCTCCGTCATCAAAAACATTGTTTCTGTTTGTATAGTTAATCTGCTCTGGGGCCTTTTTTGTTTGTTTGTTTGGGGTTTTATTTTAAGGCCAGTGCAGTGGGTTACAACAGTTGTGCACTGCAGGTTAATCACATGTGCTCTAGGGCAGCACCCTAAGGGTGGCCTCGGCAGCGTCACTGCGGTTGTGTAGGACACTCAGCTCTGTAGGTTACAGCTGGTACAAAAGCAGATGTCATCATCAATAAAGTTTGGATTAGAATGGAAGATTAAGTGCATCTGCTGCCTTTGAAAAGCAGAAATTAGTTCTGTGAGATTTGGAGTATCATTGGTGTAGCTGGTGATGATATAAAAATGGAAAAGAGGAGGCAAATCTTCCATTGTAACTTACAAGCCATTTTGAAAAGAAAGCTGTATTTTGCTGTGGCTTCCTGACTACTAGTTTGAAGATGTGGAAACTTGGACCTTCTTTCAGGAGAAGCTGTACCCCTCACTGCAGAGCTTTTAATGATTTGCCAACGCATCTGTAAGACCCCTACTGTTGAGTTTTAAATGCGTCTTAAATGCATCACCTTCGCTATTCTTAGTCTTTATGAGTTACTGATTGCTTTTTGAATAAATACACTTACATGAATAGAACACTTCAATTTGTTTATATCTCACCCTGTGAACTAAATGTGGGTTTGTTGTTTTTTTTTTTCTTCCCTAGGGTGTAATTACTTTAGAGTCCCTTGGGAAAAGGGGTTATCGGGTACCGCCTTCAGGAACAATACAAGTGGTACGTACTCAGCAGAGACAGGTGCCTTGAAACCGCTAGTATCAAGAAAGTCATGCAGGGGAGATGAGGTTGTTGGTGATGACCATGAATCTAGCAGTGGAAATGTGCATCTCTGTAGGTGCTGTAGTTACTGGAAGCAGAAATCTGTGTGTCATTTGTGGGATGAAGAAGACTCCCAACCTTTGAACCAGCTCGTGCTGTGAAGAGACTTAAAATCAGTTACTGGAGATTGAGAATGGTTGGGGACAACCAACTTTGAAGTAGTAATGCAGAAGTAATTAGGCCACAGTCCAAATTCTGAAATCCTTCTGAAGAGGTTAAGATGAAATACTCGATTGTATCTAAATTTTTGTAATATTTTAACACACCTATTTTTTGTAATAAAATCAGAAAATATATCACAGTCATTGCTTAGGACCAATGATCTGCCTCTTTCTTTTAAGAACCCAGTCCAAGGTAACACGTTGGTAATTTCAGGTTTAAAAGTGGAACCCACCACTGTACTTTCTGTATCTACAAAACAGTGTAGACAAAAACCAGACTGGAAAAATAAACCAAAATGGGATGCAGATTAGCAAAGTAATAGTAGTTACATACTTGGATTTGATTCATATTAGGTTGCATTTAGTATTATATTTAAAAGTGGGAATTGCTAGTAGCCAAAGTGTTGAGAAGCAGAAAAACCGTGCAATGTTTTTACATAAAAGTTTCTGTTTAGCACCACAACAAAGTGCATAGAGGATGGTGGCTACTTCGGCAAGCCGGGGGTTTGTTTTGGGGCATTTTGGTTGAAATCTGTCGTCCCTAAAGAACATCGTATTGAACTGTTTGTCTTTTCAGACCTTATTTAACCCTAACAAAACTGTGGTGAAGATGTTTGTAGTGATTTATGACTTGAGAGAAATGCCAGCTAATCATCAAACATTCCTACGGCAAAGAACTTTCTCTGTTCCTGTGAGACGAGAAATCAAGAGAACTGTCAATAAGGAAACCAGCCAACAGACTGAAGAAAGGCTGCTACGCTACCTCATACATCTGAGGTGAGTTTCTCAGAGTTAAAAAATAAACAAAAATTAAAAAACTCGAACCAAAACCAAACAAAAAAGCCACAAAAAGCCCAAATACTTGCCAAAATTCATTTCCTTATTTCTTTCCCAGCCAGCACTATGCAGATTTACTTTTTAAAAAAGAATACTTCTGATTTGGTATTTCAGCTAGACAGCAGAGGAAGAAAAGGTAAAAACCAATTTAGATCCTGGTTGGGAGGAACCAAGTTAAAATATGTACTTGGCATTGAAGTACTTTGTATAGCCTTGTAAAGTTTAACTCTTACTTCACAAAAGAGATTTAGTTGTGGCTGAATCCATGTGCTTTTTTTTTGGAGTTACAGGAGATGGTAATTGTGGATGTTACGTGGCCAAAAGCCAAAACCTGAAGGAGGTGCTCGGTGCACCTGGGTCTTCACCAGTATAGCTTGTAATGTGAAAAGCATTGAGTTACTCCTAAAAATAGTGTTCAGTGATGAAAATGTAAATACCTCTTTCCTGATGCAATACTACCAATAACACCTTTCGCTTTATAAAATATTCAGGCAATCTTTCTTACTGCCTGAAACCAGATACTACGCTGCTGTTCTTGGGATGTTATGAAGACTGCAGGTTGAAAAAAAGGGAGGAATGATGGTTATAGTCTCTCTTTCTGCAGTTTGCAGACTTTTGCCTGCATTGTGGTAGTAAAACCACAAACATGCAGCCCCGATGCTTTCATTGCAGCACTTGGAAATCAAACATCAACTGACATTCTGAAGCGAGGAAAACTACATCTCTTACACTTTTCTCTTTAACTGGTTGTGGAATTACTTCTGGTGCATATTATTTTCCCTGTTTAGTGGCGTTGACTTCTACCCAGAAGACTTAGAAACACAACTTTGGTAGGGCAGTGATTCCAAGCCAAGCTTTCCTGTTAAATGAAAGTTGGCAGTCATAAAAAAAATGTGTGTGGTTTACTGGAGTGTGAAAATAGCATCATGATGAGGCTGTTGAACTGTGTTTTCATTCTGAATTTTAGCCTGGATTGAAATTCATCCTTTCAGGCCACACTAACCTGCAATGTCTAATTTTACCCCAGAAGAAAATTTTTAGAAGGTGGTTAATTCTGGAAAAGACTGTGTAGCCCAAATAAAGGCTCTGTTCACTTGCAGCGTTGGTCTAAGTGATGGAAATGAATTTGGAACAGGCATCGGCTGTAGAGCTGGGTGAAGTTGTGTCCAGCTGGGTCTGGTGTAGAGGCATGAAGAACAGTAACTTGTGTCCCCTTTCAGTTTCTGCTGTAATGTAGTTTGTAGATTTGTCATAGACAGACTGCCCCACACTTCACTAAAGATGCAGTTGTCAATCTAGTATGTAGCCTGTTTTACTAGAGGTGGATTTTAATCAGGAGAGCTTAGAAAGTCTTGGCAGTGTATTAATTCATAAGTCAGTTGGTTTGAATACTTCATTTTTAAAAGCAGCAACGTATCCTCAAACCTGTTTTACTGAAAACTTTGATAAACATTTTAAAAAATGAACTCTCTTGGTCACTCAGGTTGGCTTAGAACAGCCTTTCAGTTTTTTGTTGCGGTAGTTGTTGAAAACAAGCATCTTAAGCTTACATGGTGAAATTCTGCTCAAAAAAACAAATGAAGTCACCACCAGTGAGCTGCATTGTGGTCGCATCTGCTTGTGAGACCTTAATCACAATTGTCAGCACTCACATTATGAAAGCTCCTTTTCAAGTGGTAATTCAGCAAAAATGCTTGCATAGGTCTGGAACTTAATGCTGGCGGCCAGTTTTTCTACAACACTCTTCTAAAACCTCCGATTTATTGTGTACGCGGGTTCTGCATGCGATTTGGTATGTCTGAGATGCTGCTCAATATGCCATTTGTATCTGAAAGCACAGTACAAATATGAAATGTAGCTTGCACAGACAGTAGAGCTTTATTGACTGTAAGAAGATCAAGTGTTGCACCTGGAGTTTAAGTCATTTCTTGAAGATGCTTTGAGGATAAATTTTTTTGTTCCATGTGAAGCAACGATTTTTGCATTGTGATTAAGTCTACGTGACAGCTGTGAGTCCAGCTCTGCCCGTGCCTCGTGTTGATTTCTAGGTCACATTCTGGCACCCGCATAAAAGGCAATTAAACAGTTAACCTACCCACAGATCAGCATTTTCCATGTTTTTAAAGCGTGGTCAACAGCTTTGGTTACTGCCATATTGCCTCTTTTAATTGCACGGAGCATAATTGTTGTTAAGTACCAGCTAAACAGGGGTTGTTACTGAAAGCTAAGTGGCAGGTAAGCTTGAAACAGATTGTTAAAAGTAGTGATTCCTCAAGGTGTTGAGAAACTTCTTAAAAATATTTTCCTGATGTGGCACACGATGCATTTATTGGTGGAAGCTGAAGATAGCTGCTGTTACTGATTTACTGGTTGCCTTTTGATCTTTCTGCTCTCTCAGCATTTTTTCTGATCTAGAAATTTGCGTCCTAATGATTTTACTTACAGATTTTACAGATTGTGTAGTATAGTCTTTTTCTCTTGCAAAACATGTCTTGCTACGTGTGTTCTTGTGATCCTCCTGCAGTATCCTGCTCCTGTGGCTTACTGTGATTTTTTAATTTTGATGGCTTATAAAATATATATATGGGGGTTTGTGCTTGCATTTGAGATTTCTTCAGTAATGTTTATCGCTTTCTTTCCTCTGCCAGACTTTCTAGCTCATCTAATATTTGTGTGTTTAAGCCTTCCTGTATTTGGCTGCTGATGCTGTTCCCAGGCTACCATCTGTCAGAGACCTCTGTTGTTTTTTTGATTCCTTTACACAAAACTGCTGGAGCTGCCACAGCTCTGGAGCCAGTCCTGCGGTGGCCCCTCCGTCACCACCCTGCAGGGGTGTATGTAATGATTGTCTCTTCATTATTGCAATTTATTTGCATATATGAAAAGCAACATTTCTAAATTCCAATTACTATGATAAACGTTTCTCAAAGAAAAGAATGAAGTGATGGAAGCAGAAACAAGAAGAATTCTCCCAAACTCTCTTGTTGTCCCACTCGTCCTCTTTCAATCTTTGTGAAATGTCTTGCTCAGACAAGCCACATTACAGGGGAAGCATTATTTATTGGGCAAAGGGAGTCTGGCAGGATTCTCACTAACAGAAAATAGTCAGCTTGAGAAATTTAAAAATAGACCTTGCTAATTATTTTCTGATGCGTCCATGTGTAAAATGGGAATTGAGATCTACTTTATGATGTTGCTTTGATACCTCCATCTACTCTTTGATAGTTCTGTCTATTCTGTACAAATTAACTTCAATCATACTTCTGCTGCGAAAGATCTTCAATAACATTTTTCATTTAAAATTACTTGTGAGCTACATGCTGAATAACTGTCATGTTAAGTTTGTCCTTTGACGCTTTCAGTCTTCCATCTTGCGCACTCCTCCAAAGTCTTCTCCTAAGATAGAATCCTATCCCCTTCACATACCAGGTAAAGGCCTTTCACACTGACAGCACCGAGTAAATAAATAGTGATGGATGGGAGCTCAGTGGGAGCCAGTAGGAGCATTCTGTTGCACCCCACCACATTTAATGCCCTTGACAGCTGTATCTAGGAGAGCAGAATTTTCCTTTGTCTGGCTGTGGGCATGACTACAGGCTATTCTGCATCACTCGTCTGAACAGAACAGTGGCACGGAATCCATTTCTGTAACCTGCCTGCCCCAGATGATAAAACCTTGATGGATCATCTGGAGTTGCCTGTCTCTGACCTCTCAGAATTTCAGTCTGATTATGGCTGCGTTTATTCTAGAGATACTTGTGTTCAATGTGGTAATTGTTTATCAAAAATCATAATACGTAATAATACAGTGTCCCTGCTCACTTAGCATTTGTAGTGGTATTATTTTGTCATTAAAATCGCAATAGCTTTTCTGTTTCTGTTATAGTAGCAATAGCTTTTCTTCCTTACCACAGCATATTGATAGTGACATTAAATTCAGGGGCCATAAGAAATGCTCCTTAGGCTCTCCTGCCTTTCCTGGTCCAGACGAAGATGATAGAGTGCAGTTCTCCAAAATGCAGATTTCCTCTGTCTATAGTTGTTAAATCTCAAGGAAAGTGGAACTGGCACATTCCACTCAGGTTTTCCTGAGTTAGGCTGTTCAGCTTCAGCATAAAAAGGGCTCGGGAAGTGGCTGCTGTTTACGTTGGTGACTGGTGAGCTATTGTTGCTTTGAAATTGCTCTGTATTCTGTGTGAAAAAACTCTTTTCTGTCTGCCTGCAGAGATGCCCCTACCTACTGCTTCTCAAGTTTAGCTTAACTTTGGTGTGTGGTTTAAAGTGAACTTCTTGCTGGTACGTGCATAAAGAGAGCAGCAAAACCTCTCAGTATGATCGCTAGCACTGAAAACATGTGTTTGAGATCTATATACACCTTTGCTGATATTTGAACCTTCCTCTGTGCATGCTTAGGCCACTGGTGCATTTTCAGGAGTGTTCACTGAAGAGCACTTTTTGCCTTTCTAGATTGCTAAGAACTTTAATCTTTGATGTAAATGAGCATAGTGTGAACTCCAAATATTCCATGCATTACATTGTTGATTAGGAACAGATCCTTTAAATACCGAAGGAAACAAAGTAGATTGAAAATGTAAGGTTATTTCTTTCATTTTGACTGACTAACTTTGTACGTTCAAATGTTTTTTGGATTTAATCTCTTAAAGGGAACACACTTATTTCAGTAATATTTAAAGCTGAATCTTTTAGATAACACAGATATTTGTATCTTTTCAGGTTCCAGAGTTCCAAATCTGGAAAGATCTACCTCCACAGAGATGTAAGGCTCCTATTCTCTCGGAAATCCATGGAAGTTGATAGCGGCGCTGCATATGAACTCAAATCTTACACTGAATCTCCGACAAATCCTCAGTTTTCACCAAGATGCTAGCAAACAATGGCAAACTAAAGTATTTGTTTTACTGTTGATTACTCCTTACAAGTGAATATCAGTAGAGATGACAGTATAAATTTTAAGTCTGTAACGGAATGAAAATAGCGCTCAAGAGAGAGAAGGTTCTTATGTGATCCTGGACCAGTTTTTAAAAGGTTTCTGGAATGAGCTTCGTGTATTCCAAGTAGACTGGAAGCATACTTAAATCTAATCTTTTTTGTACTGTTTAAAACCACTTCATTGGATGTGTTGCAATAGCAAATTCCCAAGTTAGTTTAGTGTTTACACTTTTTATTTTATTTTTCAGTTATTTAATATTTAATGTTTCATTTAATACTCAAGTGATGTTTGTCTCTAGTGTTCTAATGTAGCATAAATCCTATGTAAAATCATACTATGTATTTTTGGCATTAATATTGAAATCTGAAATATATACAGATGTCTTTAATCTGTGTGATGTTTTAAGTGATATTCATTTAAGTTATTGAAGACGGGGACAACAGATCAATTTCCATTACATTTCATACTATGCAAGCATTTAACTTTCTTCTGGTTTTTTCCCTTTAATGGTACCCTGTTCCTTCTTTTGTCATATACAGATTTAATAACACCTGTGACCATAGTGCCCATTGTATATTTACTTATTCATGCTTCCAGATGATTGGTTCAATTCGTATTTTGCTCCTTCCATTTCTTTCCTNCTCAGATTGTGTTAAAGGATGTACTGTGCAAACAAATTAGTATTTATATCTTAAATATATGCAAAAGCTATGAAACTTGTACTTTTTGTTTTATTTTTAGATAAGGAAGATCTTGTAATCCTAAATATTTTTAATAGGTCGGCTCCCTTTAGGCCACTAGGTGGCCATAGAAAGTTTTATGAGAAATGCTGCGTTGGGTGTACCAGTATTTTCCAATACGTATTTGTTTCCAATACGTATGTGTATTCCTAAACCAAACCACAGTCAGATAAACAGTTTATGCAACCTGTTAAACTGTGTAACTGAGAGAAATAAAGTTAGAAGCATTTTATTATATTTGAGGTATATATTTAATAATGAAAATTAAGATCTATGATGAGTTCTGAAGAACTTGGAGCTTCTCCACTGTTTTACCTTGGTTTATATGTTTTTCTTTACACCGCTGTAGGTTTTCAGCGTGTCAGCAGTATGAAAGGTGACATTGCTATTTGGGAGTCTAACACACTTCTCTGACTGCTGCGGAGAAAGAGGGAACGTGCGTCTTGTATGTTCAGCACTGCCCTTAGATGAGAGGAGAAGTCAGTGTATCATGAAATCTCCAGGAAGTCTGCCAGGGAAAGTAAGGGAGACCAGACTTTCCAGATGACCCTTATCAGCTATCGCACGTATTCAGATGCCTCTTGCTACCAAAGGGCAAAGCTCAGACATTGCTGACTCCCTTCAGCAGCATTTTCTCCACTGTTACACTAGGTTTCCAAAGGTTAGCTAGCATTTCTTTCATAAAGACTTGAGAGGAAATAAACATACAGGAAGGGATTGTTTAGACTTTTTAGTCATTTGTGTGTCCTGTAAAACTGAGAAAAGGTTTCTTGTGGCAGCAGAAGAGTCAAATACAGCTGCAGCTGTACCATATACATAACTAGGATCCCGACTGGCATAATGAGAATGTGTCCTACTTTCTTTGTAGCTACTATTGAGTCATAAGCACACAGCACGTATCCTCCAAGTACTTATTTGTGTCATGGAGCACATCTGCTTGAAAAAAAAAGAGTAAGGACACACTTTTAATGAAAAGTCACAATTCACGTGTAGTAGATTAACCTTTTATTTTGCACTGACAATATACAGTGTTTGTATCTCTGTATCCTGATAACTTTAAGTGACTTAGAATCATAGAACAACCAGGTTGGAAGAGACCCACCAGATCACTGAGTCCAACTGTTCCTATCAAACACTAAACCATGTCCCTCAGCACCTTGTCCAGTCGTGCCTTAAACACCTTCAGGGAAGGTGACTCAACCACCTCCCTGGGCAGCCTCTGCCAGTGCCCAATGACCTTTTCCATGAAAAATTTCTTCATAATGTCTAGCTTAAATCTCCCCTGGCGGAGCTTGAGGCCATTCCCTCTTGTCCTGTCCCCTGTCACTTGGGAGAAAAGCCCAGCTCCCTCCTCTCCACAACCTCCTTTCAGGTAGTTGTAGAGAGCAACGAGGTCTCCTCTCAGCCGCCTCTTCTCCAGGCTAAACACCCCTAGCTTCTCCAAGCCATTCTTTTCTCCTTTCAGAGTAATATATTGATTTGTTTTGAACAGCAAAGAAACATGGATATAGAATCTGTGGTGACTACAAGTCACGTCTAGGAAATAAATTTGTATTGGCTTAACCAGTCAAACTGCACTCAGTCCCTGCACAGATTCAGAATAAAAGTGACCTTAGATTATCCATGCACAATTTTGATTTAACTTAGTCATTCTCCCTTTACAGCTTGATCTGACTTACAACTTCCCATAAAGGACACACCTGGGGAAATGCTGAATGTTCCTAAAATATGAACTGAATTCCACGTGACCTTCTATGCAAAGGCTGAGGAATGAAACCAGATTAATTTTTGAGTGGTCATTTGCTGCTTCTCTTTATTCCTCAATAGGGTCAAACATACAGAATAATTTTTGACAGATGTTTGAGAGGTTTCTGAAGCCCTTCAGTGATGGCAACTCCAAGTAATCTCTTCCCACTGGAAGGGTTAAACACTTTTAACTATTACTTATCATGAGAAAGCTGTTTATAATGCCCAGCTGAAGTCAAATAGTACTTGACCTTTTCACTATAAGTAAGGACAACAGTTTGTATCTCTCTTTTCAGTCTTGTTTTCTTTATCTAAGATGACCCCGGACTGTTCAGTCAGATTTGTTCAGTCATATTTTCTGCACCTCTCATCATTCTGGCTCTTTGCTTTCTTCTTTTGGTCTGAATCTATCCTGAAGTGCCTCAAGCTGGACACAGCATCCCAGCTGGACACAGCCTCTTTGTGCCAATTAGACTGGAAGGACTGATTGTTAGGTCTTACGGGTCAAAGTCCTCTTCATGCATCTTATTATAATACTTGATTTTTCAGTATCAGAAGATGTCAAGGTGCATTCATCTTCTTATCCAGCATAAGGGAGGTGTCCTACCTGCTTGTTTGCAGTATAGTAGCTTTCCTGCATGTGTCATTGGTGAACTTCATTCTCCCTCTATCTAAGATTTTTCACCTGATTTTCTGCTTGAATCTGAATTGCAAGTACATGCTTGTAGCTTCTCTCACTCAATGTAACCTGTCAATATTAATAAAGTTTATAGCGGATTATCTGGATCAGCAATTAAACAGATGAGCAATATTGGCCCTGGGAAGCCCTTTGTGAAACTTCCAAGTGCAGAATTACTGTTGGAACAATTGATGGCCATTTCCAGCAAAACTTGCATTCACCACATTGCAGTTTCATCGTTAAGTTTCCCTAATTTTTGTGGGGAAGTGTCAGAGGCCTTCACTCTCTTCTGTTTCCATTAAAGGAAGTGCAATTGCATGAAACCCTTGTTCTTAATTGTGAATTTACATCTAGCTATTCTGTTTTTTTTGAGTGTTTATTTGAGATGATTTCTCAGGTATTACTGATGAGGCAGCTTAATTCTATAGCTTGTATTCTGCCCTCTCCTTAATCCTATTTCATCAGTCTCCTAAAAACCCATTCATTTTCTACAGGTTTCTATACAGATCACCACTAATTAATTGGAGATTGGTCAATCAGTTCTCTATGCCCTCAAAGAAATTTTTTTGTCCACGTTGGAAAGAGTTACTGGTTAAGGATAAAAAACCAAACCTGATGCAAGTATCTTATAAACCAGTCTTCCTTTTTTTTCTAGCTGGAGGTTACATGCTGTTATGAGTTCGTTAAGCTAGTTCTCTTGATCATGCTATTTTGAATAAAAGAAACATAAAATCCTTTGGTATTTACATAGTTTGTTCAGTAATGTTCAGAAATATTTCTGTCCCTTGTCTTCATGATCTGCTTTTGATGCACATCCTTAAAAAATTACCTAGTTTCTATATGCTGCTTCTTTCTATTTGAGGCCATTGAAGAACTTGTGCATTTTCTGAGGTTCTTACTTTACTTCCCATCCTTCCTTTGCATTGTGTAGCTTACACTTATTCCCTTAAAGAAATAATTTCATTAAAGAACCACTAGATCTTCAAAACTGTTTTTCCTCACCGTAATTTCCTGTGAGATTTGAAAGAAATGGCACAGTAGAAGTGCCATAGGGATGAGTTGAAGGCTCTTGAGGTAGTAGATGTCAGGGAGGAAACTTCTCCAAAATGTCTTATTGAGAAGAAAGCGTCTTCCACTAAGAAGGCGACGTGACCAGCAGCCTGGGTGAAGTGTCACTGCACAAACACACAAAGCTTGGGCAACAAGCAGGAGGAGCTGGGAGCTGCCGAGCTGCTAGAAGGCTGGGATCCCGTTGCTGTTGAATGGGACAGCCTGATCCAGTGGGAGGCGTCCCTGCCCGTCATAGTGGGGTGGAACTGGATGATCTGTAAGGTCCCTTCCAACCAGAATTTCTACAATTCTATGATTTTATGCTTTATCTTAGTCCCAATTAATCTTCCATATACTTGGCGTTGCTCCCACAACACTGCTTAGAATCATAGAATCACCAGGTTGGAAGAGACCCACCGGATCATCGAGTCCAACCATTTCTATCAAACACTAAACCATGTCCCTCAGCACCTTGTCCACCCGTGTCTTAAAACACCTCTAGGGAAGGTGACTCAACCACCTCCCTAGGCAGCCTCTGCCAGTGCCCAAAGACCTTTTCCATAAAAAATTTCTTCGTAATGTCTATCTTAAATCTCCCCTGGTGGAGCTCGCGGCCATTTCCTCTTGTCATGTCTGCTGTCACTAGGGAGAAGAGACCAGCTCCCTCCTCTCCACAACCTCCCTTCAGGTAGTTGTGTAGAGCAATAAGGTCTTGCTTGACAGAAAACACGCAATCAGAGGGAGATCCTGGCTAAGTTAAAAAAAACAAACAATTACTTAGATGAAATGCAGCCCTGCTTTAGAGTAAATACAATAATCCCACTTTTTGCTGCAGCAGCACCTCTGGACTACATCTCCCAGCGTGCCCTGCGACGGAGATGACGCAAAAGGGCGGGACCGGAAGCGGTGCGTGGGTCCGAGCGCGGAGGAAGCGTGTCCCCGCCGGCGCCCCGTCGTGCCAGCTCCGCCATCTTGTGCGGGAGGCGGTGGCAGCGCCGCGCGGAGGAGCGGCCGTCGCGCCCGCGCTCTCCCTCCCGCCTTCCCTCCCTCTCCCCGCGGCGCCATGTCTGCCGAGAGCCCCGAGCCCGCCTCGGCCGAGGAGCAGAAGGTAGGTAGCCGCCCGCAGCCCCACCAAACCGCGCCAGGAGCCCCGCGGCGCCGCCTCCGCCCGCGCGCCGAGGGGGAGCGGGGTCGCCGCACCGGGCCTCACCCCCCAGCCCTCGGGGCGGCCGGGGGAGGGCAGGGGGGCCGGACGGGACGGGAGCGGCCGCGGAGGGCCGCGCAGCGGCTCCTCATGTCGGGCTCCGCGGGCCCTGGCTGGCGTGCGCCGGCCTGGGCGGGGAATGGCGCTCCCGGAGCCCTGCGGGAACGGGCAGTGCCGGCTCCGAGCTGAGAAACACGCGGCCTTTGACGGTCAGGGGAGAAAGACTCAGCCTTTTAACATTGAGGGGAGAAATCTCCAGCCTTTAACGTTCAGGGGAGAAACACTTAGTCTTTAGTGTTCAAGGGTGAGACATTCAGCCTTTAGAGGAGAAGCATTCAGCCTTTAACGTCCAGGCGAGGAACATCCAAGCTGCAGTGGCCGTGGCCGGTTCTAGTTAAAGCTTATAAAGAATGACCGGCTGGGTTCTCTTGTGCTGGCGCTGCTGTGTGGCTGTTAATTCTGTAGTTTCTTCAGGGAGATTCGGGTTCTGCTGTTAGCAGTTCGCCTCCGTGGGCTACGACTTTAAGGAGCCGCTTGTGTTTCTGGCTTGTCATTGCTGCATGGACTCGGTTTCCATCTCCCCAGCTATTTCTGTGAGGGAGCAGTTATGAAACACAAGCACAGCTTTGGAGGGCGCTCGAAGAAAAAAAGCTCCATCAACCTCACCTTGTCACGTTTTTGTTTAATAATTTACGATCTGTAATTCGAGTTAGTCATACAAGTAGGTGAGCTTTGGGGGTGGTTAATGTGGAATGATACCTTCTGGAGGGGTGCGGTAATCAGAACCAGCTTCTGTGGTAGGTCTGTAATCTGCTCTTAAATGTGGGTGTTCTGCAGCTCGACTTGGATGGGCCTTGGGCAGCCTGATCCATGGGGAGGTGTCCCTGCCCATGGCAGGGAGGGTTGGAACTGGATGGTCTTTAAGGTCCCTTCCAACCCAAACTATTCTATGATTCTACGACCTCACGTTCAGTTAGCACTGAAGGGGTTCCGCTCCTGTTCAAAGCCTATAAAAATAAATCCCTGGCCTGTGCAGCACTCCAAGAATAGCTCTGTAATAAGAGCATAGTAAAACATGTGGTAGCAAGTTTATTGTGATGCCTTCTAGTGTGTTCTGATGCAGTCAGGTGACTGGGGCTGAATTTGAGGAGTTTCAGACTAAAGTCTTGAAATGCAGTATGCACTGCTTTGAAAAATTGCTGTATATTTGAGAGATGGGAGTCCCTTACTGATCTGCTAATTTAGTTTTAATCAGATGGGGTATTCAAGACAAATTAATGATATCAGTGAACCAAAACTTTTTCTGTAAGCTTATATCCTGTGAGGATTCTGTGATATCAGTGCTAATAGGGCACTAAAACTGTTTGTTTTAACAGAATTGAACATAGACTCAGTTAATGCTCAACTCTGACGTATAAACAACACATTTTACAGTACTTATTCGTATGTGTACTTAAAAAAAGATGAAGCTCCTACATGAACTTTGAGGCACCATTTTCATGATCAGACTTCTTTTCTAACATGCTGTAAGAAGCTTGTATTAGGCAAGAAAGATGTTAAACAAGCGAGATACAAATTGAAAACTTGCCAAAGACCAGAGTTTCCTGTTCTTGGTGGGAAACCTCAGGATAGTGGCAGGGGGAAGTTCAGCAACAAAGGAACATATGTTGGAAAATATATGCCTGACTGACATTTGTTTTGCTTTAGAAGCTTATATTTTTCAGGAAGATGTTGGAGGTGCTGCATTTCGTTTCTGAACTGGCTTTTGCCACATCAGTTGACTGTAGAGTTGTGCTGTTGTTGTTGCGTTTTTCCCATTTGCTGGTTTACATTTTGTTTTATGTCTTTGCTAAAGAGGAGGAGTTCGTCATACCAGAGTTTGAAAAGGCTGATGGCTATTTTTTTTAGCCATTTCAGTTGTACAACAGATACGGAGCTTTATGCTTACTGGTACCTCTGTAAAGGTTAAAAGCAAAAGCTATCTTTAAGTGAGTTAGGTAACTGCTGCCTTCCTGGAAGATCCTTTTAATGAAATAAGCAGACTTCATTACCGGTGTCAAGTTCTTGTAGAGAACTAAAATTATAACTTTTGTGTGGTTGTCACTAGGAAGAAGAGCGTGGTGTATCTTGATTTCCACCCCCGATCATTTGTTAGTCACTTGGTTGTTGCTTCTGTAAGTCAACCAAGAATGCTGTAAATGTATGAATGGCCTTGCTGGCTCAGTTAAAACCTTTGTGGCTTCACAGTGCATCTCCAGGAGTGCCCAATGCTGTCTGCTCTACAGAAGAATATAAGGTCAGGACATGCATGGAGTGATCTTACACAGAAAACTATCCTGGGCCTCAGAAATCTGTGATTCTAAGAGCCTTCTGAGCTGCAAATGAACACGTCAAGTTTCTGAGTCCAGATAAAATCATGGCACTGCCTGTATCCTTTAGCAAGGAGTTCTGCAACTTAATTATTATATGAAGAACTGTTGTCGTAGGTGGTTTTGAACCTGCCATTAGCTGGTTTTGTTTGACACCCCAGGTCTTTCTGTTGAAATTTTTGAATTCATCTTACGCAGGTTTTTGAGTCCTAGTTGTTCTTGGTCATCAAGAGGAAGTTACCATAGCCTGTATCCTTTTCAGTTGCATTGATGCATAACACAGGATTTTTTGTGTTTTGATTGCCTGCTGTGCGGTGGCTTGTCTGCCCTGTGAGTCTGCATAAATGCTGTCTTTGATGCACCGTGCATACATATTTATGTAAGCTATTTATTGTTGGCCCTCTGTTCTTAAAAATTGTCTCCTTTTGGTTAGTATTGGCAAAACATGCCCCCTCAAATGCTTCGTCTGTTGGCTCAACAGTGAGTATCCAGTGATTCAGCATTAGATGTTTGAAAGTGTTTAGCAGAAGGAATTGCTTTTGAGAAAATCCAGTCAGTGACGACATAGTAATAAAGCACAATAGGAAGAACAGCAGCTGAAGAATGATCTTTTATAACACATGAAAACTGTGGCCTTGGCTAGTGTGATGTTACATAGTGAGAAATACCGTAGTCCTCTGCTCCGTAGTGTCAGGGAGACTTTGCCCTCTATACATATCTGTGTTTTGCAGGGTGTTGCCTAGCTGTGTTTTCATCTAATAAGAAGCATTGATTCCTGTGTTCTTAGAAATTCTCCTAGCAGTTTAAGAGGAACTTCTATCTTGCCCTGGTAGAATTGTTAATTCAGATTCACTGTCTTTGAGACACCTTGGCCTGATGGAGCAACTAGACTGTTATGTTCCAAAGCTGTTGTAATAACCTTTGCTTCTGGAGTTTCTTACTAGAGAGATGTTGACTGCTCTAGAACTTTGAGAGTTTATAAAAGATACAGGAAAGCACTTGGCTGGGTTGTGTGGTGGCTCTAGTTGTTGTTGGTCTGGCTTAAGTAGCTCCCAGCTGCCCGAGTCCCTCTGGCCTCCCTGCTGCTGTGCTAACATACCTGTTTGTGCAGCTGCTTGGCGCTCCAGAGTGTGGATACCAATCTAAAGGGAACACAGCCCAACAAGGAGGTTAAAAAAAAAGATGGCTGTTTTTCTGTTGGATTAATTTCTGTGACCCATTTATGTGGAGTACACGCAGCCATGTTGACTGAGACAATGCAAAGGATGATGACACGGTTGACGAAGAGCATGGAAGTGGAAATAAAACTTTAGTCACAGATGAATGTGAGACCGTCCTGATTTCAGTGGCAATTCTTTCCTGCCTAAAAGTCTTTCTGTGACTTTGGATGATAACAACAGTTCACCACTGCAGCAGTCAGTGCAAATCGGTGTATATTTTCCATGAACTAAAAATGGTTTGCATGCAAAAGAAAAAACCAAACCCATAAACCCAAACCCCAGCAAAGGCCGAGCCCAAATACTGGAAAGTAGCAGAGCAAGAATTTTATGTGGAAGATATTTTAGAAATAATCTAGTAGGAGAAATTGTTTTTCATCCATCAGATTGCCAGGTGGACTGGAACAGATGAGGGTAAAGTAGAGGTCGGCATTGAAAGACTAGATGTACAAGTTGCAGTTTTTGCCAAATGAGTTTCTTCACATAGTTACTTTGAGCATCGATGTTTTACAGTACACTAATAAAATCGGCATTTTGTTTTTCACAAATGCACTATCCAACTGTCTTCAACCGATTGACTTTGAGATAATTACAGACATTTATAGAGAAATACAGTATTAATATGGTAGCAAGCGTATTTTTGACACTGAGCTACTTAATACACTGTTTCACAGTGAATATCAACACATTCCAATTAGAGCAGGCATGCAGACTAGATCGTGGCAATGCAAGTGCTAAGCTGTCTGCAGCTTCATAATCAAACAGGGCCAGTTGAAAACAAGCCCTGTGGCTCTTCCCCAGCTTTAAATATTTTTTTTTATTCTTAGTGGAACCCTCGTTTTGACCAAAAAAAAGGGGTTTTGTTTGGGATTTGGTTTTGTTTTGTTTTTTTTTTTCAAGACTGAATAATTTAATTTTGATATAGACTACCTTTATGTGAAAGAGAAATGCATTGATTAGATTCAAACACATCTCCAGGAGAGGTTTCTAAGATGGGAGGCTGAACTCCTGCAGTTGCTGTCAGAATTTGAGAGAGAATGTATGCAAATGTCTACTCAAAGACTTGATATGTTCACGTGATGGCAGCAATTGGCATGTTGGTGAATCAGCTGCAAAGATATTCTGCATTTGTAGTTCATTATTATATATGTTATTTACAGTATTGCTAATTGTCTTTCAGGAAATGGAGGATAAGGTGATCAGCCCAGAAAAAGCTGAAGAAGCAAAGTTGAAAGCAAGATATCCTCATCTGGGCCAGAAACCAGGAGGCTCAGACTTCTTGAGGAAGAGGCTTCAAAAAGGAGTGAGTTCTTTATTGTGTGCAGGGTTTGGACCAGAAATCCCAATATTTCTACAGCTGGGATTTCCCCCCCCCCCACTCCACAGGTCTTTGCGTGAGTAAAAGAGTGCTAAGAAATGTAAACTTGGTGGAAGCACAGGGAAGAGAAATTTGTTTCTGCAAAACAAATGCCAAATTGGCAGGATAGCTGTTTACAGCATCAGTAGCTCAATTGTACTTTTTAGAAAACAGTCTAGAAGCTGGCTCAGTGCTGCAGTGATAGACTTCATAAAAATGACGTTATGGTAAACATGAAGGATCAGAACCTCATCCCTGTTTTGTACTGATCTGACATACTTAGGTCCATGTTTTTAGCACATAGAAGTGGTTTATGTGCTGTGTTGTACCTAGTACCATGTGACATCAGTGGCTTGAGAACAGCAGTGTCATTCTGAACATACACCCTAACCAAAAAGTAATGATAGAAGAATGAAGAGTGAGTTAGTATTTTGATGTTGTTCTGCATTTAACCATTGTCTCTTCCGTTCTTGTTTATTCAACTGTTTGGGTTTGGGTTTTTTTAAGTTTAATTATTCATAAAGTGATTATGTAATGCTTTTCAGGCATGCTAGGACTCTGTTCTTGGTATAATCCTAGTATATCACTTCTGATAGTACTTTCATTGCTGCCACACTGGTTGTTTAACTATTATCTAGGGCCTTCGAGTGTGTGCAGTGATTCCAAGTACAAATCCTTTGCAAAACAGCTGTTGGAGTTCAGTGCTGATCGAATTCTGTGCTATGTGGTACCATCTCCTGAGAATATGTTGCTGTTGGCAGGTTTTTTGGATAATCTTTCTCTCAGAAGTCAGACCATATGCAACGTAGCTGATAGCTGCGGGGAACCTGCAGGTGGTAGATGAGGTGACTCCTTTTGCAAGTTTTGCCGTTACGTGGTCAGAGGCTGCTGCTGCAGCTGAACATTTGCAGCTGGTTAGTACTAATGCAGAATAAAGAGCGTGGTAGTAATATGCTGCCGAGAAGCACTGAAACATAGCAGGTAGTGTTGGCTGGTGTTCAATTGACTGAGAAATAAGCATTTATAAAGCTAACGAGGCAGTGTTCTCTTCAGAGATGATTGTGACTCTGAGCAGCAATTGCGACCATGTATCTTTCTACTGAATCTAATTTTTTTGGTCTTGTATGACGTTCTGTTCAAAATCGTGGATTACAAATACCTTAATGATAGACCACATAGTAAGATGGAAAAAAAATAATATGACTTTTCGTGCAAAATGTGTCTATCAATAAGTGGTTGATGCAGACCTCAGGTGAAATTCCATACCTCATCTTACCATGATACAGGTAAATTTAAAGTCATTTGGATTTAATAGCTGTAGATAACCTAATATTGTGAGGAACCAGCAACAACAACAAAAGGCTGTTAAAGGTAATGATAATAAAAATTTACTGGAATACTAAGGAACACTGGTTTAGAAGTTCAAACTTAATATATATGCTTTTGTATTCAGGAGAAACATGGATTAAGAATTCCCTGCACTCTGTGCTTTGCAGAAGGACTGCACACTAGATTTGACTTCATTAAATAATTCGTTTGGAAACTCCAGGAATTTTAGTTCCCCTGTTATAACACATGCAGATAAGACATTTTCTCTTTAGTGAGCAATTTCCTGCTACTTTGATCTGGTATGGTAGAGCAACTCTGTTGTCCAGCTTTAGTTCAGGTGTTGTTTGGTTATTCTTTGTAGCAGAACTCATTCACTGCAACACAGTCTACAAACACCAAGGTTTCACTTGTGGGAGAGCAAAGCTCTGGGGAAAACCAGGGCAAGAATTATGTTCACATGTGGTATGTGCAGAACTGTAACTGTATACTTGCCTATTGTTAAATGTTTAGCTTTGTGTTCTTAATGGTCTTGATAATATTGGGTTTTTTTCTTGAATCAACATAGAATCAAATCGGAAAGTTTTTATAGCTATTTTTAAAAGTAATTCAGTGTATGCATCTGATGAGATTTCCAGCTTTTAAATCCTGTGGTGTTTTGTTTTCTAGCAAAAATACTTTGATTCTGGTGACTACAACATGGCTAAAGCGAAGATGAAGAATAAGCAACTGCCTACTGCAGCTCCTGACAAGACAGAAGTTACTGGTGACCATATTCCTACTCCACAGGATCTTCCACAGCGGAAACCATCTCTTGTTGCTAGCAAGCTGGCTGGCTGACGAGCACAGCTGAACTGCATGATTACTCTCATTCCTGTTATTTCTCCTTGGTAGTTATTTCTCACCCTCACATCCCCCTTTTTCTTTCTTACACTAAGTCATGAGACTGACAGCTTTGCAGGTAGCGGTAGCATGTGCTGCTATTGTAAGGGAGTACTGTTAAGAGTAAGATGTGTAGTATTTGGACTAGTTGAGAACAATGCACTGATTAAAAAGGACAAGTTTGGTTAAAGCAATGTAATCTACTTGAAAATGTACATATTGCCCATTTCCTAGTGTAGGACTGGTTCCAGCAAGTGACATCGCAAGTTTTACAACTTCTAATGTTTCTGCTTTTGTTATTTCATCTTAATTACAGCATATTTGTATTTAATATAACCTCCAGTTGTGTTGGGTTTTTCTTCTGTGTTTGGGTTTGTTGTCTAAAATAGAGGTTTAGACCACAAGTTGCTAGATGGTAAAGCATGTATGAAAACAAAGACAGGGCTCCGATTGAATTTTGTTTCTGCTTTTGAACTTGAACGGCCTTAAACCTGTTTCAGCTTTAACAATAGAGTTTTTACTTGGGCAATATTTGCCCATTCTGGTGTAACTCTTGTGAATCTAGTGCTTATTGACAACAGCCTGTTGAAGCTGGTATTCTTTTCAGTTCCGTAGCTTAGGACACACTTTTGTTGAAGATGTGAATGAAGTGTGCATGTGCATAGACTGTTGAATTCACTCTTGTGCCATTTTTGTAAATACAATAGTTTTGCACAACCTTTTGCAAACGTCTTAGTTTTACATTTTAAAAAGCAGGTAATGTGCCAATCAAAGCACAAGTGATTCTGTATCTTTCAAAGTCTTGTCCTGAAACTTAAGAGCCCAGAATCTTGCTACTGAAAGTAAAAATTGTATACCTGAAATTTGTGGAACACTTTATACATACACTTTATTCAGCCTTATGCTTTTGCTGGTGTATATTTTGTTTCGCAAAAACGTCCAGCATTCAGATATAAATCCGGAATTTGTACCTGTATTTGGAGGCAAGTGCCCTTTCTGTTCAGCAGCTCTAAGCTTTTAAAGCTGAAATGCTCTGTCTGATGATAATGGGAGATGGCTAGCGTGTGGCAAACTTCAAATCTAGATTTGCTAAGGTTTGATATGAAATTCTCTTTGGGCTATTTTAGACTTCTGGAAGTGGAAGGGTTGTTTGGGGTTTTTTTTTTCTTGGACTCCTGAAGTAGTAGTAAACTAACACCTTTATCTCTTTGTTATACAGCAGCCCCTTGTTGGCTTTCAAAGAACTGGAAGTGGTGTTGGGGTTTTTTGTTTATAACGATACATTGAGAAATAGGTAACTTTTCATGTTAGAAAATAGGAACAACCTTCGGTTCATACCTGATGCAGGTTGTAAGTACTAGAATGCCAAAATATATGGTTGATAGTAGACAGGCAACTTCATGTGTTTAACAACGTGTTTATTTAATGAAATCAGAATATTAAAAGTGCAGTGTGGTCCATAATGTAATTGATTCTAATGTAGGTAATCACAGTCTTGATGTTGCTTGTTCTTTAAAAAGACCAGTTTACTAAGTACTTTTTTCTTTAAAGAAACAGTTCTGAAAGAGCCTATTAAAGCACTGATGGAGGTATTAGAGGAAAAAGTTCTTAAAGATGCAAGTTTTCAGAAGGATGGGCTTCGTGTTGAAAAGGTCAGAAAGGTCTTGCAGGATAAGGACGGCTAGTCAGAGAGAACACTGCCCTGGGTTTTCTCCAGTGCTCTTTTAAAGGCAGAAATAAAGTGGTCAAGAGAAAATAAGTGATCTTAATTTGGTCCTGTTTTGATCGGAACGTGAGCAAATTCTTAGTGTCCATGAAATATCATCAGTTTAGAGAAGTAATTCCAGAGAACTTTGAAATTGCTAACCTGATTCAAGTCTGCAAAGCTCTTTTCTGGTAATTAAGAGGGCTGTATCAAATCTGTCCTTATTCTTTACCTTCCACGAGTAGTATAAAGAACTTGTGATTTTTGCGGAGCAGGTTGAAGAAACGGACCTACTTGACTCCTTTAAGTAAGAAAATAGGCTGGGAGAACAGCAGGGAAACTGAATATTGAAGCAAACTGCTTTTTATAGATGTTTGTCCTAATGTGAAAATCCCTCTTTATTTTTGTATGTAAAAATGACATTGAATATTAATGATAGGACTGGGCCTGAATTGAATTTTGAACAATTTAAGGTGACTTGCTGTGTATTGTCCGGTGCCGCTATTCTGTAGCTCACAAAGTGAGCTTTCCTGGATGTTTGGGAAGGTTAAAAAAAAAAAAAGCCATTTAGATTTAAACATTCCACTCGGCTACGATTCAGCTTGTCCTGCTGGTTGGACGACACAAGCTCTTCCAGTGTTCACTCGGTGACTTGCAGTTCTTAAGATTACTATAAATTCAGCTCTGACTATATGATCACGTGTATATTTGAAGTACTGTAACACCAACTAGGTCAGCGACTGATTATGAGCCTTCACATCTGACAGACCTCAGCAGCAGGCACAGCTATTTTGATTCTACACGCTGTATAAAACTAAAGTCCAATAATCACTTAACAGTAAATCAAATGTGACTGCAAATCGATGCTTACTTTCAGCTTGCTCCAGCAAGATAACTCAGCTATCCAAACTTCTGTACATAATGTATTATATGAGTTTTACCATTTGATAATGACCTTTTTCAAAGAAAACCTGTCCACACTGTAGCCTGGCAGTCCCTTTCATATCTTGCCTTTAAAGATAGACGGTGTTTAGTTCTTTAGAGTAGTACTCATGTAGGCTTATGATAGCAGATAGCGCCAACATTTTATTCGAGATAGTTAAGTGGATTAATTACAACTTAACAGGTATGTCCCCAAATCTGTAGAACCAAAGGCTTCCCTCTCATTGTTCTTGATGTAGTAGGACAGTGTTTGTGTAAAGGCCACGGGAGTACGTTTTGTTGGACATATTTACACCCAGTCAAGATGTTAAGGTGATAAAAATGTCAATTGTTCCTTACAAATTTACACATTGTATAGTATACAGAATAAATTGATCTACTTAGTTTTTATTGCAATGTGGAGACTTGTCTTGTCTTTACTGTGGTTTCCCAGAAGATACTACAAACTTGGGTATTCTCTATGGAAAACTTCTGAACCCTAATCTCGCTGCTCTGTATCATTAAAAAGATGACTGGGCTTTGGTTTCTAGTATGTTAGACTACAGAATTACTTTAATGTAATCACATTTATATATATTTCAGTGCTTATTTTTCTAATAAGGCAATTAAAGCTTATTGTTTGAAAACTCCGTAACGATGATTGTTTTGGTCCCTTGCACTGAGTGAAGGGGATATCTGGGAATTGGCTTGGCATGTAGAAGCTTGCATTGCTATAGACTGTTGGCCTGAATGTGGCACCGTTTCCAAGAAATCAAGATGCTGGAAGAAATCCCAACTGATTTCATCTTCCGGCTGTGACTTAGGTGCTGATCTTTGTGCAGCTTCAAGATCCACCTGGTATATTTACACAATAGTAAAGGTCATAGTCTCACCCTCTGTACTCTGCATCTCTTAATAAACTGAGAAAAATGTCCAATTTAAGTAACATATTCACATACCATGCTGAGGCTGCGTTAACACCAGCATTAGTAACCTAAAGTAACTTACCTGACTGTATGGAGGGTGGCATCAGTCTTCAGGCAAAGACAAAGCCTTTAAATAAGAGCGTTCTTGCCCAAATCTGTTTGTAATTTGAGCCGAGGTGGCTGTGGTTGCCCAGACCTGCCTCACACAAGCTTTGCATGTAGTGCCTGGGCTCACAGTACATGACCGTGTTACTGGGGAGGGATGCAGGATTGCAGTAACTTGTTTATTTGATGACTGTGAGCTCGGGAAGAACCAGACTGGAGGAGCATGCAAAGAGAATGAATTTTATTCTGTTGGGTTTGGGTTTTTTTTAAACTTAAAAGTGCAGCTGGGCTGAATGTGTGGTTTGATTATCCCTGCCTTAGTACAAGCAAGCCACTCAGATTCACATCTTTGTTTTTCTGATCCCAATCTCTGGCATCTCTAGATCCAGAGTGACTTGAAATCTGCAAAGTTCTATGCGTATTCAAATCATTTCTTCCTAAGTATTTATCGTGAAAACATCTCTGGAATACTAGCATGGAGGCAGAGAGTTTTAATGTTAACTGACATGATTGAAAAAGGTTAGTTTAGAGGCAGATGACTGAATTTTCTCTTTCTTAAACAGTACATCTTATAGCAAGGATGCTGCTTGATTTGTATTAATGATAAATATTCTCATATATATATATAGCAGGCACAGAATTTTGTTTGCTTACTGCTTTGGGAAATGTTGGCAAAGCCTCCACCTGTTTCAGATGGATGTTTATTTGACTTTGGTTTAAAATAGAAAGGCAAAGTGCTTTTTGTTTCTTGCTATCTCTAAATTTAATAACAGATTTCAGTTGGGTTTAGGTTTTTTTACCTCATTGCAGAGCAGTGTAGCTCTTACTGAAAGACGAATATGGCTGGATTTTCTATCAGCTTCCCTTGGCAATCCTCTCTCCACGGAGACTGGATAGAACTTCTGTCTGTGTCAGTGTGGTAGGGTTGTTACCTTACTGGGTTTGAGGTAAAAAACCAACCCTTATGAGTTTTTCTTAAGAAGCAGGATTTGGATTTTTTAGTTGTGTGACGTTTTCTAGGAGGCAAATTATACGGCTGAAATTAGAAGGATGCCTTAATGAGAGAGTGGGAGCTATCGATTCTTCTGAACTTCAGGTCTATTCTCAGGTGATGGTTGAAAAAAATCTGTCAAATACATTGAAAAGAAAATGTGTGTGATGTTCTGAAGATGAGAAATCCTCCTAGTGTAGGCATAGATGGATCAAGACAAGCTTTCTGCATGGGAGATGATTGGTAAATCTTTTGTCTTTCCTGTAAGCCACCAAAACCTGGAAGTGAATCCCAAGTGTTGCCAGAATACATACATGGTACATAATTTTCACTCTACATGTCTCGAGTTGCATTTCAGAGTTCTTAACTAGAAACAATTCCATGAGTACTGGCTGAAACCAGACATGATTGTTTCCTACAGCTAAAACTCACAGGCCAATACTTGCAGTGTGAGAACATAGGAAAGGGTGGTAGGAGGATTTTAGCCTATGAAAGCCCCCTGGAGTTAAACTGCTGGTCCATATCGAATATACAGATGCTTTTCTGAAGGAAAACACAAACCATCTCATGTTCCTTATGTTACCAGTAGATATTTCTGTGCCTCTAATGGCACTTCTTGGTTTGGCCAGCAGAGAATCTACTGCTCACTTGCGGTACAGCACGACACAACAGAATAGAAAGTCTTGATTGAAAAGGGAATATTTCTGCTATGATTGAACAGATCATGGATGTAAACAGAACATAGATGCAAGTAAAAAAAACAGGACAGATGTTTTGCTGTCACTTCTGAAAAAAATTTACATAAACTAATGTCAATTCATGGAGGGATTATTTTCTTTTTTTAAATATATATATATGTTTCAAATTCAATATAAAATTCTGCATGTGGACAGTCTTGAGCTACATCAGCCATTCATTCTCATCTGGAATACCCTGGGATATATGCTCTGAAATCGAATACCGTAAATGATCTATTTGAAAAGATGCTGTGCAAGATAGAAGGGCATTTAAAATCTAGCCAGCAAAGTTTTAAAGCAGGAGATGCATATTAAAGTAATAATTAGTCAGTCTAGATACGTTACCAACAGGTGGTTTCTTGGCAACTTTGTGTGCCCCCAATTCCTGTCCTTAATGACAGATTTGAAATCCTGGTTTATGCAAATTGTGTCAAATCATAGCATATTTTGGACTGGGATATCTATTTTTTGCTGGGGCTTATAATTACATTTGGCTCCTGAGCTCCAGCTGTGAATGGCTCACACAGTAATCCACAGTCCAAGTAAATTCCTGAAACGAGTATCTTTGAATTTAGACTAGATATGACCCAGAAGAAAAGGTGTTAATGTCGCCTGTAAAGCAGCATGCAGCCCGAGGGGAGGTTTAGGTCCCTTCAGAAAACAAAACACGTTTCTGTGGTTCATACATCCAGATTCTTAGATTAGGCCTGTTAAATGTAGGTGATCCCACTCTTCAATGAATCCAGTGCTGTGCTGCAAACATCTTAGCTAAAAATCTCACCCTGACCTGGAGAGCAATTCGCAGGAACCAGTTCTGGGCTTCTTGTAGGACTGACAGGAATGTCCAGGTTTGTTCATGGGAATGAGCCTCCAGTAATCCTAGTTGGGAATCCTCGACGTATTGGAAAGAGTGTAGGAAGGAAGGTATTTTTTTAAATTCATCGCTCATTCGAGTTTGAATTCTCTCAGCAAAATAAAGATTTTTTTTTTTTAAAGCTCTTTTCTGACTTTATTAACCTTGATTGACTGGCTGGGAAGACCACTTATCTGCATCTAATACAAACAGCACTAGGTAAGGCTCCATATTTTCATCTTAGCTATTTTTCTTTTTGATTTGTGTTTGTTCTTTTCTCCATCTCCTCACCTTCAGACAGTAGCATTTAAGTCCAGCAAGATGTTAGTGTTTATTTGGAGTGTTTATAGCTTGCTTTTTCTTTCTGGCTTTTACTAAGTTGAGTGATTTTGTGCAGGTCACCCATCTCTTTCATGGCTCATTTTTTCTGTAGAGCAGGTTGGTTTGTTTTTTTGATAACCAGTCACACTGAGTTTCAGGGGGAGTCCAGATACTGCCCGCTGAATACAGAGCTGTTATCTAAACAGTTGAATTCTGCAGAGTTTCTACTGCTTAAAAAGTCAGAGCACTTTGGTGGAGAGAGTAGCAAAAGATAACTGTTTCACACTTTTTTGTATTTGGGATCACTTGGATCCATTGGATCCATTCCCAAGGCGAGAAAGGAAAATACAGAGACAGTAATAGCTTCAGTTCTACTGTCAACAGAACTCTTGCAATAACACAAGCTCATAAAACCCACTCATTAATGATTCATAAGCAGATGAGCTGCCATCTTAAGACCTAGCCAGGATGTGGATTATGTTTTACATTCCCTTTTGACATGGAAGTTAAACTTTTTCAAGGTGTAACTTCATTTCGTGGTGAGAACTGGACTCGCTTATCTGAGGGGCTGGCTGGGCCCGGATCTCTTCAGTGTTTCCAGCAGCAGTTTGGGTGAGTGAAATGTGATCAGGTTGTGAGAGGTGGTAGACAATTTGAACAGCGGGAACGCAATTGGAGAGAGAAAACAGAAAAGGGAAAAGCTCAGCACCTGGGAAATACAGGCAGAAAATGATGGATGATTGATGGGAGTGATGTTGTGAAAAGCCAAACTCAATAATCAATGCCAATTTGATAATTAAGAAGATATCCTTAATAAACAGTGCCAGGGTGCATATGGGGTAACCCACCTAATGTGTCCCACTACTGAGACTGGTTACATGACTTTTATACTGGTTAGACATATGTATCCATATAGATGCTGGGAAATATGTTACATGTCCATTGTTTTTCTGGAAACTTATCATAATTTATCACCCACTCCTGTATGTACATCACAGTTTCTTTGTGTCTTCTGTTTGCCTCTTACATGGTTCCTCATTGTGTCCTTTTGGTGAGCTTAGGTCTCCCCTTTTTTCCTGCTGTGGGACTTTCAATACTTGATTTATTCCTTTTTTCAACTAGTAAACAAGCTAAATGCCTATTTCAATCATATTCTTTCTAACTGCAAGCTAGCCAATATTTGATTCTTACTATTATTATTGCTTAAGCTAATTAATTTCCTTAACATAATCACAGAATCATAGAATGGTTTGGGTTGGAAGGGACCTTAAAGCCCATCCAGTTCCACCCTGCTGCAATGGGCAGGGACACCTCCCACTGGATCAGGGGCTCCAAGCCCCATCCAGCCTGGCCTTGAGCCCCTCCAGGGATGGGGCAGCCACAGCTTCCCTGGGCAACCTGGGCCAGGGCCTCACCACCCTCATCATGAAGAAATTCCTCTGTATATCTAGTCTAAAGCTGTCCCTCTCCAGTTTAGACCCATCACCCCTCAAGTCTTTGTGAACAGTCGCTCCCCAGCTCTCTTCTAGCCCCTTCAGGCACTGGAAGCTGCTCTAAGGTCTCCTCAGAGACTTCTCTTCTCCAGGCTGAACAACTCCAACTCTCTCAGCCTGTCCTTGTATGGGAGGTGCTCCACCCCTCTGATCATCCTTGTAGCCTCCTCTGGCCCCGTTCCAACAGCTCCATCTCCTTCTTATGTTGAAGATTCCAGAACTGGACACGCTGCTCCAGATGAGGTCTCACAGGAGAGGAACAGAGTGGCAGGATCCCCTCTCTCCCTGCTGGCCGCGCTGCTTTGGATGCAGCCCAGGACACGTTTGGCCTTCTGGGCTGTGAGTGCACATTGCCGGCTCATGTCGAGCTTCTCATCGACCAGCACCCCAAGTCCTCCACAGGGCTGCTCTCAACCACATCATCCCCCATAATGTACTGAAACTGGGGATCGCCCTAACCGAGCTGTAGGACCCTGCACTTGGCCCTGTTGAACCTCATGGTGTTCTCACAGCCAGCGACACCTCCGGGCACAGACCGATCCGTCGCTGCCGTCGAGGGGGGTAACGAACCCCCTCGGGGATGGTTAATCGGCTCCGTTTAGGTAGCGAACATCCCAACCCCCGCCCGGGCCGAGCCCCCGCCCCCGGCGCCGCCCGCCGCTCCCACAATGCTGAGGGCGGCAGGTACCGCCATGGCGCGGGGCGGCTGAGGGTCCTCCCGCCGCGCAGCGCCCGCGCCATGGCCGCCTCCGAGCTCTACACCAAGGTAAGGGGCCCCGCCACGGCCGCTCCGGCTGCCCCCGCGCCCGCCACGCCTCTCCCGGCGCGGACCCGCATCCCTGGGAGAAGGGGGGGGGGGGAAGGCAGAGCCGCCGCCTCCTGCCGGGATGATCCCGCATCCCGGGGAAGGGCGGGGAGCGGCCCCGCCTTTGGCCGACACGGGCCCGCAGCCCGGCGGGGTGGGCCGCGCTTTCCACAGATGCTCCCTCATCCCGCCGCCTCTTTCCGAGGTGCTCCCGCATCCCCAGGCTCGAGTCTTGCCGCCTCTTCCCACGGTGCTCCCGCATCCCGGCTGGGGGGGAAGGAGGGGCAGGTCCTGCCGCCTCTTCTCGAGATGTTCCCGCATCCCCGGGCTCAGATCCCGCCGCCTCTTCCCGAGATGCTCCCGCATCCCCGGGCTCAGATCCCGCCGCCTCTTCCCGAGATGCTCCCGCATCCCCGGGCTCAGGTCCCGCCGCCTCTTCCCAAGATGCTCCCGCATCCCGAGTCGCCGCTCCCGCTGCCTCGTCCCACGCTGCTCCCGCATCCCGGGGCGGGGGAAGGTCCCACCCCCTCTTCCCGAGATGCTCCCGCATCCCCGAGCTCCGTCGCCGCCCGTGAGTCTCGGGAACCGTAGAATCCTGTGGTTGGAAAAAGCTGTTGAGATCATCCAGCCCAGCTAGACACGAAGGTGCTGAGGGCTGGAGTAGCCGGTGCTGGGCGGTTCATTGAGCTCCTTTGGAAATACCATCCTGTTCCTTATAGAAAAACTCCTCCTGCCCTAGAGATGCTTCGATATTAAACTAATCTTTCTGATGACGCCGCACCTTTACATTGAATTATACACGCGAGGTTATGTGTATTCCTTTGGCAGTCGTTCAGGAGCCGTGCAGTCAGCAGTGACGCTGTGCGTGACTCTCATACGCTCTTTAAGCAGACATTTTTCTAATCTTTTTAGTCCTCTCTTAGTATCTCATCGCTTTCTACCCGGAAACAGTTACTCCCCTGCGCATCTTGACGATGGCAAAGCCTGCAAATCGAGAGCTGTGGAGATGATTCTTTTATCCTGTAGCAATGGGTTGTTTTCCTTGCCCGGCCTTGTCCTAATGCAAAAACCTGAAGCAAATGATAAACCACAGGTTTTTCAGGGCAGAAGGGATCGCTGGGGTCACCAGGACTGAGCACTGCGGTACAACGTGGCAAACTTCAAATGCTTCTTTCAAAGAGGTTGCATGGTCAATGTGTGTTTTATCAAAGCCCAGGCGGTCTGGATCCTTGAGCCACTTTATGAAATACTCTGCGATTACCCCCAGTCTGGCCCTTTGTGTGAGGAGAGAAAGGGAAGGAAACAGCCTTTGTTTGGGCCTGAATAGTTCACCTGCTTTGCAGGGTCTTCCCGCTGGGATGCAGTGGACGGCATGTTTACTGTGCATGGGTACAAACCAAACTGGAAAGTGCTTTCAATAGGCTTGCCTATATCTGAATTGTATACGCCTGTGGGAGAGATTGAATGTTAGGAAGCAAGGTGCATCCCTACACCCCTAAAGTAAGCTAAATACCTCAGTTGATATGAGGCATCTTGGCATTTGCTGTCTCACAGAAGAGTGTCTTTGTTAACTGTCGTTGGAGTAAGAGATGAAAATTAGCCTTCTGGTCAAGAGAGCAATAGTACTTTTAATTTGTTCCCAGGTGCCCAATAGATGTCCTCTTTGTAAGGACTTATTCTGGAAAAGTACTCTTGATTTCTCTCTCTTGGTGGATGTTCTTATCGTGGAATTAAAACGTCTTGTGAAGAGTTGTTCAGAAATTTTTTTTTTTTAATATGCATTTCCAACTGCGTCTGACCTTGAATTGACTTCCTTGAGTGGTTAAATCCTTTGGTCAGAAGCTGCCTCAAAAATGTGGATGCTTTATTGTTTTGAGAGCGCATGGCAGTGGAACCCTTGTAGTTCCCAAGGAAGGGACGGCTCTGACTCGGGCACTGGGACAGGAAAGCTGCTGGGTGTTCAAGAGAGACAGTCTCTGCTGGCTTTTTCCCCAGGTAAAGCCATCGTGCTGCTTAAATCACGTTAAGTATCTCAGCCTTGATTAAGTAACGTAAACAACGAAGTTAAGGTCATAGTGTGCAGTGGTAAAAAGACCAAACACAAATGAGTGCAGGGATGATCCTCCAGCAGGGACTCACTGAAGGCCAGAGAGATTGCTTTCGTGCTTTACTCACATCACAGGCTGCTCTTGTCCTCTTTAGAGGTGCTGAAAGAGCAACTTGCACAACTTTTTATAGTCAAGATTGTCATTTGGGGCAGCTGCTTAAAGTACCAGAGCTTCCAGCGTAGCATCAATGCTTAACGTGTGGTATTGGTGTAAATATTCTGCTGGCAAGCAGAGTAGGTTATGAATTTGCAGCACATCATTGCTGACTGTGCGTGTTCTGTAGTGAAGTAACCGGCAAATCTCTTGCTCTCTCCCACTGGAAACCCACATCCTTGCTCGCCTGGGTTGTACTTGGAACAAAAGTTGGTAAAATAATGTTAATGGCTAGGTGACCAGTGTTGTTATCAACATCTCAGATGTGGTCAGAGAATAAGAGAAACAAGTCTTCTTATTTCCAGCTGCTGTTTGTGGACGTGGGACACCTTGTTGCACGTTTCAGTGTGTCTAGTTTTGATAACATGCACTGTTAAACCTTCAAATTGGGGTTCTTTGCATGCCAGTGTAAAAATAGCACCCACTGTCCCAACCACATGTCCTGACTTGAAATATAAAGAAACTCTTATTCTCTCAAGCTGTTAGAAACCAGCAGTGTACATTTTTGAAGAAGTTGTGCCAGTTCTATGAAAATCCTATTCCTTTGATTCACCCGAGTGTATATCTAAACTTGGTGACCGTATAGACAGCTTTATTATCACACATCTTTGTAGCTGATCTGAAAATTTGGATTTAAGGTAAAGGACTGGCTCGTGCAGGACTGGCTCACAAGCTAATTGTGAACAACGGGCCTGGACCACGCTGGGCTTTGTATTCCTGTACCTAGTGACCGGCTCTGCTTCCAGGCTTAAGTTTTCAGGTGCAGCAGTTTAAAACTGCTCCAGGGGTTATATCCCAGGCATTCTTGTTTAAAATATTATACGTGTGAGCTCTTTTGAACTCGCCCTATTGGACGTTTATCATTCGCAGGCTGGTGGTCCTGCTGTAAGATTGTTTCTGAAAATTTTGGTTCTTTGACTTTGGAAACAAAGAGTCTTAATGTGTTCATGAATCACTGTAGCCCTGCTGAGTGATATTTGGATGTAGCTGATCCATATTTCCAACAACAGATATATACTCAGCCCTGCTGCCCCTTAAAGTCTGGTACAGACAATCTAGGCCACGCATCGGGTTTTGTTAGTGTAATCTAATTTCCTCGGAAACTGTGAACAAGTGAGAACACTTTGCCTAGGCCTGGATCTCCTCTGACTTCTCCTGCCTTTGGTGTTAGACAGCAGTTTTGTGACTTTCAGGTGTGTCAAACCAAGCCCCAGCACATGCTCTCATTACCTGGATGTGAAAATTAACAAAACCTATCTGACACTGTGTTTTTGCCACCTCTTTTAAAGTCAGTGAAGAGCTGACATCATTTAATAATTTTTGTTCTCCATTTCCATCCTTTTTCCCCTGGGTTTGAGTTGTTTTTGTTATGTGCTGTGCTTTCACAGAGCAGCATGCTACTTTGCCCCCTTGGGATTTCTGTTTTGGTTTTGTGTAGCTGTGTGCAATGCGCTTATTTATTTATTATCTCTTCAGTCAGGCCTTCCTTTCTTATTCTTACTGCTACTAAAATGTCCCTCTCTTTCCAGTGTCTTTGAGGTTTGGGGCAGGTAGCTCCATCTAGCTTGCTGATAGTTTAGAACCTAATACGGTTTCAGTTAAAGTGAGTAGAGATATTCCTTTGGACACAGAGGAACTGGTAAAGAGTTTTTGCTGGAGAACATAATCTGGGTAAGCTGAATTCAGTAGGTGACCTTTAGTCATAGGATCATAGGATAGTTTGGGTTGGAAGGGACATTAAAGCCCATCCAGTTCCAACCCCCCTGCCATGGGCAGGGACACCTCCCACCAGACCAGGCTGCCTAAGGCTTCATCCAACCTGGCGTTGAACCCCTCCAGGGATGGGGCAACCACAGCTTCCCTGGGCAACCTGGGCCAGGGCCTTCACACCCTCATGGTGAAGGAATTCCTCCTGTCCTGCTGCTCTCTCCTTGAAATGTTTCAGTTTGAGGGTTTATAGGCGGTAAATTGAGTTGGGGAAGCATCAGAGGGAACCGCATAGAACAAAAAACCGCTTGTGCAGTTCCCAGCACTGCAAGGAGCCCTGTCTTGCCTTCCTAGGGCTGTCTGCAGGCAGCTGCTTCAGGTAGGAAGCCAGAGTGTTATAAACTTGGTCTTCCCCTTCAGCTGTGCTGAGCCCTTGCAGGCGAAAATGGCAAAAGGCAGATTGTGACCAGACTCTTCTTGGTTAATGGGGAATAGAGCAAACAACCAACCTGAGTGTAAGAGAGAAAATAGAAGTGTATTTCCAAACATCTGTGCTTATAAGCTGGCTTTTCTCTTGAAGGTTAAAAAACTGCCCTACTACATAGTCTTGAATATTGCTTGAATATTGTTCAAACTACTTGCATGTGACATAAGTATTTTCTAAACATTAGACAGTAACCAGTTGTCTCAGTAGTTGTGCTATTTTGTTCTTCCAGAGCCAGATGGCCCAATAATGCAGAGATGAGAATCCTTTATCTCAACACACAACTCATGATTTCCTGCTCTGCTCAAGTCAGATCTGTGCAGTTCGGAGCAGAGATGCTGCTGCAAAAATCAAATGTGTACTGGCAAGCGATTGCATCTGCATATGACAATGTTTTATAACTGTATCTCTGCCTCTTCTAAAAATGTAATGCAGCAGCAGAAAAGGGGATATTTCAGTTGCTTTTCTGCTTCAGGGACCTGCTGTGTCACTGGAATAAACTGGATGGCAACTCTGGCAGTGACAACTTAGAACTTTGGGCACCAACTTTATTCCTATTGCCTTTAAACTGAAGTTGCCAGAATATACTTACCCTGCAGTCTAATGATACTTGGTTCAACCTAACCTTGAGATTTTATTATGTTTTTGGGAAAAAAAAAAAGAGGTTCCTGTATTTGATTGTAAACCACGGCAGCCTAAGAAACAGGAAAAGCTCTTAGCTTTCTAATGGCAGTTTTATGACATGCCAGCACGCTACCTTCTTCTTTTAAAGAAATGGTAAGCCTTGGGAAGCAGGATGAGTGATGGTTTGAGTCAGAGCCCGGTCGGTGCTGGAGCTGCTCTCTTGGGCACCAAATGTATCTAAAGGAGGAAATGATACCCCCCTGGTCAGGGCGGTGAGGCTGGAGAGGCAGCAAACTGTTTGTGAAAGCTTCTTGCAGCCTACAGATGGGTTTATGGAGGGTCTGTCCTGAAATGCTGAAAGCCTAACACCATTGGGAGCTACTTTTGAGGGAGAGGACATCGTAGCTTTCTATAACAAAGAAATAAATTGCTTTTTGGATGTAGACCTGCTCTTGAAAGTTGTGTGAATTCTTCGTTATGTGTAAAGAGCAATAATGAAGGCCCCATTTATAACAACCTTGTTTGTTTAATTCCTTGAGTATCATGATGAAACATTTACCATAATAATATTAGTGGATTATATGGGATCCCCCATAAATGGCCATCAGGAATCTTTGCAGAATAATAAAGTCTGTGTATCAGGCTGTCACTGGTTATTTGCAGTCTGTTTCTACTGCAGTAGTTTTATAGCATGTACCAGATGGCTTAGGTAATGGATTATGTTGCTTTTTAGATAAAAAAATGATCAAATAAAGTGCTGCTGAGCTCATGCTATGTCAGGAAATGTGTGTGAGGACCACCGTTATCTTTTGGTGAGCTTGAGGTTGAGCTAGAAGGGATAGGCAGCAGGTCAGGCAGATGTGTCTGTCTCTTAGGGTCTCTTCACTGGGCCTTCGGGAATTTAATCCTCTCCATGTGTTCTAGTAACAAAGTAATTTGTCTTTCTCTTTAACGGGATTCATTGTTTAATCTCTGTAGGGCTAAAGAAAGCATTTTTGTTATTGAAATTTGCTCATTGAACCAGTTGAATTGGAGGAAGTCACAGAAACCGCCAGTATCACAAGGTTTCACTGTTTCTGGATGATCTATTTTTAATAGGATTTAAAGAAAGCAAGAAGCGGTAGGTGAATAGTAGATTATTTTTCTGCTGTGAGGGAAAAAGCACTGTGCTGCTGGTAAGCCTGCTGTCCTGTGGCTACCAGTGGGATGGTGTCTGTGTTTCTGGCAGGTCAGAGCAGCCTCTGCAGTGACCTCAGAGGAACTAGCTGCTTGGGGTGTCCTATGGGGATGTTAATCATAGAATAGTTTGGGTTGGAAGGGTCATTAAAGCCCATCCAGTTCCACCCCCTCCCACCAGACCAGGCTGCCCAAGGCCCATCCAACCTGGCCTTGAACCCCTCCAGGGATGGGGCAGCCACAGCTTCCCTGGCCAACCTGGGCCAGGGCCTCCCCACTCTCAGAGTGAAGAAATTCCTCCTTATGTCTTATCTAAATCTGCCCCTCTCCAGTTTATACCCATTGCCCCTCGTCCTATCAGTCCAAGCCTTTGTAAACAGTTCCTCCCCAGCTTTCTTGTAGCCCCTTCAGCTACTGGAAGGTCACTTTAAGTTCTTCTCAGATCCTTCTTTTCTCCAGGCTGAACAACTCCAACTCTCTCAGCCTGTCCAGCCCTGTGCTCCAGCCCTTTGATCATCCATTTAGCCTCCTCTGGACCCATTCCAACCGCTCCAACTTCTTATGCTGAGGATTCCACATTCCTTGAATTGAAAACACAAACCATACACAAACCAAACCTTTTGAAGCCTTGTTTATATTGCTGGGGTCTTTGACACCTGCATGGATGTGTGAGCAAAAGTGCAGACATTGCTGGTGTGAAAGGCTAAGGGGGTGATGATGGACCCAATTTCACTTTGTGCTGCCAAGAAGCAGGAGCTTATCTGATAAGAGACAGTGGTTTGTTTTATGCCTCTCAATAAAAATCAGCTGTATAAAGGTAGGGAAGAGCAGAGTCTGAACTCCTGTATTCGGCTGAGTTTCTTTTGTGTGCTTGAAGCAGAGAGGTTATCTCTGTGCTCCCTGTAGTGAAGCAGTGTTTACTACTGTGTGTATCATGCTTGACTCTGATAGTGGATATTTGTGTGGCTGGGCCCAGGGCCAGGAAGTTTGGGCAAGGCTATTGTTCCTGCTGCTGCTTCGTTAGCAAACCACTCAAACGAGTTGACGCAGCGGCGTGCATCTTCTGCTCATCTTCTCTGCTGCTGAAGTAGCAAGGAAGAAGCTTCTGTTTTCCCTTAATACTGGGTGGTTCTTACTGTACAAAATCCGGCATTAAGGTCAGAATAAACCATGATTCTTGGAAGTTGATTCACCTTCCCTGGAGGTGTTTAAGGCACGGGTGGATGAGGTGCTAAGGGACAAGGTTTAGTGTTTGATAGGAATGGTTGGACTCGATAATCCGGTGGGTCTCTTCCAACCTGGTTGTTCTATGATTCTGTGATTGTATAATTCTGATTCTATGTCTGTGACTTCGGCTCTTTCCTTAGACTGTAACTTTTTGCTTAGGTTATTTTCCTGAAGCATAAGCCCATCCATGATAAGCCACAACAGGTGCATGTGTTTGTTCTGGGGGTGATGCTTCTAAGAGTTTGAATGGGTTACATTGGTATCAAAATGTTTAGGTAACTAGAAATGCATTAGGCACAAAATGAAACCTGTTATCTAAAGGTCATGGGAGACAGAGAAAATTCAGGCTCTGGAATTCAAAGGCTCTTTGTACGGTAACTTTTTCCTTTTGTTGGTTTTACTTTCAAGCTGCGTCCAGGATGGAGAGTTGTATGATTGGGTTGCTAAGGCCTCGTTTACCAACACAAACAGCAAGGCTCTTAGTGACTTTCCTGGCAGATAACTGCACTTTCATGCCCATGCCAGTGCTGCATTCTGTGCCACCATTTGCTTAGGACTGCATCATTTCCTCCTCCTCATCCTCAGTGTTGCTTGGCTTTGCTTAACCCTAGGTTTTCTTAAGCCTGATCCTGCAAAGATTTATTTTTATTCCATGTGAGCAATTCCATTGTTTAATTTTATACTTTGAAATAAAGCATGTAAATCTGAGTGTCTGGGCCTTTGATTCTCTATTCCCTCTTATTGCAGGGAAATCACCGTTGTATACCTGCTCAGAATAATTTGTGCAGGAAAACAAGTGGAAACATATCCTAGGGACATCATCTCATCAAGTTCTTTATGTTAAGCTCTGTGTATGCAATGTTGTAGTAAGTCAGGACCTGTCTACTTAAAATGCAATTGCAATGTTTAGTAGTAAGAATGTATTTTCAGGAGTAACTTCTTTTTTTTTTCAGGACACCCATCATCTCAGGGAGATAACAATTCTATTAATCTGCTTTTAGCATAGGCCGCTTTCTCCTTTTGCTGCAGGCAGCAGCCTGAGGTGAAATAGTGTGTGAGATGGATAGCCTGAACTACCCAGCACTAGGCAAATGTCAGAAGCACCAGAATTATCAAACTGAAGATCTTGATGATTTTGGGGTCTTCTTGCTCCTGGCAATCTTGGTCATAACCCATGCCTTTCCTGTCACAATGTAGCTGCTTTGTTGCCTGCTCTTTGTTAATTGCAGTATTTAGTAGTTTTATTTTTATATACAAATAAAATGTAAAGAAGAGTTCAGTGCTGGCTAAAAGATTGATGGTTTTTGTGTGTGGCTTGTTTTTGTTTTCAAAAATAAGATGCTTGCTTGGTGTGATTATGTTAGAGGAGTGCTCTTCTTGTTGAATCCCAGGCACTGAGCTGCTGTAAGATAAGCACAGTAGTAAAGTAAGTTTTACTACTAAAGTTTATAGACTTTGCTGCTTCTGAATGTCTGTGCATTGCAGATATTGACCCAACTTTTAATGGAGTGTCTGCGAATTTTAATGCAAATTCTGAAGAAGGTGAAAATCGATTATTTACGAAACCAGAGATCTTGTGTCTTTACACCATCTGTTCTCAGTGGCGTGGATTTAATTTCTTTGGCCTGGTTATCTGAGACAATAGCAGGATTTATCACAGATCTTTTCCTGAATAATAATGGTATGGAGGTACTCAAGTCTGAGATAAAGCTTCTTAAAGTGTTAAGGGAGAAGAAGGTGCAGACTTAACATCAAATAATCAAGTAAGCAAAGAATGAATGAGCAATCACCATGCTTATGAATGGTCTGAGCGAGCAGGATAAAGATTAAACCGAAGAAGCAGTCAAGAAAGCAGAAGGCACCTGTACCTGCAGGGTTGTCTTTCGAGTTACCTCCTTGGTGAAAGTTGTAGTTATTGTCTGAACATCTTGAAAGCTCTTGCACTTCTCTCATTGCTCATCATGTCTTCAGTTTTGCGTTTTAACCCTGCTTCAGGTGTGGCTGTAGGTAAGGCTGTCAGGGCAATTCCCATAGAATTAGAGCTGGTAATTAGCAGAAGTGGTTTGTTGAGTTTAGCTTCTGGGAGACAACGTGGATGGTTGAGAGCAGACCCTTCTAGGCTACTTACACTGTGGTCTGATGACAGCTCTTGCTTTAAAATTAGATGTAAAGGCTAAAGCAGTGTTGCTTTGAAGAGCTCTCATTCTGTCTCTAGAGTAGTTAACGCAGGGCACAAATACAACCTGTCACTTGTGTCAACTTTCCTAAGATTGCTCTGTAGTTAGATGTGAACTGCGCCTTTCTAGCTCGACAGTCCTAAAGAGAACAGATGCTTTTCATCTGAGTGACTTCCTTACCCATATGGTCTCTTTTTTTGCAATAGATATGAAAAATCATGGTCTTGCTGAGTTACCGATGTTATCCTTGAGTTCTTCCATTTGATTATCACAAGACAAGAGAATTTTGTAATTACTTTGTGATTTATAGGAGGACACTCTTGCTCTTTGTAGAGCCAGAGAAATAAACTAAAAATACTATGAGTTGGTCTAACAATGAGGGAATTCATTGCCCCAGCATGGCTTGTCACACGTTACTCTCTGCAGACTCTATGGGTTATTCATAAGTATCTTTAAAGCAGATGACCTCAGTTGTTTTGCTGAGGAAACCAGAGGAAGAGAGATTCTCAAGTTGCCTTATGAGTTAGTGTGCACCAATACAAGAAATATGGAAATATTTTCGATGGAGATTGAGCCTGTTTTGCCTAGGAAGGAAACTCTAACTGCCTCTGAAAATGCTGAAAATCTGTGTTGCAAGAGATACGGGATGGAAACAGATGTTTTAGACTACATGTTTGTCAAAGTAAGTAGAATATCTTTGGTTGTTTTCTTGGTTCTGACATAGGTGAAGACTGTATAGCCAAGTATATAATAATAGCTTATTAACATAATAGTTTATTAATCAAGTTTTGAAGTACGTAGAGTTTTTACGTATGATCTGGAGATACACAAAGACTTTTTCAAACATCCCACACGATAATTTAAATTGTTTCAGACATAGAAAACTTGTACAATCAAAGCACGTTTGGCAAACAGTGTTCAAGTTTTTTGTTATTAAAGTCACCAGGCCCTAAATAAAATAAATGCCTTATAAAAATGCATAAAAACAGGAAGGAAGGAAGGAGGGGGAGGAAATAGCTTTTATATTCTTAGGATGCAGATGCAGGAGATATTTATGCAGTACCTGAAATACACTCAAATGCCATAGATTTTTTTCTTGGTAAGCTGCGATGAAGACTTCTTGTGTGTGTCCTTCACCTGCCTGATTTTGAGTGTTGCAGACACGTTGACCCACATTTGCAAAGCCAGTGTCAGAAGCGTGGGGGCTTGTAGAGGTGACGCCTTAGAGAACAGCTCAGAGCTTGGGTCACCACTCATTGTGAACCAAGCATAGAAGAAAGTATAAAGCTGAAAGGAACTTATTCTAATAGCATCAAATTAGATTTTCAGACCAACCCCATCCAAGGAAATCAAAGACCTTGGAAATCCTTCTCTGATAAGTTTGTATTTTGCATAGATGTGCCTTGCTAGCATAGACATTTTTCTTTTTCCAGCCTAATAATGCAGCCTGCTCTCTCCAGGTGGCCGTGTTCGGTTAGCAACTGGTTTACATTGAATGATTTTGGGCAAATTTGGCTTTGACTTTCACCAGCTGTTGCTGTTCCATTGTCTCCTTCATCTGGTGCTGCCAGAATTGACAGTGTCTCTTTGATCCAGACATTAATGAGCTGCTTTATTCCTACCCAAACCCGAGGTAACTCTTGAAAGAGAGAGGGGCAACGTCTCTCATAATTTTTTCATGGTTAATGCCTGAAAGACTGTTTTTTTGATTCTGTCTGTAAATAAGTAAGTAGTTGATATCTGCAGAAGTGAAAATCATTCAAGTTCGCTTTTATGGGTAGATGATGCTGAGAAACTAGGGAAATCTTTTTATAGGTTGAAATTCCCCTTCTCTTTTTAGGATGTGGGTAATTCAAGGAACTCTTTCAGCTCTTATCTAAAGAGCTGTTAAGCTGTAAAGATAGCTGTATCTCCTTCTGCAGTACTGGTGATCGTACAGGGGAAGCAGAAAACTATTTTACTGCTGATGGGACTGCTGAGCCGCTTGCGCTGCTAATTCTGTTCTGTCAGCAATGTCAATTAGTACTTCAAGAGGTTAATATCTCAGAAGAAGGCTTTCTGAGTCATATGGTCTCATTTGATAATTATTATAGTCTGCTGATTTCTGCATGTGATCTAAGATGGAATCATGAGGTATGAAAGAATAATGCAATTTCCTATTATATTTTCTTGTTATGTAAAATTGTGGTAGTACAAATAGTTTTCTGACCCACCGGTAAGACATGAATGCTTCTCGCTGCATCATTTTCTGCTCTGCACTCTTTTAGAGTCACTGTATAGATATCACTAAGCCTCGCCTTGCAGCAGCCCAGCTTGTCCTCCTTTGAACACAGTATAGCAATTCCACATTTCCATGTGATTTTGGAGGGGGTGGGATTTTTTACATCAGCCTGCTGAGGCTGGCAGAGAGTCTAGGTAAGAAAATAAGTTTTAAAGTAGTCCCATCAGTACGAGTACGCATTTAATTATTTGGGTTTCCTCTGAATTCAATGGTATCTCACTTGTGTGCCTTATAGTTTTATTCTGATTATTTTTAAACTAGTTTAGAGTAAGTGACAGTCCTGTGAATGACATCTGGCTGCAGTCTGTGGTCCAGAGTGCCAGCGTGATTGTGGCTTTGTTGTAGGGCAGGAGAATGGTCTGCATGGCCTCCATGTGCCTCTTCCAGTCCTCTGTCTCCAATAAGGTTTGGAAGACGTCATCAGTGCTGAGCCAGGAATATAACCACAAACAAAGTACAAAGTTATTACCTGTATAGCAAAGCTAAATTTTTGTAAAGCCAGATCAATAGGGTAGTGTAGAATGCAGGTGA
>WAAB01018598.1:18250-56985 GCA_013389865.1 Piaya cayana | reverse complement strand
AAAAACACCTTTGAAAAGGATTATTTTAAAAATTGTTTATGAAAGTGATTATTTATTGAACTCTGTGAAAACTAGTTTCAAGCTGCACTTAGAAAACAAACTCAAATTTACTTTTTGAGGTTTACATCCCAAAGAGACCAGTTAAAGTGACAGTTCCGTGGTCCTGGCTTCATAATATCACCTGCATCGGGATCACATTCCCAGTTCCCTACCAGGCTGTCAAGGTCAGGTACTTCCAGAAGTGGAAGTGTTGTATGCTGCTTTTTTTTTTTTAGAGCTGCCTTCTTCCTATAAATGGTTGATCTGTTGCATTGCAAGGTCAATTGTCAATCCCATCAGTACCTGCTAGTAATTCAGTTAATTGGCAGAGCATGTGTTTTCCTTGGAAGCACTATCAGTTAATTATATTCTCAGTTATTGCAGTCCGTTTGTTGCAATAATTGCAGTGAATCCAGCAGGATAAGCTCTCATATAACTCAGTGAGTGCTAAGAAGCGTACTCAGTTGTCACCTCCACTGTACATTTTCTTATGTCTTTGTGCTTCAGGAGCTTGATTAGAGGATGTTTCAAACTGTAGAGTTAGACTGTCTGCTACTTATTCACATTGAGTTTCTTTAAAGAGAGAAATTCTCTTACAATCTTAATTTCTATGCTTGCATCCTACAGTGGGAACTGCCACTGGTTCATCTCCAACTGATTAATCCCCAGCTGTTCTATCTGCAGATAAGATGGGAAAAATATTTCAAGCATTTACCTACTGTAACCGGTAGAGGGAAACGTTTCCATGAAACTTGCAGAGCTTTGACCTTGTTATTTCCAGCCTGCAAAGATGAAAAGATGTGCACACCTGGTTATTCTATGATTCTATATTTTCTGTAGACTGAACCAAATCCTGACTCCACTGTGTTAATCTAAAGTGCAGATTAAATTTCCTGCATTCTGCTAGGTGAGGAACAATAGTTAACCAAAAATGTTGGATCTTTGTTTTGACAACATCTATTTTCTGAACTGCAGAAACGATTATAAACAGAACAGAGCCAATAAGTGCGATTAGTTTTCAGTAATTCAGTGCTGTGATTTTTGGGTGACTTCTCCGAGTCTCTTTGCCCCTTGGCTTTGCTGGAATGAATACTCCAGCAAAGTCCTTGAGGCTTCCAGAACAGAAAATTAAATTTCTTGATTGGTTGTCAGAGCAGCAGCAGTGACCTGTGTCACGCTGAGCATCCCATCCAGCCCCTCAATGGCTTTTACTGTTTTTTTCCTAATGAATTGGAAGCAAATTGCCGGCTTTAATTAAAGCTGACAGTGGTTTTTCACCAGTTTCTTGCTGGTGATGAATGATAGACACCCTGTAAAATCCGAGTGCGGTCCCTGCATGCTGAGTATAAAGCAGAGTCATTAAGAAATGTGTCAGAAGGCAGAGCGCTGGCAGCACGGGGAGAGGACAGAAGAGCCAAACCAGCTCAAGAGCGATGCCAGGGAAGAACAGCAGTAATGGGCTTTGCACTGCACTCAAGACAGGCCTCAAACTGACCTTTCAATCCATTTATATGTTGATCTGTGCTCCTTAATTATGTGAAGTCACGGTTTGAGTCCAAAATCTCTGTAACTGCATTTTAGCTTTGTTCTCTTAATGCTGTTATGAACATATTTTTGTTTCTTTCACAGTGGAAAACAAAAAAGATAAAAAACCTGAAAAATAATTAACATGTGTGTTCATCTGTGTGAGAGACAGGCAGGAATATTTTGACTTTTTATTGCTTTCTGCTATTCTAATGGCTCTGTCTCCGGGAAATGGCAGCGTTATTCTCTCCAGGAGCAATCCGTGTATTAACCTCTCCCTCTCCTCTTTTATTGCACAAGCATCGAATTAGGGCAATGGAGCCTGGTATAAATCATTTCTGGTGTTCTGGATGAGACAGTTCTGCTCTGCACTCACATTCTGCTCTTTTTCAACGGCTTATACTGCTTTTCCCAACTAAATGATTTTCCTGTCATTTTTGCTCCCTCCACCCCAATCCTTGTTTTTTCTCTGCCTCAGCGGTGATCCCCCTGACGGACTCGGAACACAAGTTGCTGCCTTTGCACTTTGCGGTCGATCCTGGGAAAGACTGGGAGTGGGGAAAAGATGACAATGATAACACCAGACTGGCCAAGTAAGACCTTCCTGTAACTTTATTGTTAAGCAATAAAATGTGTTGAACCATACGTGATCGAAGAATTGGGAGAACAGCTAACAGCGAGAGCTTGGTTCGTGTTCTCTGCTTACATGGGAGAAGACATGGGTGGGTCTCCAGCTGATAGTCTCTCAGGCTGCTGTCTGTGTTGAGAAGTGCTGCTTTTTTCTAGTTTTATTATTTTTGACTGTTTGTTCCCTTCTTTTTTTTCATCCGTAGTTTGATTCTGTCTCTTGAGGCAAAGCTTAATCTTCTACACAGCTATATGAATGTAACGTGGATCCGCATACCCTCTGAGACACGGGTAAGGTAAACTTCTTCCTTGGTCTAAACACGATGAGAGATACAAAGCACGACAGGGTGTTGTGTAGGGTGAACTGCCTGGAAACACCCCAAGGTCCTAGCAGCAGAGGCACTCGTGGTTCATGGTCTTTGCATTCAGACTTATAGATTTTTCTAGTTATTTGTTTTAATAGCACCATTGCTTGTGTATCTTTGTAACTCACGCCCTATTCCAAGATGTGTTTTTAAGCTTAATCTCTCTGTTACTAATTTCAATCGACTGTGTAGTTCAGAGCAACCTTAAAATAGACCTTTCCTCACCATTGTTTCCTCAGAACTTTGGCTGGCTCTCCCGATGCCACTGTTAGGTCACCAATCCCGAGTCCTTCTTCTTTCTGAGAATAAATTTGCACCCCTGGACGGCTCCCAGTTCAGAGAGGCTGACAAAAGGCCACAGACTGGCACTGAACCGGAGCCTGGTTCTTTCAGAAAGCTATTTTAGAACCATGCCCAGCTGGCACCTAGTCAGCTGCAAAATTCTCTGCAAATTACATTGAATCGATTGAGGCGTTAGTCTGGAAGCAAAAGGTTGCTAGGAGAGGATGGAGGTGATTTAGGCAGCCTACACAGATGGGATTTGAAAGGAGGAACAGAACACAAAAGGAGAAAGTGTTTAACAAACTCAAGACGGGGGAAAGTCCATTTTTCTACAGTTTCTACTGCGGTAGCTACCACCTCAGGAAAAGAAGAGGCAAAATTGCCCTGCAGCTGTAAGCTGTGAGCCTGAAACTTGTGGGACTTGGGTCACCTCTCCCTGTGTCACACTTGAGCTCGGTCAGGCCACATTAGCACTCCCTTCCTCTGTTGCCAAGCAGAGATAACAGCTCTGCTCCCAGCTGGGTGGTGGAGAGCTCGGGGATTCCGGAGGGCCAGAGGGCCTGTAAGTACCCAAGAACAAGAAGCAGGCATGAATTTCGATAGCGGACATATATACATCTCCAGAGCCTTCCCTCCACAACCACCCTGCCCTGAATCTTATGGAGAGTTAAATGTTTCATGTTTTTCTCTAGCTTCATAGGGCCTGACAGCAAGGCCAGGTTTTGCAGGACTAAATGAGCAGAGCCACATTTTAAAGTATCCTGGGATCCTCCTGACTGCCTTTTCAAGGAAGATGTTTTATCACCTTACCTAAAATATAAATTGGAACTCAGACTTCTGACACCAGTTTTATCAGCATTGTATTTCCAGTAAGAATGAATACACCTCGTTGTATTCAGTCTACTCGCTTAAATCTAATGTTTCATATTTCAGGCAAGATGTTTAGCTCTGGTTTAATACCACAGACCTGAACAATGAAGAAAACAATTTAAATAAGTTGCATTTTTAACAGAACAAATTTTGAAATATTGCTGTATACAGGTTTGTGTGCTGCACCCTCCTCTGTTTTCAGCAGAGCCTCATTTCCCTTCCATCACAATATTATTGGTTTATTTCTGTGCTCCCTGTCTCCCCCCCTGGCTGAGAGGCAGCTGTATTCCTGCTGAGTGGCTGCTCCCTGCACCCTGGGAGCCGCTTGGCTGGGAGGTTGTGCTGCAGCCTTTCCCTCAGCAGAAGCACTAACTTGCATCTCTCCGTTATTCAGACACTGATTTTCACAGAACCTCTGAATGACCGACCTCTCTCCTAAAAATGTGCTTGCAATGAGCCAAAAGCTGCTGTAGAAACAAGCAAGATACATAGTCAGCACAGCCAAATAACCTTGATTTTGTGAAGAACCAGTCTAAAATGTCAGTGCATAGATTTTAAAGTACCCTTAACACCACTGTCAAAATCTGTGAGATTTGGGAATTGGTTTTGTTGTTTGGTTTTCGGGTTTTTTTCATAGTAGCATGTATGAAACTGTTTATGCTCTACCTAATTATAATTACTTTTCCATGGCAGGCCCCTTTGGCTCAACCAGAATCCCCTACAGCTTCAGCCGGGGAAGACGTTCAGTCTCTGGCTGACTCAATGGACTCGGACCGAGATTCCATCTGTAGTAATTCCAATGGCAATAATGGCAAAAACAGCAAAGAAAAAGAAAAGGACAAGCAGAGGAAAGATAAAGACAAAACCAGGACGGATTCTGTGGCTAATAAAATAGGAAGCCTCAGCAAAACCCTAGGAATTAAACTGAAAAAGAATATGGGTGGTCTTGGAGGCCTGGTGCACGGCAAAATGAGCAGAGCCAATTCAGGGAACGGAAAAAACGGTGACACGGTAGAGAAAGTCAAAGAAAAGAAATCGAAGTCTCGAAAAGGGAGCAAAGAGGAATCTGGACAGTCGGCGAGCACCTCTCCATCTGAAAAGACCACTCCATCTCCCACGGACAGAGCTAGCAACTCACCCACTGAAAAGATGAACACTAAATCCTTCTCCGACAAGCAGTCGGACGCCTGGAAGTACAGCACTGACGTGAAACTCAGCCTCAATATTTTGCGAGCTGCCATGCAGGGGGAACGGAAGTTTATTTTTGCTGGCCTTCTTTTGACCAGTCATAGGCATCAGTTCCACGAGGAGATGATAGGCTATTACCTGACCAGCGCACAGGAGCGTTTCAACGCAGAACAGGAACAGAAGAGGAAGGATGCTGAGAAAAAGGCTGCACTGAACGGGTCGTCGAGTAGGAAACTGGAGCCAGAAGCGTATTCAAAAGAAAAATTAGAATCATCTCCTCAGGACAGGGCATCACCCGTCTTGCCTCAAAGCCATACAACCCAGCTGGTTTTAAAATTTAAAGATCGCACTAGTCCCACTCCCGGGTCGTTTTCTTCACCTAGTAACAGTGCTAAGAAAAGCGGCCCCATCCCGGTATCTGCCCACTATAGCCATACGCCACCCGTTCAGAGGCAAAGTGTCATCCATCTGCATGATGTCAACTCCAAGCCGTCGAGCTTCCAAGATGACACCTACAAGCCAGTGGTAGGCACCTTAAAAACCTGTGCCACCTACCCCCAGCAAAACAGATCCCTGTCTTCTCAAAGCTACAGCCCGGCCCGGATATCGGGGATCCGTACGGTGAACACGGTGGAATCGCTGAGCTACGCCATGCCTACCGAACACAAGTCGCAGACGTACACTAACGGCTTCAATACCGGAGATATTAGAGACTGCTTAGAATACGCCGATGAGGATGCTCCTCAGACCTGGTTGAACAGTGATAAAAATCAAGGCAGAAGCACAGTTTGCCCAATCTATTCCATCCAGCAGAACCGCTGTAAGAAGGAGAACTGTTCCTTTTATGGTCGCCCTGAGACTGAAAATTACTGTTCGTACTGCTACAAAGAAGAGTTAAAGCGCAGGGAGAGAGAAAGCAAGGGCCACAGGCATTGAGGATTCTTCCGTGACTACTTAGTTTTACCATTTTCTTACTTACAAAGTAAACGGTGTTGAATTGCAGTAAAAGGAATCCTTAAAAAAAAAAAAAAGAATAAAGGATTGATGAGTAAATAGTGTCTAGCTTTTCGCTTTTCTGGGGCAATGAGTTAATAATAGGATTAATTTATCATATAAAAAGAAAATTATTATTTTCCATTTTGTCAGTGTCTTTTTTACATATACTGGTAAGCTGAAGGGTTGTTTACTCCTTGTCAGTGCTGTGTATATGTTTGGTCAAAAATTTCCTAATGGTGCCTGAATTTACACTGACATCACTCAGGTAGTAGAACGATAGGGGAAAGTCAGAATTCCGGAGGTGTGGTGGTGCGGTAGGCTTGTATCTGCCTTGCAGGTGTTTGAAATGCTCTAGCTAGTATAAGAGTATTTTTTTTCCTCAGTGAAACCTAAATTTTTCTTTTTTTTTTCAGGAGAGTAGTGATTTTGCGTACTGCACATTTTGAACATGGCAGCGTGTTCCTTTACTGCCGACGTTTGTACTCGGTGTAGTCTGAAAGGGAAGGATTCTGGGGAGATGGGAGCGAAAGGTCTCAAATCATGAGGGCCGCAGCTCTTCCTGATTTGAAATTCTTACACGTTATTCCTACATTTCCATTAAAAAAGTAGAGTTGAGCCACTTTTATTTGTACTGAATTTCTAAATGGGTTTTATAAAAAATACTTCATGATTTGCAGTCACGAGAAAACCCCACCTATCATTTGAGCACCCGAATATCATTGCTGTTAAAACAGAGAGAAACCTTAAAATAAATTTGAAATCTGAAAATTCTGTTAGACTTGCAAATTTGATGCCTGGCTAGGAAACGTAGGATCATTTTTAGAGCTGAATGAACTGCTTGTCAAAAACAAAGCATTGTGTCAATTGAACCTCTTAGCCATTGCATGAATTTAATCATTTTTTATTTATTCATTTCTCAACATTATAGTGATAGTTATTGCAGAGATAACTACTTCTGAGCCTTTCTTGAACACTGTTGGCTCCACCTATTTTTGAGTCTTCTAGAGAGAGAGTTACGTACCTGCCAGGAGGTTCTGAAATGGCTGTAAAATACCTCCGGTGTGAGTGGCAACTCCTAGCACTGATTTGCACGAGTCTGATATCCAAATATTTACGTAAGTATTTGCAGTACTTCTGAAAACTAAACTTTGTTCTTCAAAACGTTTCCATAAAGCAGAAACTGTGAATATTGTTGAGGTGGATGTTTAATTTAGGGAGGTTTTCTTGAATATAGCACTTTCTATTTTTGCACTCCTCCACCATCAGTTGGCGTGGGGTAGTAAGAACAGGTCTTGCAGGCAGTGGCTCACTTATTCTCTGTCTTTTTGGTTCAGAAAGAGCTTGTTTATAGAATCATAGAATCACCAGGTTGGAAGAGACCCACCGGATCATCAAGTCCAACCGTTCCCCACAGACAGGTGAAGTCCTGCCTCCAGGGCTGCTTCCTCTGCCCCCTGAAGGTGCAGGACAGGAATTCTGCCTTACTCATTACGGACTAGCACTTTTCTGGCCCGCACAGGAAAGATTCTTCACCAAAGAGTCTTTGTTTCTGATTCTTTTTTTGCTGTACCCCAGTTTTTTCTCTTCATTAGTGGCACCTTGTCACTTGGCTACAGTTAATCCTAGTTACCCTTGAATCCAAGCATCAAGTAGTCCATGAAACAAGGTGCACAGACCTGTGCTGGTGTGTACTGGCTTTCAGGAAAAGCATTTAAGACTTTGCTAGTGTCCCATTGGAATTTGCGGAACTGAGCACACACTTAAAATTGACTTTAGTTTCTGCTGGATGGGAGGTTTAAAGAGTAGTTTCAAGATAAGTCCACTAGGCACTCCTAAAATTCACGGTGTTTGCCACGTTAGCTGCTCCATGAATCCAGACCTGTGCTTTGTATTTCTGACCATTTACTGAGCACGCACTGAACGTGACTGAATTTGCATTTACACATGGCCTGTGTCATGAAAGGGTTAAACTCCATGTGAATTCTGTCCTTGAGGTAAGCGCATTCTAAGCAGGGCCCCTTTTTTGGTTAATTCTTGTGATTGCATCGAAGTTCTTATTGCCAAAGAGATCTGTGATTGCAGATTATGCTGGAACAAGCCAGATCATCCTAAAACAAATCAAATCTCATACTCGATTGTGTTGCTGAGGCTGAGAAAACTGATGGGATAAAACTTCATGAAAGAAATATTTAAGAATCCTTAGAGCGTTAGAGTAGCAGTAGCATTTGATACTCTGAGAATTGCTTCTGTGTAAAGTTCTTCAGAAATAATGCAGACTCTACTACCCCAGGTATTTAAGTCAGCTCTGCCCTTCCTGAGTAAGGAAAAAAGGCAACAGCACATGTGAAAATAACCTATTACAATAATTTGCTATTCCCCATTTTTCAAATGAGTTGTTTTGACAGCACGTTTTGAACATCTAAATACTCACAGAGGTTTACAGCTGATTGATACTTAGAGAATATCGCTCTGCTCTAAATTATTGAATGGATTGTACCTGTACGTTAGATTATGTTGCAAAATTGATTGGTCTTCTGAATAATAATAGACTTGTTGGTCCATGATACCAATCTTCAGTGTTCACAGAAGTCACTCAGATATTTCCATGAGTTTTTACCAGTACCAGACTGCTCATTTTAAAGTATCTGGTACATGAAATACTGACAGAAGACTTTTTAGTTGTGCCCGTTTCCTCAGAATCCTTTTCTTGGTAACTTAGAATAATTTACTTTTGCTGTTTTCTTTTAGAACTCTTCTAATATCCTACAATTCTTTTGTCCCTTAACATTTAATATTGAAAAGAAGTCACAGGCCTCCAAGGCCAGTTTGCCAGATAACACCTACCCATCTTTTCCCAGTAGCTTTCCCTTTTTCTAGATAAGTAATACTGTGATTTTTTTTTTCCTGAGCAGTTGTCTGAAGAAGAGAGGATACTGTAGTTGGTATTGAGCAGCCCTAACAAACAGAAACCATGCCTCCTCCTGAAGAAGCGATTGTCACGTTAGAAGAAGAGTCTAGCTGTAAGAGAACATTTTATACTTTTTTTTTTCCCCAAAGAGAACTCCCACCTGCTCGTGAATTGCATTCACCAGCACTGAAAAACGTCGTATCATTTCTTAGCTAGGTAAGAGAGGGAACAATCTTCCAGTGTGTTTTTCTTTTGCACTAAATTACTGTCCTTTGACAGCTCTTTTGGTTTATTTTCCCTTGCACTGAAAGCATGTGTGGCCCACAGGCCAGCAAGTCCTTTTCTGTGCCTCATCTGCCCTCTCTACACCTTCAGAGCCCTTTAGACTCGCCACGTAGTCCCAGCTATACAGAAATCAGTTTTGGTTTTGGAGGACCCTCCTCGTTTCTTCTGTTAGCTCAAGTGGCTTCAATACCCATGCAGACTTGCATGTCTCTCTGCTTTTTTCCCCCCTCTCTTCAATATTGATTAAACAATTCTCGCTGTTGCCCAGCCTGCAGAAGTACAGGCTAAATCCTGGGTAGGTTACACCTTCCCCAAATAGATCCAGAATCACCAGGAGATGTTTAGATTGGAGGAAGCTGGAATTTTTTTAATGTATGAATGTGCAATTTTTCTAATTTAAAAAAAAGGCTTTAACCTATTATGCAATTTTTTTACGTTGTTCATAAACTCTGATACAAAGGTCTTTTCTTTGCAGAGGAGGCCTGTAATACATAATGGGTTTCAGTCACGCTTTATATTAAAGTTCCATTAAAAATGCTTTATAAAGAATTAATAAACTCTCGCTAGACTTTACAAGTGTTTTTTTCAGCCGTGCGTATCAGTTGTAGCAAATGGCTAACAAACAGCTCATTCAGAAAAAGGTAGGGTAGGTCAGCAAAAGTAAATTCAGATATTTTGGATTTTAAAATAATTGATTTTGTTATCGTGGTTCGTTAAGCTTTATAAATGTGGCGGAAATGTAGTATGTGACCCAGCTTTCTTTAGCAATTAGTTCCTTCTTCCTGAGTCAAAGGTAGCCTTAAAGGCATCACTCAAAGAGAAATGATGTACTTGGAAAAGTTTTGTGTCGCTTCTTTCTCAAGAAGCCTAAGTAGGCCAAGTGAAGCCTTCAGAGTTGGCTTTTCTAAAACTGCAGAACTCGTGAAGTATTATTTGCATCCAGAAGGCATCGAGGAGAGACACTCGGCATGGATTTGCGCCCCCTTCGACTGCGGATCAAGGCAGTCCGAGGAGGCAAAATCCTTGTCCGTACAGGCATATTCAGGGTAATCTACTTCTGGCGTGATGAATGTGTGAATAGCAAAAAATGCACAGCACGGATCTGACAAAATACTGCCCTCCGACTCCCTGATTCTGCAGTTACACTGGTGCTCAACTTCACTAATACGAACAGTCTCCCCGGCATCAAGGAGACCGCTTATTTTCAGAAACTTAACAGCACTGTTAAGAAAAAGCATAAACGCGTGCGGGATCAAGGCCTGAGCCTTTAGCCAGTGTTTGTTCCCCTCAGGTTACTCTTCCAGTGAGAGAATCGATGCGAATGTTGCCTGAGGAGTAAGAGGGGAGCCTTGGGCCTCTTTGGGCTAAATCTGCTGTCCTCCAGAAGCCGTGGACAGAATCCCATTAGCAATGGGGCCTTAAATCAGGTGCTTCGTAGACACACAAAATACTTGCAACCTGGATGTGATAGTAACGTAGGAGCTAGTAAGGGAGTAAGATCTTCATAACCCCAGGAATGTTTTGCACAGGTAAAAACCCTGTTTCAATAGAAACCACAATAGTCTCAAATAAGCGTAGGGCAAGAGAAGCAAAATAACTGATGCTGATTGTAGATGGCTTTTCAGCTTCGTGCGTTTAAAGTCTCCGTCAATGTATTTGAAGAATATTTGTTCTAGGGTACGGCAGCTTACGCAGAGGCACACCAAGCAGTATAGAGTGCAGAATTTAAATTATTTCAGTAACAGACACTAGCATCGATTTTAATTTGCACATTAATTTCCTGTGTATATTTACTAAAATACTATATATTGTTAAAAACGAGAGGAACCCAACACAGAGGTGTTTGTAAGTGCGTTCTGTTTGTAGACTCGAGGCTGTATTGTGTTGGAGTTTTACAAGCCAAGTTGAAATTGTAATATAGAAATTATTTTTATATTATTTTCAAAAATACGCTACAGAGCAATATTTTGCGCCTTTATGATAAACAGGGTTATGGTTTTAGTCGGGTACCTTCAGAAACGCCGGTAGAAATTAACCGTGAAAAGAAAGCTTTGTAAATGTACTTGTCGTTTCTAACTGCTCTGTCTGTCATGCGCATCTGTATTGAATGAGAGTTGAATATATACAATTTTTTTTTTAAATTGAAAAGCTTTAAATTTTTCTTTATATATTTTGGTACAACACTATCCCTCCCTATCTAATTCCACTCTCCCTTCCAGACCCTCCCAGTAGCCACTTTTATAAGCAGCTTCTGAATAAACATTCATCTGGGAAGTTTTCTTACCAAATGAAGCATTTCTGCGCAGATATTGATTGTCTCAGAACGTTCATAATAAACTCCGAATCTGTTGGGAGTAGGGATACTTTGCTTTTTTTAAAAAAAAACAGCATCAGATTTATAACTCCTTCAAAATGAAAATCAAGAATTAATAAGCTGTGTGATCATTTAGCATCTGTGGAAAGAGAAAAGACTCTGGATTGTAGAAACATCATCTTCTAATTGGCAGATAACTTGTGACTTATTACATATCAAATACACATTAGATTATTTTAGATTCAAGTGGTCCGATTTTATTTCTTCATAGCTTTTTGTACTGTACGTATCGATTACTGACGAACTGTGCAAAAAAAGACTTTGCAGACTAATGCACACCTTAAATTAGAAGCCAGTGTAGTTTTTAAAATTCCATAACGTCTGCGGTTTACTTTGTTGGATTTGTTTCTTTGTTTAAGAATTACCATTAACGTATGTACTACAACCAAAATTTTCAAATCTGGATACCTAACATTAAGATTCTGCATCTAGGTTTCTCCTAGTAAACAGACGGGTTTTAACATGTGCTGAGTATCAGTTTCTGTGGGAGCGAAAGCTTTTTTCTGGGTATCAGAAAATCAAGCGAGCATTACTCGAACACATATTCAGGACTTTTGTTTCTTAGTCTGCGCTTCAGCCAATGGCATTTACGTTTTATCTTTAGTGATTTTTATTCGTAAAGTTGATTGCTTGAATATGGAGAGAGTTGCCTTGTACCGAAACACAGAAACTGGCCATTTAACTCTTGAGTTCTTAATGCCACTTAATGTATTCCAGTGATTTGGGGGGTAATGTAAAGCTTTTTTTCCTTGTTTATCACAATCCCTCTGTTTTGTTTGGCTGGTTTGTGTTTTTATTTCCCTCTTGAGTGAATAAGCTGTAGCGATTGCTGCTTTACCTCCCATTACCTGAACGCGTGTACTGTACCAAGAGAATTGGAGGGGCTGATGCGCGTTTGCACTGTGGAACGTACGATATGGGTAAAAAGCCACCGTGTTCCAAACAGCCTTAAAATGATGACTCTCTGGGGACTGAGAGTCACTTAACTGGATGCAGCCTCTGTCCCACTTACTCGTTTCACCGTGACTGTAAAAGGCTCTGGCCTGCTCTAGTCTGTGTTACTGTGTGCACAGTCACCTGAATAACCTGTGATCTTGAAAGAAATAGTATTTAAAATATTGTCGTTCTTTGGTAAGTGTCGGGAAACCTTAGTGAAATGAGGAGATAGGGGTAAAAATAGATAATAAATGGATAATAAAAATAGATAGCGGGGTAACCATGGCACCAAAATACTAAAACTGGAATAGGGTTAAGATGCATTAAAAAGTATTTCCTGTCGAGTCGGGGAGTTCTGAGCTCTTCCTGTATTCTGGGAAAACAGAAACGTGTTGCCATTCATCTCTGCATCTAACGGAGCCTCTTCTTTTGTTGCAGAGCTTTGCTGTTGGGAAGAAGGGAGAGATAAGGGGCGAGTTTGCTCCCCTCCCAAAACAAAGCAACTTCTACTCTAGAGGCAGAATATCTAAGACTGCAAAAAAATACAATCCAATGTTAGAACCAACGGGTGCCTAACTCCTGTGTGAGAGTTGTGTATTTCGTTTTCATTCTGCCCCTTTCAAATGCTGGTTTTACAAAAAAGAGGGAAGTTTAAAGAATAAACATGGTTCTTCCTCTGTTCACATGCAAAATCAGTATAAACGTGTTTTCATGCGCTTGCAGGCGAGCTGAAAAGTAAAAGCCACTTTCTTAGGTAAATCCCATGTCACTTCTTTGCTACAGAAAAAAAATTGGAAGCCCTTGGGAGAGAAACTTTGCCTGATGAAGCCTGATGGGTCTCAGGAGCCTGAGAGCCATGGCCAGCCTAGCCAAAAGAGACAGTCTGGTTTTTCTTCCCTTTAAAGCAGATGCAGCTCATTCTGGCCCGTGGGGTCTGAACAATATCTTTGCAGTAAAGATGAAGGGGAACGCAGCCTTGTCACTGCCTCCAGGTTTAAGTTACACAAAGCCTCTTCCCTGGGCTTTCGGTTAAACTACGCAGGAGATGTAGCAGCAAAACGTGGCGTCTCAGGTGCAGAGAATACCCCGCGTCTCCTCTGGGCTCGAGATCAGGTATGAACTAAACACAGCCATGTGGGCGAGGTAGAAGCGCTCTCGTCTCTTAACTTTGCAAACTGGCTGCACTTACGTTTTAATACTAAACAGAAGTTAAGCAATGATTTTTCTTTGTTTATTTGCTCAAGGTTCTGAGTACTGTAAATACAGTCTTTGTATAATGCACATAGGTTGTGTATGGTACAAAAATGCTTTTCCCTCGGAGCTGCTCAAGGAGCTTTTGCATGCACACTCTTCATTCACCATCAGCCAAGGAGAACAAACAGTATTTAAGCCTAGATTAAATAATAAATGGAATTAGCCCTAGACCTCAGGAGCTGAGCTCCCAACCAGAGTGTTCCAGGCCAGTTTTGACAGTTTTGTGCAAAACTACCCTAATAATACAGATGAGGTTTGTGCTCTTTCCTGGGGATGAGCAATTACTTCTGTCTTTTCCAAACCTGTTGCTCCTACCCCACTAACTCTGTTCTGCATTTGTAATCTTGCTGTGATGCAGCTGAATTTCAAATCTGCATAGAACTCTTGTTTTCTTATTGGAATCCATCTAAAACTCTATTTTCCTCCAATCTTAAGAAGTAAATTACTGTTACAAATGTTCTGTAACGCCTTGAAGTTGACTGTTGTATGGCTGAAAGGCTTTGTTCTCCTTGGAAGGCCTCATTCTTCCTCATTGATTCTTGTGACTGACATTTTTATATGGAGAAAGCGGAATGAAACATTGAAAATACCAATGCTGGTTTTATGTATTTCTGCCATTCACTATGCTCTTATCTTTTCGGTTACACAATTCTGCGCTGTTAAAACCCAGTGCCTCTCCGATGTGGTCAAATCTGGAAGGACTCTCTGAACTATTATACGCAAAACCTTTATGTAGCTAATTCATTTGAACTTTACTGTTGCTGTTGTATCCTATACTCTTCAAAAAAAACCTTTGTACATCTTTTCTTTTTTGCTATTCCTAACATTTTGCATTTCATCTTCTACTTCCTTAGACAGATCCTAAAGCTCTTTGTCCTTAAAGCCTGTGGTGGATTTTCCAGTAAAGAAGATTTGGCTTTGTCGGTTCAGTTTGCAGATAAATTGGCTTCTCTCCCCAAACAAGAATTACAGTTACACCGAGGTCACACCCTTAGTTTATAGAAGTTCATTTACTCATTAGCTGGGGGTCTCTGTTCGATTATAACCAAAGCTAATATATAAAGTTTAAAAAATCAGGACATGTAATGTGACTCTTGAATAATCTATCAAATTCAGCATTTTTAAAGTTGCAGAAATGTACAGTAAATGTATTTGTACCCAAAGTCTGTGTTTCAAAGAGAGAGAGAGCAGTTGGCTCTCACCGGGGCTTAATTAAATGTTAATAAGGAATCAGGCAAGTCTTACCGATCTTTGATGGCTAAGAATTCAGCTTCTTGGTAGTCATACCATCTTTCTCATTTGTCAGAGTCTTGAGTTGAGCTGCTTCTGCTCTTCTCTACATTGATACTAGTTTAGCATAGGTTAATTTAGGATTTCAGTAAACAATATAATCTATCAACCATTTGTTTCAAGCTGTAGTGACTTTCCAGGTTGCTCTGCCTTTGACCACCTTCATGCCAAACTTCTGTCCTGTATGAACAAGTGAGTTTATCTTTTCCCATTCCCTTCCATATTCATAATTTAAAGACATGATTGGTTGCAGTCACTTTCATCTCAGTCAAAAAAAACAGTTGACCAGTTTTTAACCTGACAGCCATATCGTGTTTAAATCCATCATTCAAAAGGAACGAAAGCATTAATTAATGTTCAAGGAATTATTTTTTTTTTTGTTGTGAAAAGTGTGAGTTCTTGAGAACCTTTTCTACATATGGTTTTTCATTCAAATTCAATTTAAACGTCATTTTTAATCTGATCCATACTTGGACAAAGATGATGTGTAGGAGCTGTTTTTAGCGGTTGGGTTGTTACTTTGTAAAGTATTAAAGCACTAAACCGATTTTTGCAATAGGTAGTAAAACTTGCTTTCGTTTTGAAAAACTTCCAGTTATAACTGTCGCACTTTTTATAGCAGAACTGTATTTAATTTCTTTCTTTTATGAAAGATTATTCGAAGTAACTGATTAGCTCTGTACTCTGTGTGAATTGGCTTCTCCATTGTTTGAAACGGAGAGAAGCTATACTGCCTATTCAATAAAATTAACTTATTTCTAAAGTAGCGGTTTGCTTGAGTTCTTGTTTGTGCTGTTTGTGTGCTCTCCGCAGCCGTTCGCTAGGGAAAAACTGAAGCCCCAGCAAAGGACCAAGGAGCACGGGACGTGCCGCAGCCCCAGGGTGGGGATTGAGAGGCTCATCACCAGCTTTCCTTCTGCCACCACAAAGCTCACTCAGTTTGACTTCAACATTAATTGCACTAATTGGCTAGCTGACGAGCTGAGGCAGAAGTCGGAACCCAGGCCATGCCAGGCCTGTTCAGCTTTTGGTTTTTATTTTATTTTTTATCTAGTTCCCAGGCTCCAAAGACACGAGACCCTTCCGTGCAAGAGAGGTAGAGCTGCTGTGGCTGTCACTGTGACCACCCTCAGATCTCTGCCCGTGTCATCAGGTGGCAGACAGAGTATTTGTCAAACAACCCTTTTAGAACTACAGTGTTTAGAGAAACCCCAGGTGCTGAAGAGAAGTTAGAGTGTCACGTGGTAAGTTGTTCTGGCAGTTAAGTAGCCTTTTAAAGCCAAAGAGAATCTTTTGTTTCTAACCTGAATTTCTCTAACTCCGGTTTCTGCGTTTGGATCTGATTGAGGGGTTGCCTGTTGCCCTTGAATTGTTTGTACCCTCTGACAGGGCCATCCCTTAACCCCCTCGGTGTCGGCCTACGCAGATTGTGCTTTACAGGGCTCTTGCAGAACCTTATTTCCAGTTCATGGAATGTTATCTTTCTCGAGCCTGTTCTTAGAGTCTCCTCCAGGCTTTTAACATCTCCCTTGATCTGCAGATACTTGAATTAGACTGAAAGCTTTTTGTGAAATACACTCCAGCTCTGACAAGGATTAATTCAGGCAGACACTGCTGCAGGCTCTTGAGACAGTCTCTCTTCTCAATTAGTCTCTATATAAGAATTGATAGCGTCTACATTTCAGTACAAGTTTATTTCATAACTTAAATTATTGTATATTTATTCACAAAGATGTCTTTAGTCTTTCTGGCCACAAGATGCACAAGGACCTCTCATTCAGCTGCTCTTTGACCTAGTACTTCCCAGAGCCCTCAGTTCCTGAGCTGGAACCCTCCATCTGGTAAGTAGAGCTACATTGGGTTTTTTCAGAAAATATGTGAGTTAATTTTGTTTGTATCAAACACACTTGATTTTTTTGTACCCAGTTTCCTGAGCAACCCAGATTACTCTATTAGCATCCAGTGGATGTGAATCTAAACCATCGCTGTCAGTAAAATAAGAGCTGAATTTTGAAACATCATAAGCACGGTTCCATCATGTTTCAGCTCCTGTATCTGAGCAGGCAGGTTGTTTTTTTCCTGAGAACCTCCCATCTCAGTTCATTAAACAGATTTTCTAGCCTCATGCTTCAGGCAGGTTATTTTAAGGACCTGGTGAGGGTGCTACATCGCTGTCGCTTCGCTGTGATTCTTCCTTTATTGCATAATTTCATGGCCAGCGCTGGGCAGAGCCTGTGCTGGTTCTTCTCCAGGTCCCAGGCTGCCCCTCCCAAAGCCAGATCACAACAGCAGCGAGGCCGGGAGCCTCAGCACACAGACCCACAGCCAGAGTACAGCTGCGCGTTAAAGCCAGGCATCCAGCTCTGCCTTCGCTCCTGTTTAATAATATTGAAGCGGTGAGGAGCTGTCTTCTTGAAATGCTTCCCCCTCTTAGCAGACACCATGGAACATACAATTTTTACAGTGACTCGTAGTGTATTTTTACTTTTGAAATGTAACCCTTCCTTTGTAGTCCTCTTTAATCATAGGGATTTTGTGAAGATTACCGAATTTTCTATTTTAGGGCCTAAAGCTTGATTTCCCCCCTCTCCTCAATTTCCTTCGGCATTAATTATCCCTTCTAAAAATAGGCAGGTGGAGTCTAAAAATATCCACTGGAACCTTAATGGCAGGTTTCTTAGGGGGAAGGCAGCGGCCTGGCCTGATTAATTCCGTCCGCCTTGTTGTTTGTGCCATCCCACCCTCCCCAAGGTCCCTGTTCCCTGGACTGGCCTCTCGTTTGCTCACCCAGGTGAGTCCGTGCAGCAGCTCATGAGGGCACGTTAAGGGGACACCATCCCAGGCTTCGGGGAAAGGTGTAAAGCTGGGGAGCGCTAGGGCTGCTGTCACACCCTCAGCCCCCGAGAGCAACTCCTCTCCCGCAGGGAGGAAGGTGGATGGGGGTCANCCACCCTCCCCAAGGTCCCTGTTCTCTGGACTGGCCTCTTGTTTGCTCACCCAGGTGAGTCCATGCAGCTGCTCGCGAGGGCACCCTAAGGGGGCACTATCCCAGGCTTCGGGGAAAGGTGCAAAGTTGGGGAAGTGCTAGGGCTGCTGTCACACCGTCAGCCCCCGAAAGTGACTCCTCTCCCTCAGGGAGGAAGGTGGATGGGGGTTGTTTCTTCTGAGGGATCTGCCAACCTGCCCTGCTGTCTGCAGGAGCACGGGGTGGAGGGATTGGCAATCTTCAACAGTCCTCCCTGTCACAGTCCTCCCTGTCAGGTCATCCCCTTCTTCCCAGTGGGCTGCAAACTGAGGCCTGTACGGCAGCACCAGAGCGGGGAAGCCTGGGATTTGTTTTACAACTGGAGGTGTTTAAAGTGTGGGTGGACGAGGTGCTGAGGGACATGGGTTAGAGATTGGTGGGAATGGTTGCACTCGATGATCCGGTGGTTCTCTTCCAACCTGGTGATTCTATGATTTCTATGACTTCTGAAACCAACAAAATGGTTGTATATTAAACCAGAGCTGTAAGGGCCTTGCAGCCCCGTGGCGCCTGACTCTCATATCAGAGGGGTCAAGACAGCTCAGCACAGTAGCCGAGGCTGAAGGAAAAAGCAGAAAACAGACTCATCTTGAGGTGTGATCAGTGGTGATTCTGCAGTTTGGTGCGGGGAGCCTCGATGGAGCCTGGGTTGGCTCAGCTGCCTGCGAGGGGCCCATCGTGCTGCTCTCCTCTGGGCAGATCCAAGTTGCAATGTTGATTTTTTAGATATATGTCAGCTTCCACATTTTTGAGGGAGACCCTCAGACTGACATCTTTTTCACAGAGTGTGGGGCAGGGGGCTTGAGAGGAACACTGCAGGGGCTTTGAGGCGCTGAGCTTTGAAGTTAGCAAACTCCTGCTGCAGTTCACTGTCTGTGGGAAATCTGGAAGGTGAGACTTCCAACCAAAGAGACTGGATAACGTATTTTAAAGCAGCAGCCTGGGGACGTGTAGCTTTTATGTTATTGTTTTATTGTTATTATTATTATTTTATTGTTTTTATATTGTTTTATGTAAGTAGTAGTGAAGGAGAACTCGATTCAAAAAGTGTGTAGTGAACAACATTGTCGGTCTGCGCCTTGTTTCTAGAGCCTCCCCCTCGGAGGCTCTGAGGTTGCTGACGTAAAATGTGTGTGTGGTGGAAGGGGGAGGGAGGAATTTCTCTCTTCCCGTTGCTATTGTGCTTTGTTATGTTTTGCGTTGGTTCAGTTTGTCTCCAGGATCAGAGAAATTAGTCAGAAAGTTATTTCCACAATAGGCGAGCATGGGAAAACACAAACATTGGTCTCTTAAAGCCACACAGTCCTGTTTATTATGCACTGCTGTGCCTCACCTTCTGGCCTGCTGGAAATGCTACCACACGAGCCATCTTACTTGTTCCTCTAGACCCCCTAGGTTTTGCACATTTATTTTTCTCTCTAGAAAATGACGTGAAATTGCCTTACCCTATATTCCTTTCTCATTTTTCAATACTTATCCTCCCCCTCTGTACCCTGCCTTCCCCATTTATTGCACCTTTCACCTGTAACCCACATTTTTATATCTCATTCCTACTGCTAGGCTGCCACGCACCTGAAAATCTCCAGGCAGCACCATCTGTCTTGTCGTTTTTTTGACTCCATGGTGTTCTTTGCCCCTTTGGAGTGTGTCTGTGCCTAACGAGCTCTGGTGCAGCAGGCCCAGCCCTGCCGCAGGCGCTCCGGCTGCCACGAGCAGCCAGTGACGCAGAGGAGAAACATCAGCTCAGCAGAGACCTGCCAGCATCGGTGTCTCCGAGCCTCTCTCAGCCCAGCCCCTGATGCCAACCCCTCTTTTCCTGTTGAACGCTTTTTCCAGCCAGTGGGAGCCTAAGATTAAATCTAACTCCTGCCAGTGCCAACCAGGTAGGACAGGTCAATTATTTACAATTATGATGAGGCAGCAATTATACTCCAGGCCTGTTTTCTCTTGGTGAGGGTAGAGTTATTACTAAGCTCAGCGTTTGGGTTTTGTTAGCAGACCTTTGGGGCCTATTCTTGCCTAAAACTTTTTAGGTTTTAAGTTTCCTCAGATCTCTTCACTCATTTTATTGTTTTCTCTCCAGACTTTTTTAACATGACCTTGTTTTCTAGGTTGCCCAAAGCACAAATCTGGCTCCAAAAGCCAAGAGTTCATTCATGGTTTGCTCTTTCCCCTCGCTCGCTGCTCAGATGTCTGGGCATCCAGCATCCCATCCCTCATCTGGTGCAGGGATTGAGAAAACTATTAAAATAATCCCTCTGTCTCTCTTTATGCTCTGAACTGTACCAGCAGCGTGTTGTAGCGAGCTAGACGTGTGCTTGCCTGCTTGTCGACTCAGCTCCCTCCTCTGCTGCTCTGAGAAAAGATGACACAGTCTCTGGTCATCGTTGGAGATGATGCCTGGCTTGTCTTCTCCAAAATCAGGTATTCTGGTGCCGTATCAGCCTTTCTGATCAGCTGCCAGAAGCACTCTGCTCGCCTCATCATCCTCACCTCTTTTTTATTTCAATATCCATCTTCTTTTGCTTTTCCCTCTGTTTCTATTGATGGTGTATTTATATTTCTGTCACTTTTCTCTCTTGCAGTCACCTAACAGCGCATGCCCCGGGTGTGGCTCCTTGAAAAGCTGGGACAAGGGACCTTAGGGTGGACTCCTCTGCAGCCAGAAATTATACCCAGGTAAACATTAATAGGAAAATCCCACCAGTATTGCCACTTCTCCTGTAAATTGATGGAACTGCCGCCAAGTCCATGATTCTAAGTCTGCGGCAAAGGCTGAGTCACAGGCAAGACAGAAACCCAGACATTGAGCAACCTGAGAGAACTTTCTTTCAGAGATGAGAATGTTACAATACGTGTTTCAGAGTGTGGGTGTCTGGGTGGAGGAGCACGTAACAATGAAGCACTAAAGCAACTATAAAATTCTGATTAAAGCAGAGGAGAGTACAGAACAAATACCATGGAAACTTCTGGTGATTACAAAAATATCCCATTTTAAAAAGCAGCACTGGGAATAATTTAAAGAGAGATATCAAACAAGATAGCAAGCCTCAACTGAGTAGCAGAAATATTAAGAACTGATGCTTTTGAATGGATACACAGAGAAGGAAATTAAGAGAAAACCAATATTTTATAGTTATAAGTTTTATTTTGGAAAATGTAAACATCACTAATCATGCATACAAGTTAAGACAATATTTTACAGTTATTAATTTTCTTCCTTTTTTCTTTTTTTTCCCTTCTATATCGTTGCATAGGACATTATCACAATATATAATCTATGCAGTACAAAATACATAAGGTACAAAGTTACAGCAGAGCAAGAATAGATGAACATATAACTATACAACTGTAATACTTCAATGTAGTGATTTCAAGGGTTGAAAAGTGACCCATGGAAGCATCTGTGTGCTGCTGATAAACCTGTACAGGTGAAGCTGACACTGGTAACATTATAGTTCACTGGAGCTGGAAGTAGATGTGTAAACACACGCACACTGACTGGCACACGTATTCTTTGTCGCTCACACAGGCAGGTGCTTGTGAAAAAAAGCACGTGCGCCCAGACACATACGTCCCCCAGAGTGCGTGTAAATACAAGGAACTGCAGCTGGAACCAGAGATGAAAGTCAAGGACGAATCTCAAAAGGCAGGTTCAAACTTTCCAAACGCAACGGCATTTAGAGCCAGGATTTTGGTTCAGCCCCATCACTGGTTAGAATGAAATGGATACCTGGTTTTGCTCTGTAGACATCCCTTCATTATTCAATGTGTGGTATATAAACACTGCTGTGTATTTACGTACACACACACTATACAATATACACATATTTATGTATTTATATATAGGTGCATATGCTTATATAAATCCATATATATACACATATACAGATATATATATATAAAACCTATACCAGTGGATGAGCTTTTGCATTCTATATTCTGGCTAAACAAGTACAACCGATTTATCTTCTGTCTAAGGCTATAGCTTTATTCCCCTAAAGAGTTAAAAATACAGACATTCATCATACCGTTAGCACCCGATGCAGAAACAGATGGTGTGATGGAGTAAAAAAGCACCTGAAGGATGGTTTGTGGGCATCGTCTGATGAAATTAGTAAGTCAAATGGCAATGAAAAGCTGAGCTTTAAGTACGCAGAGTTCATTTTCCTTATTCTTTCTTCACAAACTGTGTTCCCTAAGCCAACGATGCACTTCACGCAGTATAAATTCTACAACTCGTGGTAAAGAACTGGAGAAAAGCAGTTGTAAATGTGAATAGCTAGAAATGGAGAAGGTCCTCACACATCCTCTTACCGCATGGCTGCACGCACCACAAAAAGAGCTGGATGTCTGGATAGAAGGTAATGAGGATTCAAAGGGTTACAGGGGCTCTCACAGGTAACAGTTATTGCAGGGGATAATGCAGTAAAGAGGGTAGGATACATACCTTCAAACAGAAGAATTATCATCAGAGGCTTCTGATGCCTCGTTATAAATATATACCCTTGCAGTTATGTCATGTAAACAGATACTATGCATATACATAAAAGCAAGGAACAACTGATTTTCAGATATAAACAACTCTCACAATAAAATCTAGCTGCCAGGAGCTTACCAGGGCTGCTTGCAAAGAAGCAGGATGAAAACTGAATTCATGTGGCCATTAACGCATGTTAAGCTTTTGCACAGGGTGAGGTTAAGGGGAGGAGGGAATGAGTTTCTAAGAGCGTCTCTAGTTTCAGTGAATTGGGGGTGTTGAAGTGATGATTTTAACTTGCACCCCTTTCCTACAGCAAGGTAGGTAAGTTCAGCTCTTAGAAAGGAAGCCAGGATTGTGGCTGGAGCAATACAAGCTTTCAGGGCTTTCCTAGTAATAATAAATCTGCTGTTATATTCTGAAATGAAAAGAAACGATATCAGGACAATTTTGTAGTTTGTGGGGATTCACCTCAGCAGATTGCGTGGGGAGGAGGAGGCGGAGGGAGGTGGGTGCTCCTCCAAGTGGAGGACAGGGAAGAAATCTGTACCTTGCCAGAGCAGAAATTCCTGAGTACGTACAGTCTGTTGTTGTGCCGGACTGTTCTAGGTCACACGGGTGGGTGAAACAACTCAAGGGTCAATATCTGACCTTAGTCGGGATAAGCATCCAGATTTCAAAACATAATTTGAGCTCTTCAGACTTCTCTTATCTGCACGACTCGGGAGGAACCATGGTAAGAATGCAGTTTTATGAGCTTGCTGGTGCTTCTGCTTCTTTTCCAGCAAACCCCCAAACACTCTTTTTCCATACGAAAATATTAAGAGGAGTTTTGTTCACATTCAGTTTAGGAAACTACCAGTAGTTTGGAATTCATCGTTTTCTCCTGAGGTTATCAGGTATTTAAACATTTAATGGAGATAGTTGAACTCTAGCTAAGGTTTTAAAGCAGTAAATAGACTGTCAGCCTAACACACTCTGAGTATTTACATTTTGACAACAAATTTCAGAGAATTTCTTGGAAGCGTAGCTGTGCTGTCTATAGAGACTCTCACAGCCTTCTCAGTAGATGAATTGGCTGAACTGGAAACTTGACTTTGAACCATTTTTAATTTTTTTCTGCTTAAACTTGGAGAATTATTGGTGCCATCTATGAGGAATTCACCTAAAATGCTTAGTTTACCATTTGAGTTGAAGATTCTATAGCTCAGAATAGGTTGTCCCATAACCTTTATATCTCACTATCACAGTATTAATTAAACCTGATGCGAATATTCTTCCTCCAGGCTATTAACACAACTTGTTTGTAACGTGCCTGCTGATTCATGCTGGATTATGCCCTAAATAACTGGACTGGAGTGGCTCCTCCTTTTCTAAAGATTAAATGATGCACTTTTTTGGAAAAGATTATTTTACAGCAAACTGAACTTAGAACATAAAGCCTGGGATTTTAGCTGATTCTTAGTTCTCTTTTTGTTTCTGGTATTTTTCCCCACTCCATATCCTTCTGTTAAAGTTGAATGACAGTGAGAAATGTGTTTATGACTTGTTTCAAAGTATGTGCACAAGACACAGCTGACCTGTAGAATTCCTTTTGCTAGATGCTTTAAGTGCCCCTTTACTAACAACAGGACAAGAGCACTTTTAGCTGTCACAGAAATGATTGGAATGTGAATTCCTGTTACCTGAATTGTATCAAGTTGTTAACATTGTGTATCTGAGTAGATGAAATTATTAAAAAAAAAAAAAGAGGGGAAATCTCTGGAGGCAAATGCATCTGGCTTTGCCCTGACTCACTACAGTTGGGCAGCTCATCACACAAACTCAACAATATTTGTCATCTTGCAAAAAAAACCTTGCAATGTTCTGTGGTTCTGTGAAATGAAACAGTAGAATTGTGCCTCACGTGACTTCCAATTCAAAATGAGAAAATTGTGATTTTGCAGAGCTGACATCTGAAGCAACTGAATCTAAAAAGAACCTGAAATACTGCAGTACGAACTGTTCTTAGGTATTTATCTGTAAAAGAATTCGTAGTGTTTTAGTAATAATATAAAGAGTACGGAAGTACCTATGAAACCACTTGGAAATCTGTATTGGCCTCTCACAGTTAATGTACAGTACGATAACAACCTGCAGAACTGGATCGAAGCGAAGCAGCTTTGAGACACAGGTTCATGGGGAATGTGGAGGCGTTCGCTTGGTCTTGAACGGCAGGTTCGGCGTAGAGAGCTTCTTTTCACCGTGCTGCACTTAACTGCATTTATACCCTACGGTGAAAACAAGAAACCCCCCAGAATTCCAGAATCAACAGCACCTGAATTCATAATATGCACCATCAGACCCAGACAGAGCCAAGAAAGTGGGTTTGCTGCCAGTGAGGTCTCAAGTCCATCATATAACACTCTTGGGCTTTTGCTCTATTTTCCACCACATAAAACAACAGCCCCTTTGGCCTAGCGCTCCACCTATTGATCTAGTGTCAATTCTTTGAAACTTATTGAAAAATAACCAAGATTCCCTTTTTGTTCTCAGCTACTCAGACATGAAAGCACCTTATTTATGCTGGTTTGTGTAATTTTGAGAAACTTGCAGTAGTGCTGGGCTAAAATGTCTTTTTATTTTAAAACTTTAAACTGCCTGTTTTATTTTTCCATCCAGAAGATACCTTATGAGCTTCACTTCCTTTTATCAGTGACCACGATTGTGATGCAACAGGATACGGAAACTCTGTCTTAGCCAATATGTCTTCCTAAGATACAGCTGTACAGTAGGTAAGTACCTTGAGAAAAGTTTTAGCAGGTATTGGTTCAGCAATGCTATTTCCATAGTTCATTTAAAAAAAAAGGAAAAAGAATAAAGAAAATTATTGAAGTCAGTGTGGTTGATTTGAATATTCTGTTGGTCCCATACTGAACAGGCAGTGCAGAGAGCTTAATATCTTGGAAAGTGATGAGGGAACGCCTCTGAGATTCCATGCCACCTCACAATAAAATGTTACCAGTGTAAATATAAGGCATCTCGTTTAGGTAATTTTTTTTTTCCTCAGAATTTTATCTAGCGTGAAACAAACAAACAAGTTCATCAACCTCACAGAGATTTTTGCAATAGGAAGTTGGTTTTGGAGCATCTTCAGCATGAAGTGAAAAGACCTCTTGCTACCAAAAGCAGACAGGAGCTTGAAGAAAGAGAAGGCTCCTGTTTGTGGACACTCCCCGATGCAGGTATAGACGGGAAAACAAACAATGGGAGGGTCTGGTGCAACATTCCAGTACTGGTTTGGTTATCGTATTGTTTGTTATTTTTCCCCAGTGTGTGAAAGAACCGAACAAAAAGCTTCTGAGTGCAAATATATTTACAGAGTAAGGCTGCGGTTAGGGTGTGTCTTCATTGGAATATTCTGTAACATAAATATCCATCCCTGAGAAACGAGGAGGGGGACACAATCCAACCCAGTCGCTTTGTAAGTGTATGTACGCTCATGTTGTGCAATCCGGTTTTACAAAACTTCTTTGACACCTGAGGTGAACTAAGTGGGATTTTTCTTTTTTTTTTTTTTTTTAGATTTTCCCATTTTCTTATAAAGAATAATCAAGAGGCAGGAGGATCCGTAAATGGTTGCAAAGTGTATGAAATATTGAGACAGCAGGAGTCACTAAGTGGAACACGTTAAGTCTGTCCATCCATGAGGTTAGAATAGCCACTTGTGTGGTTGGGTGAAGAAAAGTTGACTGGAAATTGCAGTGGGAGGCAGCTGTTTACTGATGTTTTAAGTATTTTTTAAAAAAGGTAGGTGGGGAGGCTGAGGAGGGGAAGCGGCAGAGGATTTTTTTAAATGTGTGCAACACAGATAAAACTCCGTGTTAGGTATTAGAGGCAAAGTGCTGACATCCAGTGCAGGTAGGTCTATGGGGAACTGGCAGGGCTAATCGTTGGACTCGAGGCATCTGAGCGGCTGTAGTCACTGACAGACCCTGTCCTGGAGCTGCTGCCACTTCTCCTCTTGAGCATGCTGGGCTGGAAATCAGCGTGGCGACGGGCGTGCTTCGTCAGGTGGTCGCTGCGCATGAAGCGTTTCTCACAGAGGGGGCAGCTGAACTTCTTTTCTCCAGTGTGAGTGCGGTAATGGCGAGCGAGCTCATCGGAGCGAGCAAACTTCTTGTTGCATCCTTGCCAGCTGCATTCAAAAGGCCGTTCACCTGCAGGAAGCAAACACGCCATGATTAGGAGGGAGAACATTGCCTTCCGCGGTTTATTTTCTATGCAGAAGTTTGAGCAAAAAAAGATGGGAGCAAGGCAGATGCCACTTGGCAATAATTGGATGGAGAAGGTGTTACTCTCTGAAAGAGAGGAGACCTCTGTGGTATTCCAACCCATTAAAAATACTGTAAATCAAACTAGTTATGCCTTATTTGATAACTGGATCTTCAGGGATGATGGGCTCCTCATCCTTTCATGGATGTCACATTTCATCTCTTGCAGTCCACTGGACTTCTGGATTTTGATAATATCTGTATGGAGCATTATGGAGAAGTCAGCTATTTCTCCAAGCTGTCCCTATGTCTGTCTGACTCAATGCTGAAGTTCAGAAGGGGCAGTGAAGATTCTGTCTTCATATATTTAAAAATGATAGTGAAAATGCAAAACACGGACTTGGCATTAGTCTTAATCTTTCTAACACTGAAGAGCCAGTTCAAGAGGTCCAGAGAGCTATAAAAATTCTGTGCCGAAACAAGGAATCAAAGTTGGCCATGCACTATATCAAATTAGAAATAAATAAATAAGCCTCGTGGAGAAATTTAATACACCTCAATTAAAATTGTCTGACAGCTAAATTGACCCCAGCCAGCCTTCAATGTAAGCAGCCAAATATCTGTTTTAACTTCACAGGTTTGGCTGTAATGTTTATCCCCAGGATCTAGTTGGGAGGCTCCTGCTCAGAAAAAGAGAGATTTATAGGTAGTTTTTCCCTTGTTTGTGAAACCTCCAGGATTCATCAGGGAAATCTCAAACAGTGTGTGGAAGAACAGACAGGCAATTCTTTTTTTTTAATAGGATTTTGTTCAAGAACATGGAGAAAGCAGGTGTCCCTCATGTCTTCTTGATTATTTAGGAGAAAAATCAAGGCTCAATTGTTCTCCAGCACGTTTTGTGGATCATAGAATCACAGAATCACCAGGTTGGAAGAGACCCACCGGCTCATCGAGTCCAACCATTTCATTAGTTACAACTAATGCAATGGTCGTATCCGTACAGTACACAAGGAATTTTCACATGGAGAACCAGGCTGTGGTTTTCTGCGCAGGTAAGTTACATAAATGTCCTTTCACCAGCAGCAGAGGAATCCACAGAATGAGAGATTATATGAACTGACTGCTTAATCTCATTAGGGAACATGCAGCCAGCGTATGATTTTCTTGCATGAGCAGTAACCCATGGACATGGTGTACGCTACAAAGAGCTTTCACCATTAAAGTGGCTGTAGACAACACAACAAAGATTGCAAAGATTCTCAGCTCCATCTCAGGCAATGCTGAAGTCAGAATTTCACCTTTATACAATGACAGCAGAATTTGGTCCTATAAATTAACGTGGAAATGTTATCAAATATTTTAAATACGGCAGGAAACGTGTCAGGCGTGTGAGTGTGTGTAGTCAGAGTCTTAATGCCGTGCCTTGGCAGCGACATTTCTGCATTATGAACATTATGAGCAGATCTCAGAGAGAGGCAAGCCTCCAAAAGATAAACATGCTTGAAAGTAAAGAAATCAAAAAGCAACTGAACCTTTATTCTTCAGAGAGGCAGGCAAGAGATGCCTTTAAAAGATAAGGAATACCGTATTCATTTATTTATTATGATTTTAAATAGATTTGGATTTCCATATTCCAAACCCCACTCAACTGTAACTTTTCTAGCTTCTCTGCCAGAGCACATAACATCATCTAACTTGTGTTTAGAGTTACACAAGCTGGTGGAAAAACATCACGTTTGAGTATTAAATTCAACTGATCTTAACTGAAAATTACTCAAGCAAGAACGTTTTTGGCTTCTTCCCGAACTCCACCCAGTCCAAAGAACAAAATGCTGCATTAAGAAAGTTGCAGGGCTCAGCGAATAAAAGTACGTGAGATCTGCAGGTGCACTGACTTCTGAATTCGTTTCAGCACAGACCTGGCTACTCCTGCTGCTTTCATTGTCTGCCAGAGCAAACGGCCGAAGGAACAGTAGAGTTCTGTAGCCTGGGCTGAACAAGTAACATTAAATAATAATAATGCACCTCTTGACTCTTGCTGGAAGCAGTTCAGCAGCAAGTACAGCCAGCCTCTTCACATGATACTACATAAAGGTCCTTTACATTATTCTATACGCGTCAATCATATATATTGAGGCAACTATGTGTAGTTACAGAAAACAACAACTGTAGAGATGGTGGAATCAGATCTAATGTCTACTGAGCTTGATTTGTACCACTCTTTCAGTTCACTCTTGACTTTACCTCAAGCCACGTGTATTTTTAAAGACTCTTACCCTGTGTAGTGACACCCTGAGTCATCTGCTCCCTGTTCCAGTGATTTGTCTGTATGATATCCAGCATTTGAATAGCATTTAAAACACTGCTAAGTACTGTGTAGGCCTGAGCATGCTTAAAGAATAATCTACTAATGACTGAAATGCCAAAACAAGTTGACCACCACTATGATATCAAACATTTTCAGAATTACAATGTGAAGATCAGGCCATCGTAAATGATCAGTCTGGAGTGTGATAGCCACTGCCCTGCAGATTACAGTATTATTAAGTCAAACCACATGCTGGGGGCTTTTTTTCACTTTAACTGATGTAGTAGCTCTGCACATTATTTTAGCATGTTGAAGCACATGCCAAGACCGTGCTATAACAACAAAATGTGTGTCCTGGGAATTCCACAAGTGCCTGCAAAACCAAAATCAGTATGCCAGAAACAATCTCCTGTGATCTGTAATCTGTTCTGAAGCTTTGCAGAACAGCATTGTTATGTTGTCATGAAAACAGCCTAGAAACCTGAACGTGCCACTGTGTGCTATTCTTATATTTCTACATCTTCAATACATAATTAAGGGTATATCTGGAAACACAGATCAGTAGGCTGGGTGGGGAGGATGAGGGGCAGACAGTTAAATAGAGATATGATTGAGGCAGCCTTCCTCCAAGAAAGGAAACGCTGTCCTGGAGAAAACTATTCAGCCAAGCAGACTGTTTCTTGAAAATGGGTGTTACTTTAAAAAAAAAAGAGAAATGTCATCCTTCAATAGCAGTGATATGTATTTATGAATATTTTCATTTCTGCTTGTTCTTTAATTTATAAAGGCATGGCAAAAACGGAACCAACCCAAAGTCCGTGCCAGAAAGACCAAACATATTTTCCCAAACATACATTTTTATGATCTTCTCTGGCCTGATGGAGTTTCATGAATGCATAGTGAATTGTATTTCATTTTCTCCTTTCTAGATACACTTATGTTGCAGTCTCTCTCTGTCTTTGCTAGAGAAAAAATTAGGTAATTTTGCTGGGCAATTGACAGAAGATCATAAAAAATATTTCTAAATCCCTTGGGAATTTCACATTTTGCCCCTCACCTCCATGTCTGTAGATCCAAGAACCGAGTCTGCTGCTACTTGTTTTCCTGTACCCTTGCACCAATATACACAATACTTGTCATCGCTGATGTTTGGGTTTCTCCCGTGCAGTTTGCCACTTCCTGGCTTCTGAAGAGTTCACACGTTATCTCTTCTCCCTTCCTTACACAACCCCTCCCTGTCTTGTATGTTCCTTCCGCTTTCAAAACTACAAAAAATCAGTTGTGCTGCACCAGGGCCTTGTGAAGCTCTGATGTCAGTTATACAGAAGGCATCAAACCCGGGACTGTGTAAACATCGTTATATTTGTATGCGTTAAATGTGTTTAAGAGATTTTTCTCTGAACACAATCAGATACAAAATCAGTAAAGTGAGTTTAGCCTTCAAGGTTCCTTGCACTAATGATGGGGTCTTGACATATAGACAAAAATCTTTGAAATATTAGAAGTAATAAAGTATTTGAAGGTACATTAAAAAAGTCTAAATAAAGCACCGAACCAGCAGTGCTTTTATAATATTCTGAATAATTAATTAACCTAGTCATATGCTTAGCTGAGAACATGTGGGCTTTTATAGCAAGTCTGCCTCTGCTCCACGCCAGTTTTCCTTGCCTAAAACTCCAAATTGTTTGTCTCACATAGAGTGAGTTATATTCTTGTCTCCCTGAGCAGCCAGTGATTCTAGAATACACACACACATTAATTTGCTTTGTGCCTAAGCAGCATTTCTGCTTCTCTCCGTTTCTGCCTCCCTCCTTGACCAGTTTCAAGAGTGACTGTTGAAGGCAGCAAAGGCTGCGTAACCAGCACACCCGTTCTGCTTGTGTATTTGCATCCAGGGATGCTCTAGCTATGTCCGCAGATGCTCTCGCTGTGTCCGCGGGACCAAAGCAGATGGTAAGCTGCAAAACACGTAGCAGCAACACAGCACCCTTTTATGTGAATTTTTCAGGTGCCTCTATTCCAAAAACTCACATAACTCATAAATTAATAATAGAGATCAGTCTGATAGAAATACAGTGTGAAATTAATTTAAGAGAGTTTAATGACTGCAGCCTTCACAGATACCCAGTCACAAGTATTTTGCCCATAGTACAGAAAACCTCTTCCTTGCACTACAGGCCATTTCAGGATACACTCACTTTAATACCATTTGGCTTATGCCAAGTTCTCGGTTACTAAATGCTTTTTATGCTAGAGCTGAAAAAAAGCTTTGAGGTCGTTTTTCTACCCGTAACCACAACGGTGGCACTCTGAACTATTAAAAACTTCTCTTTTATATTAAGCGTTGGCCCTGTAAGATCTGCTGAATCTGCAAGACCAGAAAAATACAGGATATGTGTGTCTGACTTCAGGGCCTGCACTTAAATAACCCACATTGTCAAGTTATTGTTAAACTGTACACAGCGAGATGATGATCTCACTGCCCATGTGAATCTACCTAATAAAAGCCAAGCGGGTAACAAAGGAAGAAGAGGATACCTATAGAAATTCTACAGAAAGGACCCTCCAGAGATTGTCCTGCATCTGAACAGCAGAGTAAATTTTGGCTCTGTCAGCACTGACTTCCAGACAGTTGATCCAACATTGGAAAGGGGCTGGGGGGAAGTTGGAACATGCTTAATTTATAAAACAGACCTAGAAACCACATGTCCAATACAAACAAGCACCAGGTTTCTGCTCTTGGACGTGCCATAACCATGCTCAGCCAGACAATAACACAGTGCAACGATTGTATTTAAAATGGTTAAAGATGCTTTCTTTTCAGATGAAAGCCAATTGTGAGTTTGGCTCATAAAGAACTCCAGTTTAGCAAAAGATTTGTTTATGCAGAACTCATGTCACATACAAATGCTTCCCAGTGTCCTGCAGGGGAGTATATGATACTGTAGAAAAAGCTTCTATAGATCATTCAGACCCTTTCTCCATAAAGCTGTGAGTAATTTCTAATGCAAGCACGGTTATTAATTGCAATCATCCGTTCATTAAAAAGATTGTTTGCTGGTTTACTCCAGACTATCTGTAAGGCTTAGGTCTTGCTACTGAGAAGAAAAGGGCTGCTGGTGCCTAGGATGAGGAAAACCACTGGCAGGTGATCCACCCTCACCACTTCCAATACCAATAAGTCTAATTACACTGGACTCACGTACCGGCTCCACGCCAAAAGGAAGATGATTTGTGGTTAGAGTTCTGTGAAGTTTCTGATTTTTCACTAAATACTCCAAGTTTTTGCCCTGTAGGACAGGCAGTTCCTGAACACAGTATTCTGTGAATGACACTGATGGGAACAGCCATGCTGCTGAGCGATATTTTGTGTTAATTACTGTCTGCTTGGCTACAATATGATCATAGATGGAACAGGCTGGCAACTCATCGCCTGAGCTAGACTTATCTCAATAACTGCCTCAGTCTTAGCAATATGTGATTTCAAAAGAATTGTTGAAGTCACAAAATTAATTTTCTTTCTGTACATTTTTTTTCTTATGAATTGAACATGTTTCAGTGCAAACCAACCCAACCATGTGCATCCCCTCAGATACAAAGCAACTCTAATTTGTCTTTTAAACAGGTTGCCATCATCATCTTCCCTCCTCAGCAAAAGCAAACAGAGGAAAAGTGGGGAAAAATTGTGAAGAAAGAATATTTAGCTATGCTGAATATATGTATCTGTTGCAGAGACAATGGTGAAGAGGGAAAAAGAAGACTAACTAGTAGATCTTCTCTCCATCACATTTATGACAATGATAAGTACAGCTTTGCTTCAAAGACTTTTTCGCTACAATACCTAAACCCCGTTAATTTTCTATCAGAAGCTTTATTTCGGTGAAATCTGCATTATTAATGTCTCTGTAAAAGGCTGAGGAAGGAAAAAAAAGGGGGAAGGGGGGAAGGGAAGCCTATCACAGGAAAACATATATAACCCCCAGAAGATTTAGTTCTCTCTAGTAGTTAATACTACTCAGGTGTGTGGTAAATACACTTGTCAATCAATTAGATTCTCCACGCAAGCAATTTAACCCTAACTCTTTTACAGCTGAATTAATTGAAGCCTGTTATTCAGTCTTGAACCAGTCAGATAAAAGGAGTGAGAAGGAGTAGTTCTGCCTTATTTTCTGGCTTCAGCTGCTTTGGAAAAATGTGAGTTTTAAAGCTTGCTTCCTTTTAAAAAAAATTATGCCCTGTTCTTATTTCAAAAGTTTTAGCTTTAAGCGACTTAGAACATATGTAATGTTGATTTGTTTCTTCTATAAACACAGACTGTTTGATTCAGGTTAGGATCAATACTTTTAACTAGTAACTTTATCCTTTGGTATTACATGTTAGGGTGAGGACTTAGGAAAGGCTATAAGTGAAAGTAGTTTGTATTTTCAACTGATTTTTTTCTTTTTTTTTCCCCATTAATATGTTGAAGCTTTCTTAGAGAAAGTAAGAAAGGAGTTGCAGAGTTCTTCCTGAGTAAAGAAAAGCAATCCTTTGCAGTCTTGTATTGTTTTTAAAAATACATGCTTATTAAAAGACACTTAAAGCTGCTAATTTTCAAAAAACTGCAGGAGCAGGCTGCTTAACTACTTAACACTGAGGAAGAATGCATGTGGCTCAGGCTGTAAAGTCTCTTTACCAACCAAAATGCAGGCCAAAAACTTATCCAGTTTATCCAGCCTAATTGTTGTGTTGTTAGAGTCATAGAATCACCAGATTGGAAGAGACCCACAGGATCATCTAGTCCAAATACTGTTGTCATACTTGTCACAGTGATGACTGATTGCTTTGATTTCTCAGATTGCTTTCAAATACCAACCATGTTGTGAAATTCTCTATCTTCTCATACCTTGCAATGTTATTAGAAAAATTTTGCTTAGGGAAACAAGTCACCCTGAAGCCACCTGGCCTTCTAAGTTTCACTGCAAGACTGTTGTTGTAAGACTCCTGACTGAGACTGGTGCCCATGTTTCTCTAGACCACACTAATTTGTGTAAACATAATTAGTTCTGATGATTGAAAGCTGCTTCTGAGTTACAATATGCTGCTTAGTGAGTAGAACTACTAATAGATTTTATTTGTTTATTTAGTGCTTTTTCTTCATTTATGGTGGTGGGCTAAAGAACATGGCTAAAAGCTTGAGCAGTTGCACTGATATGGGGGGCAGGGTGGCTGCAGCACATGGGATTCTTGTGATTCCTGTCCAAAAGCCAGTTTGTTTTCCTCTACATAGAAATACGTAGTAAGTTGGGGCTCCCTGCAGTCTCTCAGAGTGCAGCAGCTCTGGCCAGTGCTTTGAGATGATAGCGTGTGGATGGTTATTAGGCTCTGCACTGTCACTTTTTCTTCCCACTGCTATGTCCAAAGAGACAAACCCATTCCCGGTGACTCCAGAGGATTTCCAAACTTCCCTAGGAACCCCATGCGGAAAACCTGCTTAGAGAAAGGAGAATTTTTTGTTTGGTATCTTTTTGATTCTTTTTGAAAGTCCCTTGTGTTTAGGAGCTTTCTCAGGAGTGGAGAGGATTTTAAAATCTGTTGTGCCAGTGATTTTTTTTCTTATCCATAGGATCAATATAGCTTGGGACACACACAGTGCTGTATCTGTAGATCACAACACAGCCTCTGGGGTCCATGGGAACCTCAGTGGAGAAGAATTTAGACATAACATTTATCCACTAACTATAACCTTCTGGTAAACATTAAAACTTCAAGGGCTTTGTGGCTGATGATCACCCTGAGCTCCAAGAGATCCAGTTAGAGAGTGGGGTGGAAAACAAACATGAGCGAAATGTAGGGGGGAGGGTAATGGTTTGAAAGGCAGTAGAGAGAACACCAAAGATTTTGGTGACTAATGTTTTCTGCCTGGTTCGAAGGTTTGTTGATTTAATAAAGATGAAGCATTCATAAGGCTGAGGTAGCTTAACTGCCGGTGTACTGAACACAAGAAACTATGGAATCCTACAGCATGTTATGTTCTAATAGAGAACTTCATTCTAAAACACTGTACTCGGAGCAAGGGCCCACGGACAAAAGGCAGATGCTGCTTCCTTGGCTCTTCCATCTTGTTTCTCCTGCTTTGAATAGGATAATTAACATCCTCTGTGCTATTTTTCGCTTTGGCTGTTTGGGCACAGAAATCTGGCTATTGCCATCAGAAGGATTTTGCATCAGGCATCAAATAAATGGAAAATAGTACCAGCTTTCAGTCCATACTGATATGGGCTGGATTTGACCCAAGAGTACTTGGAAGGCTCTCTGCCACACCATGAACTCAGTGATGCTGTCTATCCTTCCTCCAAGCATGAAAAGCAAAGCCTTTAGTTTCTGAGGACAGTAGCAGACAAGTTTCTAAAGTACACTGAAAGGTTTTGATTGTTTCTTAGTAAGCAGGTTTGGGAGTTCCTGGGGTAGCTGTTTAAAGCACCTTGCAGTGTGTGTACAGGCAGTGCTTTCACCCTGCTTGCTGAGGTGCATGTAGCCATCCTGTCACCAATTTGATGGATGGGCAGACATGCTACTTAACTAGTTCAGGACCACGAGAAAGCAGATGAGACCCAAACCCCTTGTTCTAAATCAGTAAAACCCATTATGTGTTTTGTAAAAACAAATGTTTGCCGGTCCTGGAAGCCATTCCTTGTTCTGGGAGTTTAACAGTGCTATATAAACTTTTTTTCAATCCCATCATAATTCATTTTAAAAAAAGAAAAGAATTCAAACACCTTAGCATTCTGCAAGAGAAGTAAGAGGTGTTTAAGTGTGCTTAAAACTCAATCCAAACATACAGACCTATTGCCAGTAAGGAGGCAGACTTGTTAGCTGTGTTTCAAGCTTCCCACAGAGAAACTAGGGACCCAAGAAAACAAAGAAATTGTATTCCTCGAGGATCCTGCCCCTCCTAGGACAAAACCAATCCCTCCCCTGATTTTCCTCTAGTTCTCACAGACACGCACATGTTCTCTATGCCATTAGCTACAGCAATAAGCAATTCTGTCCTAAAGACCTGGAAAGAAATACAGGAAATGAAGAGTTAAAAAAAAAAAAGCAAGGCAAAGAAAAGCAGCAGAGAGGCTGGCGTGAAGCCAGTGTCCCCGAATGACCCCACTCCTCCCACCAGCCTCAGCCCTCCTCTCTCCATCAGGGGCAGGAGTTCCCCTGCTTGGTCTCTAGTGGGTCTGGGAGCCCAAACAAGAGTGCTAAATTTATCTTTTGCTTTTAGAACAATGGCAAATGGCAGAAGTGAGAAAGAAAAAGAGCTGAAAATGAATGGAGGCAATTCCCTGCAAGCCAAGTGGAAGCACCTTTTCCATATAACTCCCAAGGAGGCAAAAAGCCGTTACACAGAGCAAAGCAGGGCAGGCTGCCTGGGTGCCAGGAACATGCCGTTCCCTGGGCTGTGGGGCACACGGAATTGTCCATTTGTATGCTCAGATTCGATCAGGCTTTCTTTTCTCCCACAGAAAGCAAAACACACCCTCAGTTTTGAAGGGCTCTTGCTTTACCTCAGGAAGGCAGCAGGAAAAGCTGAAGTTGCACTGAAGAGGTACGGCCAGTGTGGGTGCGGCTGCCACCTCTGAGCTAAAGCTGTGCCAGAGTCATTAAGTCGTATTTAGTTCTGAGGACCTTAATGCTCTTTATAAGCACATGGACTGTGGGTAAATTAATTTGTTGTTTGAAATGACTCAGTGAAACAGCTTGCCTGAGCTTTTTGTAGTCAGTGCAAAGCCTTCCCATACGTGCTACAGTTGGTGCCTTCAGCAGAGATCTGTCTGCTGGGGGTTTTGGTGTTCCAGTGCTTCCAGATGAGTGGAAGCCATCCCATTCCCCTGCGCTAGGCAGAGGCACGATGTCCAGGCGGCCTGTTCCAAGATGGCCCTCCTAATATTTTCAGTGCGTAACGCCCACTCTGCTTGCAAGGCTTCCACTTTTTCTATGGGTGTGTCTTAAATCACAATAGCAACAAAAAGTGGTCAGATAAGTCTTCACCACAAAGTAAATGTTAAACGCTGATCAGAACAAGTTAGTGTTTGCATTCAAATGCTGCCAGAAGCTTTTTTGAGACTGCCCATGTTCCCTTCTCTCTACGCTTGAGATAAATGTCTCCTTGTGGCTCACGTCTGTCCTCTCGACTGCCTTCCTGCCTAGTCTAGCTTGCACGCAAGTGTCTGCTAAAGAAAGAAACAGACACACAGTCGTTCAGGTGCCTCTAGAACATTTAATTTTAAAATATCAAGAGTATTGATGCTTGCATGGGAAGCATATAAAGGTAGTGACAGGAGCACGGGGTAGGAAAAAGTAGATGGGGGAGGGTAAGAAGCATTGGAAAGGGAAGTAGAAGACGCCCCGAACAAGAAGGCTATGGGCTAAAAACTACAACCTGGTAGAGATGACCCACACGCCATTCCCCGTCACATTAAGTAATAAAAAAGGGCAACGTTATCTTTCTGTGAGGGGTTATTCCCAAAGGGTTGGGGTTTTTTTCCTGGTTGGTTTTCCTGAGCTTGAGTTCCGAGAGGCGAAACCGTAATGGTGGCCAAATACAAGTTTGTTTGGTTTTTGTCTTTTCAACATTAATTACCAAGCTCTAGCACATAAATCTCTGGCTGGATTGTAACTAACCTGTGTGGGTCCTTAGATGAGCTTTAAGATGGGACGATTTGCCATAAACTTTTTCACAGCCCCCATAGTGGCACTTGTGCTTTTTCTGGGGTGATCCAGGGTCCGTCCAGCTTCTCGTGCGCTTGTTCTTTTGTCTGGGGCTCGGTTCGGTTCCTGCGGCCAGGCTGGGAGGTGTGGCTGCTCTTCCTCCCCCATGCTTACCCCCCGAAGACGCCTTTTCTTCCCTCAGCTCCTCAGGAGCCATAGAAAGGTGGATCTGCTCCGTGATATCCAAGTTCTCTGGTTTTCCCAGCCTTCGAGCAGGTGAGTTTGGGACGTGCTGGTTCAGGTCTGCTAAAATGCCGGCGACCACAAGGACCGATGAGCCATTGTCTCTGCCGGTTTCTCGCAGTTCCCAATTATCTTCTCCGATTGACGAAGGAGGTATCGATGCATCAGGTGGGGGATCGGGCTCTCCCTTGGGACTATGGATAACGGCGCGACTGGACATAGAAACAAGGCACTCGGCTGCGAAATGATCCACATAAGCGGCTGTTGCCATTTTCCACTAAGTTTAAAAAGAAATCCAAGCAGAAAATGGAAAAAAAAAATTTAAAAAACCCACAAGGCTGCTCTTTCTTTTTTAAAAAAAAGATTGTGAGCGAACTCTCTTATTATTTAGGACCCTTTTGTAGAAGTAAAAGCTGGTTTAGCCATCAAAAAATACACTTTGCTCCTGGTGATCATGACCGGTTTGTCTCTAAAGCATAAAATATAAAAATAAAAAGCGTCCAGTGGGGAAAAAAAAAAAAGAAAGAGCAGCGGGATCCTGGCAGCTCGTCTCTTGGAGGGTGGATTCACGCTGTGTTTTTTTTTTTCCCTTTCGAGGAGGCGATAAAGCGAAGGAGCCCCTAGAATAAAGCCCAACCCGTTATCGGAGCCGCCCCGTGAGGGAGCTGAGGGAGGGAGGGAGGGGCGGGCGCCAACATCTGGAGCGACGTCACCGCCATGGCGCCAAGTGAAAGGAAGAGGAGGATTGGATGGAGGGGGAAGCACCTCCCCACCCCTCCCTCCCCGCCGTGTCCTGGAGCCACCCC
>WAAB01018598.1:0-17854 GCA_013389865.1 Piaya cayana | reverse complement strand
AGGGGAGACCTCATTGCTCTCTAGAGCTACCTGAGAGGAGGTTGTGGAGAGGAGGGAGCTGGGCTCTTCTCCCAAGGGACAGGGGACAGGACAAGAGGGAATGGCCTCAAGCTCCACCAGAGGAGATTTTGGCTGGACATTAGGAAAAAAATTTCTTCACAGAAAGGGTCATTGGGCAGTGGGAGAGGCTGCCCAGGGAGGGGATTGAGTCACCTTCCCTGGAGGGGTTTAAGGTGTGGGTGGAGAAGGTACTGAGGGAGATGGTTTAGTGTTTGATAGGAATGGTTGGACTTAATGATCCAGTGGGTCTCTTCCAACCTGGTTGTTCTATGATTAGACATAAGGAAGAACTTTTTAAGATAAGGTCAGTGAGGCCTTGGTTGCCAGGGAAGCTGTGGCTGCCCCATCTCTGGAGGGGTTCAGGCTGGATGGGCCTTGAGCAACCTGACCCAGAGAGAGGTGTCCCTGCCCATCACAGGAGGCTGGAACTGGGTGATCTTTAAGGTCCCTTCTAACCCAAACCACTGTACAATCTGTGCTACTCTGGGGCTTGTGTCTCTATAACAGACACTGAACTGTGGAGAAAGAACTAGTTGGAAGGGTTGGAACTGGTGCAAGGGGTGGGAAAGAGTCAGAATGCAGCTGCCCAGGTGGAGCACACGGGTAGATTCTTATAGGATGTGACAGGCCTAACTCATTGCCAGGGGATGTGCTGGAAATCACTGTCCTGTCTGTCAGATCTCTCCTTGCTACATCATTCTGCTGCCTCTGAATTATTTACAAGGACAAATGAAAATCCCTTGCTTTTTATTACTGTTCTCAGCATGTAGAAGATGCAGCTCAGACATTTTACAGATATTAATGCCTGAATGAAACAAAAGGTGTTCGTGGCTTAACTTAGCAGGAAAAGGTTAAGAAATTATTCTTAATTCAAAGTCATTTTCTGTAGTGTTTCGTACCTTTTGCTGGAACGTGGTTCTCCATACCAGCTGCTGTGAAATTCCTGTCTTTAGTACAGATGGAACTTGCCTCTGAGGCAGAGATGGTCAGAGAGCAGGAGGGCTTCTTTGGAAATGGTTCTGCGGGGATAGTTTTGGAGTTTGAGGGGGTGTGAGAGGAAATGAACATCTGTTGCAGAAACTCAGATAACTTTGGAGTTGAGTAAAAAGCTGGTTTCATACCCATGAGAATGTGTTACTTGGGAGCAATGTCTGCTTATACTATCACCCCACTTTATGGAGAGAGGAAAAAAAAAATAACCCCGTGTTTTAGGTTCTTGTCGGGCTCATTGGTAACCTGTGTCTAGCACAGTGCTCCATGGCTCCTCTCTTAACAGTGCAGCCTCTAGTGCTCTGTGGCACTCGAGTCACTGCAGAAAAGGGAGGAATAAAGCACGTGACTGCTGCAGGAGGGTGTGGTTTGATGCCAAAATGAGCCAGATCATTTTTATGCATTTTTTATTTAATTATGTTGTTCATGTGTTCTTACCTGCAGGTGTTTGTCCCACAGGTTGATGTGACTTTTTCTCTGTTATGGCATTATTTTTCCATCCACTCAAGTAGCACAGCCAAGTTTTGGCAGCTTTGGTTTTTTTATTATTTCTTAATATGTAATTTAGACTTTTGTTTAGCTAAAAATGTGTGGCAGTGGGATAATTTTAAATGAAAGCCACTCTGTTCTTCCCCTCCCAAAATAGCTCATTGTTTTAAATTACATGAATAAGAAGCTCTAAAGTGCTTTGTGAAATGAAAATAGTTCAATGAACTCTATTAACAAGAACTTTAACCAGAATATAACGAAGTCCTTATGCAAATGCCAGACATACTTCAAAATCAGCTAGTTTGTGGATAAACAGATTAAGTGCTAGACACACAATGTGGATGATGTGTCTGCAGGCAGACTTCAGGGAGTTCCCTTGGTTTTTCTTCAGGGACACTAAGTGATAATGACTTAATTTTACTTGACAATATTTTCTTCTCTCCTTTCTTGAAGAGGAAGATAGATCATATCTCTACAGCAGAGAAGGACAGTTGCAGAAATGTGTCAGCAAACTACCAAAAGGTTCATTTTGTAGTGCGAAGTACAGAAATGACCACTCAGTCTGACTAAGCACTGTGCAGAAACTTGCAGATGTTTCCAGGAAATCCAAACAGTGAGGGATAGATGTGCATTTCACACGACACAGGAGCCTGTACTGGCTGGCACTAAGGGAGGTAAGTGGCCTACAAGTTTCCTAATCGTCCTCTATGTCCCTGCATAATCATGCCAATGTTATCCATTTCTGAGAGTACTGGGCACACAGACATTTTACAAACTGGGATCCTTATTTCAGGTACTCTCGCTGTAGTTTTGGAGACCTTGAACATCCATTTTTGTGAATTCTATGTTTACTCAATTCCACGTCTGTTTCCTACTTAATACATTGTTTTCAGCTTGTTCTGTGAGTTCAAGTAATTTCATAGATGTTCTTCAAAATCAGGTAATCATTTTTCTTCAGTTCAGCTGCCTGTGGAACTACTTGCTTATTTTTGAGCTGCCTATTGATAAATCGCAAAGTGTAGTTTGCTGTTTAGCACTATTCATACATTGTACTAGGGAGCTCTTGGCGTGCAGATGATTTACAGACAGGTNGTTTTCTGAGTGCGTTAGTTGATTTACTCTTAGCCCAGATTATTTACTTGGATAATGGAACTGACCTTTGTTATATGCATTCATCTGTTTTCGAGAACAAAAATGTAGTGGGAAATGTGGTCTGGCTAGATCTGCTTGGCGATTGACTTGTGTTTTCTGCAGTTCAGTGGTTGAATACATTATGCAATGGGAATATTCATTGACAGACTGAGAAGCTTGGTTTCCTTTTTGGTGGTTTGTCTATTAAAAGAAAAGGAAAAACCTTGGTCAGTAAGAAGGCGAGTTCAGTGGCATTCAGCAGAGTATGTGACATGCTGATAGTCATTTGGATTTAAGACAAAGACTTAGCTGTGAACTCCAAGTGGATAATGAACTTGGGATCCCTGCTGGAGATGGGAGGAGTGAAACATTTAATGGCCAGTGTAATAGCGAGCACTGTAGATTTTGGGTGCAATTTGTGAGTAACTTTCCTCCAAATTGTCTCTTCCCTTCTCCGGCCAAACCCCTGCAGTGGAATCCCACAGGGTCCCTGCAGTTAGTTCTCTCTGTATGTGTGGGACAAGCTAGATTTTCCCCTTAGTCACCTTTACGTTTCTATTCTGGGTTTTAGTGTGCTTGAATTATAACACTCAGGCACTGCAACAGTTGCTTGTCTAAGTAATGATGTTCTCCCTAGTGTGGTTATTCTGTCTTTACTAGCCACCTTATTTATCAGAGCATGTCTTAATGTTATGAATGAGGGTTGCAAGTGCTCTGTGTGGCAGGTGCTGGCTTATTCCGTGTGTTCATCTCACAGCTGCCAGTGTTCTTCTGTCCAGCTGAGCACATCAGGGTTTATCTGAACCATGACTGCGGTCAACAACAGCCCGGAACAAGGGACTGCTTGTCCCACTGTGGTGACAGCAGAACGCCACAAGGCAAGCCTGACTGTTTAACATTTCTTGATGATTTTGCGTAGCACAAGTGCTGAACAAAGCACAATGCATGAGTGACATGACGTAATGCATTTTGTAAGAGACTTAGATTAAAAAAAAAAAATCCTGTCTTCAGTGAGTGGGATGCTTTGGGGGGAACGATGTGGGCTCTACCCTGCAGCTTCCAGCAGCAAGGGTGCTGCCTTTCTGACAACAACGTGCTTATTCCACAGTGGGACTGCTATTCTGTGTCTGAAAATTAGAGAAATAAGACCACATAGCCCTGTTCAGTCTCTTATGACGAGTTTCTGTCCTTCTTTTATATCTGCCTGTTTTTTCAGTTGCACTATGCTTGCAATGCAATCATTTACAGGCAAAATAAGGATAGAGGCTTCATTACTTGTTGTGCTAATTAGCACACTGCCATGACTACACTTGTTTTTAAATTAGAAACCTGCGTTTAATAACTAAGCTAGATTTTATTTTCATTCTGTTGTGTTTGAATGTTGTAACTTAAACCTTTCAGAAATAATCCTGTGCAGGCAATGTGGTGATACTTAATGACACATGAAAATGCTTACGTGATTGCATGACAAAAATATTAAATAAAACACTTAATGCCATAGTTCGGGTGAAAAGTGTTAATGTGTGTATTGTGAGTCAGAGCACACACTCTCTGGCTAGAACTCACAGCAAAAGTGGAGAAGATGCCTTTGTATTTGAAAGTAATTGCCATAAAGGGAAGGTTGCTGATCTTTGAACTACAGATTTTCTTTGGGCTAGGGGATTTACCAGACAAACTGCAGATCAGGTAGTGGTGAACATGATGATGCAGAAGCAGTTAACAGCAACTGACTCTTAGTGAGAGGTCAGGTGAGCTGTGGTTTTCTTTATGCAGGAGGGAGTTGAGGCTCAGCATCTGACAGCTTCTGATCAAATAAGAGGACGTAGATGCCTTTAGAGTACGGGAAAGAGCCGAGCTGCATTGTTTAATTTGTTTTTTTCAGTGGGAAAATAATTTTGCCAGTTGGTAGAGGCAACCTGTATATGTTTCTAGAAAAGATGTAAGGAAAAAAACCCTTGGTTTTCTATTTTACATTCTTCAGGGGATATATCGTATATGTAATTGACTTTGCTCCATCTTTTATGGAGATTACTAGGAGGATATTCTGTAAGTAGTGAATGACACAATTAAAAACACAACAAGCATTTTTAATGTGTATGAACCATGGGGCAGGGATACAGGGTTCTGAGGGGGCCTTTTCTCAACCCTTTAGGTCCCAAAGGATTAGCTCAAATGTACAAAGTGCCCATTGTATTCTGTACATATACTGTTCATATATATTTCAAGAGATGCAATGCGCTGGAGTAAATAAATGGCAGAATTGCAGACAAAGCCTATGGAATATGTCTCAAGAGAGGATTTGAGCAATAAAACATCACGCTGTTAACTAGCATGTTCCGTGTTCTAAGTAAAAATGTTTTGACACTAAAGAGGCAGAGGGCTGTGAAAGACAGACTGTAAATTTTGCTTAAGCAAATACTGCAGTTTACCTTGTAGGAATATTGAGAATAGGGAGATCCTACAGTTTTGCATTCAGTGGAAAAACTGTTATGAGTTTCCTCTCTATCATTTCCTGCCATCTGGAAATAGGCTCCATATCACCTTTCCTTAATTCTCCAATTTATTTTTTAACACCTCCCTTGCTGTTCTGTCATAACTCTGTTTAATTTAGGTCTGTTAAACATTTGTAGGAGTGCGCCTTTCCTGCAAGCTAGTGCAAAACCCAAGGCTGGGGTTCAGTGGCAGGAGAGGAACACTTCTTGGAGTTCTATCATCCCATTGCATCTGTTATGCAGGATATCCACAACTCACCAACAAAGACTGCCTACTTAATTCTCTGATAAAGTTGTTTAGAAAACATTTCAGTGATGTTCATCAAGGACCCACTTAACAATTGTGAGTTTCTCCTTTTTCTTCTATACCATGTGGTTTGGTGTCTCCAGGTCTTTTCACCCATTGTGAGTTAAGGCTTCCCCTGCATTTAGGTCTGTGAGTTCATTCAGATTACGCTGCTATACAGTAACACAGTCTCTTCCAAGAGATCTATTTTTTTTTCTTCCATTGCATTTAGTTACAGTATTTGTGCCTAATGGAAGCGACCAATTCATTGCTATTCCTCTACTTCACAAAATGCTGATTTCACACACTTACAGCTCTGCAAGGGCTACCGTCCCCCTGGAAGCCTGTGACTTCTGGGGCTGGAAGCAGTGCAGTAGTGGTAGTCTTTGTGGTTTGGGGAAGTTCCCACCTGCTGCAGATTTTGCCACTAAAATAAGCAGGAGGCAGGTGTTCCCCAATTCAGCAGCTGCTAAGGCAGAGACTTCCTAAACTTTTTGGAGGGGTGGAGGGCAGTGGGGTGGAACTCGTTTCTAGACTTTTGAACTGAAAGCTTTATATAGGTATCGGAAAGTTACTTGGAAACTAGCTAGCCCCTCAGGTGATATGTAATCTTTTTATTTCAGTAGTCAGAAACTAGTGCTGTGGGAGGAAGACGGCAGCTGTGGTAACACTTGTTTTTCTGTTCTTGTGGTTACTCTTCAGGGTTAGGCAATGTTTATTTCCCAGCACAACAGCTCAACAGCCTTCTTTTCAGAAACATCAACACATGCAAATACGTGTTTGAGGAGTTGCTACTTCAGCACCTAATGCTCACAATTTTTTTTTTTTTGAAGTTCAGTCACTTGTGTGTTGAAAGTTAAAAAGCCTGAAGAATTTCACTGCAAGATGTATGCAAACTCAGCTGCGTGGTTAGTAGTGGTGGTGTTTGTGTCTAAGCATGCATTGTACTATCTTAGCCCTTAAGTAGTCTGCTGTAGTGTGGCATTAAGACTAAAGAGTTGTAAATTAATAACTTTCATGGTTTCAAACCCAGTGAGGCTTCCTCCAGCCTTGCTTTTCCTAAAAAATAAGAGATGTTCATATCCCTGCAGGGCAGAAGCCTATCTTGTATTAATACTTTCATTTAAAAGCTACCAGACTTGCTTGCATAAGCCAGACTTGAAGTCAATCTGCCACTGCACTCCACATAAACAGTGAAATGTTTGTGACTGTCACTATCCCCCACTACATTGGCTTTTCATTCGCTTGATCATCAAATCCAAGTTTGATCTCTCCAAATGAGATACTGCCTCAATAAAAGGGCACTGGCAAAACCCACACTGACGTAAACGAGCCCTTCTTGTTGCAGCCTGTCACAGAGACCGCTTCCTATATCTTTGCTCCCTGGATTCCTCGTCTATTTTTAAGTCTCATGCTCTTGCCTGTGCCTATTTTAACTCTGTTACTGTCCCTTTTAACCCCTGTGGGATATGGAGATGGTGGGAAAGAAGCTGCATATTAGGAAAAAGAATTGTGTAATCTGCATGCTCCTCCAAGGGCTTCCTGGCACAGGACATGTGAAAACCCTAATTAGGATCACATCTAGGTATTATGCCTTCATTTGTCAGCAGCTGTAATATGAACAGATTAAGAAATATTCAGTGAGGGTGTCATGTTGTGTCTCATTGATCTCTCTACCTGTGCTAGTGCCTAGGCAAAGTACGTAACTTGAGTTAATGCCTATGATTCAGGATTTGCCCATGACTCTGAAGTGTTTTCCTCACAGGACAGGTACTAGTTGAGGCTTGTTATGGGAATTCTTTTCCCTCAGTAGTATCAGCCTGTGCAATGTCCCTGTGCAGTGCAAAAGTAAACAATTTTCAGGCCTTGAATATCTTAAGCACGCTTTTGGTTGAAGATTCCCTGGGGTTTCCTATAAACTAATCTGCTTGAGCTTGTCATGTTGTGTATTTCACTTTGATTCACTTTGTCCCAAATCAGACTGGAGCTGTATTTGATAAGACTTAAGTCAGATTTTTTTAGGTACAAGGCTAGAAACAAGAAGTTGCAAGCAAACCAATCCAATTCTATTTTAAATATAGCAACTAAATAGCTCTCTGGAGGCTTAACCTCTGCTATACAGAATCCTAATGACACATCTCATCTGTGGGAGCTGGGAATTAGCATTCGTGGCAAAAAAAGTCTTCCAAGTGTTTTCAGTAGCTCCAAGTTTTAAAAGCTATGAAACTCTTGCATTCAGCAGCGTGTCCTTATGGTACCTCATGAGTAATGTTTTAAGAATGGTGAAAACTATTTCCTTCTTAAACATTTTTATAAGCACGTTTGTATAAAATACTATTTCCATTCATCTCTTTGCTTGCAGACACATCTTGTCCAATATGCCTATTACCTGAAGCTAGGAAATGTGCCATTGACACAATAAAGTCCTGCTGAAGTTTATACCTGCCATGTGTGCTTTCAGCTGGACCTGAGGTCTTCTGTAGTATCCTATGTTTAGCATTCTCAAAACTGCAAAATCTAATACTAAGCAGGATTCCTGACTCCACAGCCTCACCTACAACAGTATGGTAATATCACCATTTCTAACCATGCTGACACATCATGCCGTGCCCTATTGAGTACTGATCTCTGTTAGGCAGAGAGACATTTGAATTTGGTGTTACTGCAGTACAAACTATTTATAGATATCAAAAACTTGGAGAACAAAGACTGTTGTGCACGTTCTTTACTGCTGTAAGGAATTACATTCTCTTACTAGATTTTAGTTCAGCGTCAGCCATTTCTTATCAATTTGTCAGGCTCCAAATATCTTGCATAGCTCGTCTTGTTTATCTTTATATACATATAAACATGCAGACACACATCTTGTGTTTTGTCTTGCTAAACTGGCCTGGCATTTTCAGTTCCCTTTTTTTTTATACTGTTACCTTTGTAATCGTCTCTGTTCAGAAAGATTCTTGCAGAACACTGAGTGTTTCGTGCCAATCCTAGCACCCACTCTCTTATCCTGCACATCTTGAAGAAGGTGTTATCTTTCTCTTAGCTATGTTTTTTTCCCGTGTTCCCTCCCTCTTACAGGTGTGGAACTCGCTGTGTTCAGAGCCTGCTTCATCTTTGAGAACTTTCTTGCATGTTTTCCCCTCGCTGGCACATCTAGCAAGCTCCTCTTTACATTGCCACTCCAATCAGTGGAAGTTGGCGATTGAGGAAGGCTCAAGGCTGTACCAGAAATCATACTTGAGAAGAACCTGTTTTATTTTCTGACTTCTCCTGTTTAACCCATTCCTGTTCGCATTGGGAGAAGGCGGAGGCAGCACTCGGCTCCCTGGGGAGGGCGCAGCGGTGAGGGGGAGCCAGGCCGTGTCCTCGGGTGCCCCTGGGACGCGGGAGTGGAAGTGGAATGCTTTTGACTGAAGCTAAAGTTTCATTTAAGTAATTGTGTTCTCTGAAAGCTGGACGGAATGTCCCTCTAACAGCACGTTTTCATTTCGTGTTTCCCAGACATGTATCTTTCTCCGGAGATGAGAACACCCTGTGTTCAGCCTGCTCTGTGCCGAGCAGGTGTCTCTCCTGCAGCCCCCTGTTTGCGGCCTCTCCCCAGCCCCAAGGCAAGGGCAGGGCTGGGGCCAGCTGCCCGTTAGCAAGAGTTTTAACTGTTGGGGAGTTCAGAATAACATTAACATGAATCCTTGAAAAGTAATAGAACACATATGAGACTTCCGGGAGGATTGATCCCCATGCCTGTCAGTGGGAATCTCCTGTCCCAGCTCCTGTCTGGCTGCACACAATCAATGGGGATCACTGCTTCGTTTGCCCAGCCCTGGTAAATGATGCTTGCTTTCTAAACCTCCACAACGAGTCTTAAGAGAGTTTTATTTGCTGGCATTTTCAGTATCAGAGGAGCAGCGGGAGAACCCTGTGTGCACTCACCAGCATGGGGACCCTCCTTCCTACTGCGGGTAAGGGAAGGCCGAGGANCAGAATAACATTAACATGAATCCTTGAAAAGTAATAGAACACATATGAGACTTCCGGGAGGATTGATCCCCATGCCTGTCAGTGGGAATCTCCTGTCCCAGCTCCTGTCTGGCTGCACACAATCAATGGGGATCACTGCTTCGTTTGCCCAGCCCTGGTAAATGATGCTTGCTTTCTAAACCTCCAAAACAAGTCTTAAGAGAGTTTTATTTGCTGGCATTTTCGGTATCAGAGGAGCAGTGGGAGAGCCCTTTGTGCGCCCACCAGCATGGGGACCCTCCTTCCTACTGCGGGTAAGGGAAGGCCGAGGAAACTGTTCTGTTCTGCCCTGCAGGCAAGGGAGGGTTTCCTCCTGTCCCTTCTTGCCTGACAGGAGAACAGTATCTTCTTCCCTTTGTCCATGTTTCTCCTCCCACGGGTTCAGGGACAGGCACTGAAATCTTCACCTGTTCTAACCGCAAAGGCAAGATTTCCCCCTCTGTTCTGGTGAATGGGAAACGTGCGAGAAAAACTGCGACGTGTGTTCCCTCAGCAGCCCACCCATGCTCTGAGCTGGGTAGAAAGGAATGGAATGCTTTCCTTCCACAGAGGGGTATCGTTTACTAGACACAAACCGTACTTTGTGAAAGTAATGAAGAGCTTTTGCCTCACTGTAAAGGCTGCGTGACAGCGTAATGTACTTGTATGTCCCTTCTAATCAAAGAGAAGAAGAGGCTGTGCTGCATGATAAATGGGAATTATCATGCTGGATTAGAGCCTTCTGCTTCAGTATCCTGTGTGAACCTAGCCAGAAAAAGACATCATGGATGAAGAGAATGCGTACGTCCTTTTTCCACTTTCCTTCCTTCAAAACTACTGCAGTATTTTACAGCGTATTGCACATATTAGTTCAGCAGTTAGCCTGCACCTTGGATCTTTAATGTCTGTGTGCTTTTTATTTTGATACCGTGAGAAACCCTGTTGGTGATTAAAGCATGACGTTCTTTATTTCAGCCCTGTCCTTTCAAATGTGGCAACAATTCCATCTCCCCCAAGTTATTTACATGTTCTCAATCTTCTAACAAAGGATGAATCTAATAAGCAACACCCTATCTGCCTTTGGTAGAGGGGATGGGGAGAGCGGGTACCCACATCTGGCTCTTTTAATTTTACATCTCTCCTACAGTCTTCATCTGAAAAGCAGCAGGTTGTTCCCACTACGTAGAAGTTTCCCTCCTCCTCCTCCTCTCTGGAGTATAATTGCGTGCACCCTGCTGCCCGACTGCTTTTGGCATTAATGGTGTCTCTCCGATCAGCAACTGCCCAACACTGAAAATAAAGCCAGTCGCTTTAATGCCTCTGCCAGCCAAGCTGTGTTACAGCATATGAGCATGAATCACTGAGTTTGAGAGAGCTGGATGTGTTTTTGAGACATTCATTTTGCAGCTTTCTTATGTACTAGAGGATTTGCTTGCTTTTCAGGACAAATGCTGTGTTCAACCCTGTCCCCTTTGCCACCAGCTCCTTTAATGTGTAACAAATCAGCCGGTGGCAGAGAGAGTTTGCCTTGGGGGCGTCTGAGGTGAAGAGAGCAAAAGTAATCTCTTAAGTGCAGGAACACCCTCAGCACTTTAAACCAGAGCACTAGAACAGGAGTCTCAAGTGTGCATTAGTAATGCTTTTGCCCTTTGCTCTTTGGAGGGGTGATGTGCTCTACAAATGCTTTTTGAGCCTCCTGAGACTGTGGCACTGTGTTATTCCTCAAAAGTGTCTGATAGTAAATTCCCACTGCGTTACGGCACGGGCTGCTGTCACAACATGTTAAATAATCATAGACAAATGGTATCCTGCGTCAGGATTTGTTCTGATAAATACAGGTCTCCACAACCACAGCACACAAAAGAAGTTCCTTAGTTGTGAGACTAGATTAATAGATAAAAAATGTTTGAAAATGGTGAGAGAGTTGGATGCCCTGTACATTCTTAAATGAGAAAGTCATCTGAGGGTAGCCTTGTTTGTATATGCCCATTTGGGAATGTCATCTTTTCTTTGAATAGTTGACAAATAGAACACAACTGAGCCAAACAAATTGAAGGCTGTGTGTCCACAGACCTTTATTTTGTCATGCAGTATCTGTTGCTGTACTGAGGCTACTCATCTCCCAGTGCTGCCAGAGCAGATTGATCTGCTGAAGTTTGTTTTGGAGCACGCAGAATTTTGGTCTGTCTCTTGTAAAGCTGAAATACTAAATTACATTGTGAGTGTAAAAGAACTTAACTGCTTAGTTCAGCTTTGTGCCACAATACGAATACCTGTGCTGCAGGCCCACGTCTGCCAGATTTCAGCACTTTGCATACACACATTTTGCCTTCTGTTTTAGCAGAATAAAAGTAACTTTAACTTTCACTTAGGCTCCCCCAAAGTCACACCACTGGGGGCTGCTGAACATGACAAATATTCTCTTTTCCCTTGCCTTTTTCATGTTATTTGCAGCATATTCTTCTTTTGAAATTATTCTAGCTGCCTGTTGGTGTTGTGCTGTAAGGGAGATGTGTAACACGTTTCACTCAGTCGGAATGTTCTGCCTCATAGACAGGAAGTTTGGCCTTTGTTAAGCTTGGCTGGGGACTCTTCATGGTGTCTCATGCCTTTCGTGGAAATAGTGGAATAGTTAGTTCTGTTAGTGTGGGCTGCTCTGGATCATCACTCGCATACAGACTGGATGTCAGGCTGAAACACTCAATAGAAATGCTCAGTGAACTAATAGAGGAAACAGCAGAGCAAATTGTAACTCTTTAGAGGACAGCAATTCTCTGGTACTTTCAGAACTGGCTTTCAGAAGATTATACTCTCACTTCTGCTCTTGAGGTCAATTTGTGTTCTTTGCTTTTGGACTGTCTGATTGACTCTTATTTTGCACGCTGTGAAAAAATTGTCCAGATGTCACTGATCTAAGTCCCACACCTCATATAACATGATCTAGAGACATGACCACTCAAACATTTCTGTGTCCTAGTGGTCCTTACTCAATCAAGTGGTCCTTACTCAATCAAGTGGTCCTGCTGAATTTGATGGGAGTGCACATATAAGTTAATTTGTGTTGATCAAACTTTAAGTGCGTATTTCACTGCAAATATTTACTCTTCATAATGTTTTGTGTGTGAACTTCACAATCTAGAAGCTTTAGGGACATGGCTGAAAATATATAATGAAAAAAAGGAAACAGAAAGAGAAGATTGTTTTCTTCCAACTGTAATGAAAGGTCACAATTTCACAGCTGATAGTAAAATGAGACATTTTCCCTTCCACTTTTAATCTCAGCTAAAGTTCTGTCTTAGGCTCCTTTCCAGACACCTTTATTGTCACAGAAGGACAGGCTGAACCTTGACAGCATTTGACCTGTCTTACATAGAATAAAGATATATGATAATGAAGATTTATTTTTTTTCTTTTTTAAGCTAGTTGTACAACTTGGAAAGTTTGGCTTCATACTATGTGTCAGTTTTGGTTTTGATAGAGCTGAGACAGTAATTAAATTTGGATAGATTTGTGAACAAGGGGCTTTGCCATATAATCTTACCTTGATAAGTGTGTTAGTTCCTTTGTGGGTTCTCTGTCCTGCTGTAATTAAACGAAGTGCATGTTGCATTCATTTAAATATTCATGAGAGAGTAATAGAATGTCTGAGGCTATCAATTATGTTTGTTTTAAAAAAAGTAAAACAGATGTGCCTGACATTCATCAATGTATTGAACGATGTAGCTGTAAGACATGAGGACAGCAGGTGTAGCCACAAGTGTAGTTAAAGGACCTTTTGGTGCTTGGCAAAATTTCCATTCTTACTCTAGGTCTCATTGAAATCAGTAAATCTTCCTTCACTTTTGCTAATGTACATAAGGAGTAATTTTGGGGGTTTTTTTCACTGAGGCCTCACATTGTTGCAAGGGTCTGATTGAAAGTAACTGCAGAGGCTTCTACTGTTTTTTGTGAGTAACGAACAACTATTCATGTAATGAGAACAGGAAGAATCATGCTTGCAAGTTGTAAAAAAAGGATTTCTAAGGATGAGCATTGGTAGTTTGATATCCCCGTGAAGTTATTAAATAAACGGCTTTTTAAATATCAGATTTGTTCAAGAGAAATGTAAGCAGTTTTGTTGAGACCTGTAAGAAAAATAAATAACTGATGAAAGTGAAAATGTGGGCTACAAAATATTTGCTTACACGTAGTACAAATTTCCAGTCAAATGTGCTCAGTTTTCTGCCCTGAAGATGTAATAATGATGTTTAGTTTACTCTGGCCACTTGCATGTTCACAATTCTACGGATAACAAATAATCTTTGAAAAACATACTATTGCCTCATTTAACAAGGAAACTGTGATGGAGAAGTAAAATGATTTTAGCCAAGTCTAAAATAATTCAGTAGCAGTACTGGATTTGAAAGCAGGCGTGTCTCAGACAACTGACTGTTCTTTTTGACGCTTAAATCTTATCTTTTACCTAACTTTTTTTTTAAAGTCTAGATGGAAACATCCAACTGGAACCTGAACAGGAAAGGCTCATCATTCCACTCTGTTGTTCAGTGAAGCAGCTCACCTGTCTCCATGCTGTGTTCAGGAACCACAGGCTGCCCCAGTAACCGAGGTCAGAAATGTTTAATATTAACTCTCCAAATAAACGTGTGGGCCTATTTGTGTTTGGGGAGGTAGGCCTAGGGACTGTTCTCTCAAAATGACTCAGGCAATGTTCTATTGGCACTATGCAGCGTAAGATCCAGAGAATCCTGTATTTTCCTAGGCTGACTGGAGTTTGGCCACAGAAAAGAATTTACTCCAATTTCTGTATTCAGGGAGTAAGAGTAGACATGCCCAGAATTCTAAGAGTTTTCTCTTCCTGATCTTTCCTAACAGTACTGCTCTTTAACAATAGCTGTGCAGAGGATGGGTTATTTTTAGCCTAGATTGCTAACTCAGGGAGACCCAATGCAACCTTACTGTTTGTCTGCAGATTCTCCTGGCTAATTTTCTCTAGCTTTAACAATGAAACAGTGTCTGAAAGTAGGCTAAATAGGCTAATGGGATGGAAAAGACCAAATAATTGTGTGAGAAGGAGACTGTATCATGAGTTTGTGTATTAGTATGCAGCAGCGAGGCCTTAAGATACAAATCCTTAGAAAACTGACTTCATTAGTGTCTGTGCTCCTGGAATTCATTCATGGGTTCAGAAGTTATTTGGTGGCAATCATCTGGAACAGAAGGCTTTCTCAAACATGCTCAGTGCTGCAGGAATGAAGAAACTCTTCTCCCATGGAAAACGGATTTTATTGTGGAATTTGAAGTGTGCTTGAACTACTCTTAGAAAAGCAACACCTTGTAGCTACGAGTTAAAATTTAAACTCAACTGTTGGCCTAATCGCCCTCAGTGAGTCCAACAAAAACTGCAAATAGTGACTAATGACTCATTCCAATTGGTGATAAGGCACACGGGCAGGACTCTGGGTCAGCAGCCCTTGCTAACTGGGCAGTACTTTTAGTCTCTGGAAAGTTCCCATCCAAGGGGTATCTCCTCTGGCACTGTGGGGCTTCCAGGAACATCATCTTTGATAGAGTGTGAGGAGTTGCTGTTTATGTACAGCCTGGCTCAGCACTTGATCTCCTGTATTCCTCTCATCTATGGGAGTTCCGTTCTAGCATGTGAGTTTTAACACTAATTTATAACACGGCATATGTGCCCTTAAAGAGTGGGATCAGGATGAGATTCCCTGCTCATTACATCCCAAGGCCTCAGTATAACTTAGCTCCAAATGGAGTTAGTAAAAATCCTCTTTTGACCCCAACACAGGGTGAATTTTATGCATGAATGCATTTTTTTTCAAAGCTTCTTAAGCTCTTAGAAATTCAGCTATTTATTGGGATTTTCAGAGTTGCAAATATCACTCATCAAAGCAAATGGGATTAAGGTGTACAGTGATATCTTCAAAGCATCGTCTGCATCGTGAGGCACCTACTGAAAATATACTTGAACACATCCAGCTTCAAGTCTCCATTTATACTTGTCTAGGAAGTTTGCCTTTGACTTTAGAGGGAATGGACTGTAAGAAGAGTCAGTAATTGGCATCTGACTCTATTATCGCACAGTGTTATTTTGTGATTTCTCAAGTGGTTGCCCGCAATAAGTGACCTGTATAGTTTATCTATTTAGTATTAAGAAAAACATTTGTATCAATCTATTATGAATTGTGGAACAGTCTTGTAAAAAGATGTGTTTGTTCCCTCTACAGGCCTTCCATGTCTGTGGTGTTTGGGCCATGTTTTCTGGGAAATTACCATGGGAAGAAAAATCACATCTCCCTTCTCCTCCACTTCTACTATCCCTGGAAAGAATATTCTGTTGTTTGTGAAAGGTAAGTGCTTTGGGTAACAACTGCAATCAACAGTGTGATAGATGATAGAATCACAGAATGGTTTGGATTGGAATGGACCTTAAAGATGACCCAGTCTCACTTCCCAGCTATGCACAGGGGTATCTCTCTGATAGACAATGAATATTAACAGTAGCGTTTTAAAGCATAAGCCCTAATCTTACCATGTGAAAGTGAAATTAGAGCTCTGCCGGGCCTCACAATGTCCCATTGCTGACAACTGAAGATTTGCTAAGCCATCGTCACTAGCATAGAATCATAGAATGGTTTGGGTTAGTAGGGAATGTAAAGATTATCCAGTTCCAGACCCATGCCGCAGACAGAGATGTATTTGAGAAGCTTTTGGTGGAGGCAGCAGACTAAACATCAGGATGATTCCATACAGCAGTTTCCTCTTAGTCCTAGCATGGATCTTCAGTTGTAGCTCACTCCTGGGTGACACAGCTTCTATTTCAGCCAAGGCACCAGGGCAGAGGAGTTCAGCTCTGGGTGTCGCTGTGTTTATGTACTAAAATTACATAGAAACCAAATAAGAAAGCAGATGTGAGCCTTTAAGCAGCATGTCATGGAAAAATAACATGCAAAATGTGTATGTGCATGAGGGGAACGCACGCAGTGTTTTGTACATTCCAGCAGAGGCCTCAGTCAAGACTGGAATTTTAATTCTCATCTGACAACATTCCACAAAGACAACTGACATTCCCTTCCCACTTCCCCCTCCCAACCGATTAATTAAAAAGAATAATTTTGGCTTATTATTAATTCTGCCTTGGCTATCAAATAACTGTTGAAGTGCCAGCACTCAGAAGAGATTAGCTGGGGTACTTCTGTTTAGTTCCTAATTTGGATTCTGAGGAATTCATTAGTATTATCTGTTTTGTTTCTTAGTATTGTTACTAGCCATGCAACTTCTTATGTATTGTCATTCTAAATCAAGATTAGAAATATTACCAGCTGCTTTGGTATCTCTGTGGGGACTCTTTGGGTTTCTTTTGCTACACTTGTGGTTCCCTCACACACACGCCTGTTGCTTTAGTACAGGGGAGGCAGAAATGTAGGAAGGAGGAGAGAGAGTGACTCATCTCAGCTTCTCAACAGCGCAATTAAAGTACAAAACCCCACCTATCCCAGTAGGAACAAAGATCCTGATCTGCACGATGCTGCTGTACAGTACTTCTGTGTTTATTCCAGCTTTTTAGTTCTGAATTTAAATACGCAAAGTAGGCCACTGTTTGAGGAATTTGAATGAAGGAAATGTTGGTTTTGGCGCTGACATCGCTTTAGGATCAGGAGAAACAGACTTTGCACACAGTAATCTGTTCATTTCTTGATTGCAAGCTGTGTACAAAAAGGAGCTGAAGTCTGTTTCCTCTATCTAAGTGGGCCTGCCTGCATTCATAATATCCCATTTAAGGCCCAGCTGATGGCTAAAATCATCAGTTAGCTAGCTGTGTAGCTGAAACCATAAAACAATGAGACTAACCACTTCAAATGAGGATGCTTTTTTCCCCCTCTTGTTCTAATTTTAGTAATTCCAGTAATAGACACAGGAAAAACTCTTTACTGCAATAGCTTCTGTTTAGCACTGTTGAACAAAGGTGTCAGCTTGGGAATCTCCAACTGCCAGTATTTTCTTTCTTTCTCTTATTTTTTTAAGAATCGGCTAATTAATAGTCATTTTTTTTAGAATGTCAGTTTTGGCCCATACTCTGATGTACCGTAAGAAGCAGAGCACAAGACCCACAACTTAGCCAAGGGGGTTAAATCACTTTTCCACTTTTGTGATTCTAGACACCTCAAGCAGCTAGGAGGATTTACAGGTATACAGGTAGTTTCTTGTACCTGATGTAGGTCAGTAACATTGTGCCCTGTGGTCCTGTCCCTTGCAGATCTCATACCTGAACTGTCCCTGGGGTCCAATGGAACCTGCCACCATGTTGTGCTCTACCTGACTTTAGGCTGCTCAGGCCCCTCTACCATGGTTAAATGTGCTAAAGTACAGGTGAAAATCTTTCCTCCTAACTTTA
>WAAB01018595.1:5556-16926 GCA_013389865.1 Piaya cayana | reverse complement strand
AGGAGCGGTCTCACCAGTGCCGAGTCCAGAGGGAGAAGAACCTCCCTGGCCCTGCTGGTCACACCGTGTCTGATCCAAGCCAAGATGCCATTGGCCTTCTTGGACACCTGGGCCACTGCTGGCTCATGTTCAGTCTCTGTCAACCAACACCCCCAGGTCCTTCTCCTCCAGGCAGTTTCCAGTCAGGCTTCTCCTAGTCTGTAGTTGCTCAGGGTTGTTGTGCCCCAAGTGCAGGACTCGCCATTTGGTCTTGTTAAACCTCAAACCTACTGATTCTATGATTCCATGTTTCTAAGTTTGCTTCCTTATTCGTAAGCAAGAACTTAACTCTTCTGCTCAAGTACAACAAAACTTCACTCTGGTTAAGTTTTACCTCATGTATAAACTAGTCTCCAGTACATGTCCCAGGCACAGAGACTCCTCAGAAGCAAGAGATCCAAGCACATCATATGCTTAACGCTGCCCCATGGAGACTCTGCAATATTTAATGCCCCTCGGAGAGTGGAATTTCTTCGCAAACATCAGTCCAACAAGCAAAATCAGCAAGTGCCAAGAAAAAGAGGAGCCATCCTCAAGCCAGGCACGACCTCGTGTTATTTTGCAAAGGACACAGAAAAGTGAAGAAAAATGAGAACATTCCGAACCGGAGGAATAAACTCCTCATTGTCACAGTTCATAGTTGGAGTTTAATCGTCATAAATTCACTTTCATACCTGTTATTCTTAGAGGAGCCCCTAAAAGGCCACTGGGAGAGGCAAAGAGCAGCACAAACCTTCACTAAATGGCAGCTTCATGTAGATGCTACAATTTTAAGAATCATTGTATGAAATGGAAATTAATATTCTAAATTATTTTTTCTTATTAGTATTTTTATTAACTTTTTTTTCATTCAAATTCACTATCCTTTTATTTTTTTCTTGTTTTCTCATTAAAGAAAACCAAGATATGTGAACCTATTCCTTTCTGCAGAACCTTCTAGTTCAGGGGAAGTTTTTGATTCATTGCTCAGTAAATATTTGGGGGGGGTTTTATTTCCTTACAGGAAAAATCTTCATTTTGTGGCTGCCCCATCCCTGGAGGGGTTCAAGGCCAGGTTGGATGGGACTTGGAGCCCCTGATCCAGTGGGAGGTGTCTCTGCCCATGGCAGGGGTGGAACTGATGGGCTCTAAGGTCCCCTCNAGATCCAAGCACATCATATGCTTAACGCTGCCCCATGGAGACTCTGCAATATTTAATGCCCCTCGGAGAGTGGAATTTCTTCGCAAACATCAGTCCAACAAGCAAAATCAGCAAGTGCCAAGAAAAAGAGGAGCCATCCTCAAGCCAGGCACGACCTCGTGTTATTTTGCAAAGGACACAGAAAAGTGAAGAAAAATGAGAACATTCCGAACCGGAGGAATAAACTCCTCATTGTCACAGTTCATAGTTGGAGTTTAATCGTCATAAATTCACTTTCATACCTGTTATTCTTAGAGGAGCCCCTAAAAGGCCACTGGGAGAGGCAAAGAGCAGCACAAACCTTCACTAAATGGCAGCTTCATGTAGATGCTACAATTTTAAGAATCATTGTATGAAATGGAAATTAATATTCTAAATTATTTTTTCTTATTAGTATTNATTGCTCAGTAAATATTTGGGGGGGGTTTTATTTCCTTACAGGAAAAATCTTCATTTTGTGGCTGCCCCATCCCTGGAGGGGTTCAAGGCCAGGTTGGATGGGACTTGGAGCCCCTGATCCAGTGGGAGGTGTCTCTGCCCATGGCAGGGGTGGAACTGATGGGCTCTAAGGTCCCCTCCAACCCAAACCACTCCATGATTCTATGATTCCAATTTTCATTTGAGACAAAGTCCCACTTTTAGTGGAAATTACATTTACATAGAAAATTGTGACATCTGTGCAAATGAGATCTGGGAACAGCACATGATTGAGGAGACAGATGAAGATAAATTCAATGTACTGATTTTTTTCAAGCGTGATGGATCCAGGATCCACGATGCCACCACAGCTGCAAGTCTGTCTGCTTATCAGAGAAGTTGCCTACAGGGATCTCCGGAGATCAAGTTTTTACTCAGCGAGAGCTCCATGTCTTTGGAGGGAGCAGCGAGGCCGCAGGAACAGCCTCATTTCAGCATCGGTCCTAAGGAAAACCAGGAATACGGGAGGATAATTTTAAGAAACAGCAAAGACAAAACTAATCACAGTGTTCCCCACAGGTACAGGGGAAAAAACGTTCAGGGGTAGCTTAAAGTTTTATATCCAGTTAAAAAAAATAAAAATCCACGTGAACTTTTTCACTCATCACCCTGAATAAAAAAGGGCAAACTCTCCCCATTCCACGAAGCTATTCTTGGCCACTGCGAGCTAAAAAGCAGGGAGGGCAGTTTAAAGGGGGCAAATACAATTAATGTTCCCTCTTTTGCCATATTTCTGGGCCCGGGGGACAAATCAGGAAACTTTATGTCAGCAGGAATGTGAACAATAAAGGCAAAGTGGGTTGCATGTTAGAAAACCGTTTTACTCCCTTTTTATATTTTTTTTATTTTAGGTTTGGTTGTTTTTGTTTTTTTTTTTGCCCAGCAGTATGATGTGTTAACAATTTTGTTGGTTTAACAGTTCACACTTCCAGCACATTTATCCATTGGCACATGGGGGTTTTATGCATTTAACAGTTTTCTTCATTAAAGTGGGTTCTACTGTGTCTTAAAAATTGTTTTCCTTAGACTGCGTGTTTGTTATTTTATATGGTGCGACTGAGAAGCAAGCCAAAATTCCGGCCTCGGAAAACGCACAGCGCAGAGAGGAGCCCGGCGCAGGCAGCGGGATTAAGCCTCCCTCAAAGCCCAGCACAGATTCTTTTCAGAACCGCTGATTGCACGTTGAAGCTTTCTCCCTGGACGGCTGGGAGATTCTTAATTTGTCCCGAGCTCAGGAAAAACCAGTTGCAGATGTTCAATCCAAACCTTGGTTTCTGCTCACTGGCACGGGGATGGCCTTCACCCCCTTCCGCAGCTCCATCGAACCACCTGTTTTCTAAAAAAAAACAGCGCCAGCATTTTATTTTTCATTTTATTTTGAAGGGAGAGTGAGGACCGGGAGAAGGGAGAGGGCGGCTGTTATTTCTACAGGAGCAAGACTGGTTCTTAGAGGCGTAAGAGACACTCAGGTGTTTTCACAGCGAGCTTGGAGCTCAACTCGAGTCCTGTTTGCCAAACTACATTTTCAGGAGGTGTCACGTATCGGGAACCTGTTTCGAACGCCAAGCCAAGCAACGGAGTGGAAAGAAAAAAAAGAAAAAGAAAAAACGCAGGGAAATTAGGAGGGGAAACAGGGAATGTGGGGGAAAAGGAAAAGGGGAAAACGTTCCCCCTCAAAGAAAAAGATAGTTGTTCCAGCTTGACTGTTTCTTTTTCAGATAATTAGTTAAGCAGCACATAAAAACAGGTAAGTCTGTTCTGCTTTGCTCACAGCCTTGGCAGGCCCCGTCCTTCCCCACACTAGAGGAATTTCTGCGAACCACCACTGCTCGGAGAAGGGAGGGGAACTGTATCCCCGTGACCTAAGGCAACCCAGCTTGTAAGGTTAACCATAATTTTTTAAACTAACATGACCTCTGTTAACCCCTCCACTCCAACCTTAAAAGAGAGAAAGGAAGAGAGAGAAGCATGTTTACAAAACCACTAGAAGGAGGAAAGGGGGGGTAACAGGCAGGCAGCCTTCATCCTTCACTGTCCCGTCCATCCCTCCGTTTCCTGATCCTTTGTCCCTGCATCTCCACACCAGTAACTGATGTTTACGGGGTCCTGGTGCAGCACATCTACGGGCTTTGCTTTTTTTTCTAATGAGTCACAGAATTATAAAGTGAAGTCATTCTGGGAAGCCAGAAAAATTCAGTTCAACGTGTGCATTTGGGACTTTGCAGGAATTTTCATGTCTGGATGTCTGAGTCACATGCTTTCACGGTAAACACGATACATCCTCTTCTCAATGGCACCGTTGGCACGCTTTGTTTATCTTATTTCCCTCTACTCATCCCTCTCTCCTCATTCCGCTGAAGAACGCAGGCTATTTCCTCCAGCTGGAGTGCCAGGTGAACCCACCTCATGCATCCTTTGCCTTTTTTGTCTTCTGTAATCGACTTGAATCAAGCAACCGAAGCCAATACCAGCACAGCCCTGGACCAGCTGCAGGTGGCGTGGGGCCTCGGTGTATGGAGTCGTCAGCTTCTCTGTCAACATCTGGATGCTAAGTCAGCCTCAAACAGAATGCGCCAAACTCAAAGGAATCTCAGAAAATACCAATGCAATAGACACCTTGCACAAAGCACCCTCGGGGAGGGGACTTAGATATTTCCGGGTCTCAAAATTTTCCTTCCCACCTACATTCGTTTCTGATCAGTCGAATACAGAGGTGGTATAGGGAAAAAAGAGGGTGGGCGTGATATGTAGAGGCCTGACCTCATCCCCCACTGCTGCACAGGATGCAAACACTGCCTAACTGCTCTTAAAGTCCCCATCTCCATGCTCCATCAGCTCACAAGTTCATAGAAACATAGAACAACCAGGTTGGAAGAAACCCACTGGATCATCGAGTCCAACCATTCCCATCAAACACNAGGCCTGTTCTCCAGCCCCTTCCCCAGCTTTGTTGCTCCAAGTTAGACACAAACTTCTGGTTTTATGTGGGACCGCAGTCAAGCCATTCCTAAAACATCTTTAACATCTTAAAGCACTTCTGCTTACGCATTTATAATTATTAAGCATGGAAAATTGACAAATTAAGTGAAGTTAATGTGCAAAATAAGGAGCAAGAGGCCAGATTCTCAAGTGGTGTGAGCTGGCAGAGGTTCAAGACCTCATTGGAAAAATAGGCATTTGTCTAATGTGTCGCCTCCCCCATCCTCAAATGAGCTCATGTGCAATTAATTGTTTAAATATATATATTTTTTCAGTCTTGTTTGGGTGCAGTGATCTACCACAGATTTCTCACCAGCAGATGTGTGGAGCTCTGCTTTCCCCAGCCCCACGCTCTGGGCAGTACGTGCACAGTGCTCAGTGTACGACGGCTACTGCAGCCGCCTGTTCTGGGTGGCTTTTCTTCCCACGTGGTCCCTACAGAAGACAGACAACCTACTTCCAAGGATAAAGCCAAGCACCCAGTTCTAACATCCACCCCAAAGGTCCTTTCTGGAAGTAACCCCGGCTCTACTAAATAACAGGGAGACCTGTGTCTTTATGAAACCCCTTAATCAAAATTAAACGTATTCCCCTCAACTAGCAACAGCAGCCAGGGAAGTGGGAGGGAAGTGCACATATGAGACTCCTTTCAGGAAGTGAAAATACCTGTAAGTTGTACTAGAGGCACCTATGATCATAGAACCATAGAATCACCAGGTTGGAAGAGACCCACCAGATCATCGAGTCCAACCATTCCCATCAAACACTAACCCATGTCCCTCAGCACCTCATCCACCTGTCCCTTAAACACCTCCAGGGAAGGTGACTCAGCCCCCTCCCTGGGCAGCCTCTGACAGTGCCCAATGACCCTTTCTGGGAACATTTTTTCCTAATGTCCAGCCTGAACCTGGAGAAGAGTCTGGAGAAGAGGAGGCTGAGGGGAGACCTCATTGCTCTCTGCAACTACCTGAAAGGAGGTTGTGGAGAGAAGGGAGCTGGGCTCTTCTCCCAAGGGACAGGGGACAGGACAAGAGGGAATGGCCTCAAGCTCCGCCAGGGGAGATTTAGGCTGGACATAAGGAAAAAATTCTTCACAGAAAGGGTCGTTAGGCACTGGAATATTCTGCCCAGGGAGGTGGTTGACTCACCTTCCCTGAGTATCTTGGGAATTGCCTGGGTGAGTCATAGTTGGCCTAAGCCCTGCTGGGACTCTCCTAATAATTTAGCAGTACAACCAGTCAAGCCTTAGAGAAAAGGAACAGCCCTTAATACAGAATTAGCATGTTGAGTCACATCTAAAATATCTCAGTAGGTCCCTCTGGACCACCTTGTAAGACAGTTCCAGGGATGGAGGTCCAGCCTGCTTGTCTGTTCTTGTATGTCAGCAACTCTTGTCACTGACCGTGTGCTCAGGAGTTAATTGTGTGGGATCTGCAAGAAAAGAAAACAGAACGCCAGAGAGTCACTTCCCAAACTAAGCAAGGAGAAGGAAAAACTGCTGATGGGGAACAGCAAACTCGTCTCACACTGAGGACCCTGGTTCCTCTACAAAGGACACGTGCATTTGCACAAGTCTTTCTATCCCCATGCTTCCTCCACCTACATTTTCCTGCTCTAAAGCTGTTTGGAAAATAATGTAATTGTGATTGTTCTCAAACATTTAGTGTCTCAGACTTTGAATCAACTTCTGCTCCTTTTACAAATTTGCTTGGAGATGAAGAAAAATAAAAAAAATATTTTTTTTTCCTACCGTCTTCCACCAGCTGACATTTAAGATTCACTTATAATGTTGATTTGAAGTGGTCTTGCACAGAGGATTTGACTTGAACATCACAACTGGTGCCACAAGGCACCTCAGGGGCATCAGTGTAAACACAGAAAAGAGTATTTCAAGCTGTCTATCATCCAAAAAAAAAGGAGAGAAAAAAAAAAAAGAAAGGCAGAGCCTGGCTTTTGGTGCAGTTATTGGCAAGAATAATAAAATTTAGCATCTATTTGAATATAGCTCCCCGATGACCTCGATTTGTTCTGATGCTCAGTGCTTATTTTTTTCATTATTCCTGGGCACTATTGATGCTCTTATCCTATTATTTGTGAACTCCGTAAGAACTGGTGACCGAGGGAAGGGAAGTGACATGCACCCAGCAAGAGTCTGGAAGAGCTGAGCATGGGATTCGCTGTCAGATTCCTATTTCTGGGCCACGTCCTGTACCACGCAGTCTTCTGCCTTCAAAATTTCTCCTAAAATTTCTACTTAATTCACAGTCGTGTTTCTTGATATTGTCTCTTGAGAAGATCCTCTCAGCCAGAACAGACATCACTGCATGTAAGAAATTCTTTTGGTATGAAAACTATTGCTGTAATGAAAAAAATATCTTTTTTTTTTGCCTCCCTGGCTTGGAAGACATTGAGATTACATCAGAGTCACAAGGGAAATGAGGAAGATCTGGGTCATCTTTCCTCATTCTCCCTTTTTCTACTTTTCTGGACGGTGAGTTGGAGGCCTGATGGTTTAGGTGAAGCTTTCAATATAAATATGTTGGAATTCTTATACTTATTCCTCAGGCTCCCAACTGATGAGCAGAGAGTCCTGTAATTTGTTCCAGGCCTTGATTTGGATTGGTACCGCATGTGCACATGTTGTAATTTCTTTTATTCACTAAAAGGCCATAAAATAAGATCGAGGTAACTTTAAAAGCACCTAAAACGTTAACTAGTCAAAACTTTAGGAGATTTTCTGATTCTGCTGATATGATTTTAAATACAATTCAAACAAGCCTCTGTAATCCCTGCAAAAATCAGGTCGCAAACACCAGCAAGCAGGCATCTGAAATGGTTTTATTGGTCCTAGTTTCTTCCTTGTCTTCATGGGAATATTTTAAAGGCCTTAAAGTAATTCAGTGTTAATGAAATATTTGGGTACCATGATGGATACTAAGGAAGGGGCTACAAAAGTGTGAAGTGTCACTCTCTGATCCTGAAATAAATAAAACCTGATGTTACATATCAGAGGAAACTAATCAATAGAGGCAGCCGATGCACGCAGAATAATTTTATCCATTATTGAGATTTGGTTTTCCTCTATCACACCAAGCATACAGCCTTCTACTGATCCCATCAGTCCTCACCCTGGTCGTCCCCCACCTTTTCTTGTTGTCACTCCTGTCTCAAAGCCCGAAGCTCCACGTTTCACACGGCTTTTCTCCGAGTCCTGCAAGCCCGGTGTCTTCCTTCATCATGTTGGCAGGGACCTCACCGCTGGATTAAGATGAATAGTTGTCAGGCTGCCTCCTCCCCCTGTGCTCTGCATGATACGAGGATAGTGAGTATACAGAGCACAGTAATTACAATCTTTCAGCTCTTTCACTTCTCACCGAAATGGGCTCCATATGGGAGGTGTGACGAGTGAGAAAAGCACAGTCTCCTATTGTAGCTCGGGTCTGGATCACGGTCAACGCAGAGGCGCTGCGGAAAAAGAAAGCACCTCAAGCCTAATAAGCCCTTACTAAATAGCTCAGCAGCTCCCAAATGAGATTTTCAGACACGTTTACCAAATTTGACTGAATTTTCACCAGAACCGTCAAAGCCAAGCTCTAACTTCAAGGCATCCCGCTCCTCCCGTTCCAAAGCTTTGTTCCACAGACCAAGTCTACTAGAGTTTCAACCAAATAGCTGTTTAGATTTTTTTTTTCCAGCTTAACAATGTCTTTTTATTCTGACTCTACTCTGAGAATTATTTTGGCTAAAATTTTTCTAAAAAGCCGTGCTATGTACACCACTGAGGGCAGGTTGTTGTATTAGAGCATGTCAATCAAACTAGACTTCTTTGTCCAGTATTTCCATTGGAGATTGGTTCAGTTCATACTTGCTCGGTCGTGATGTTTAACTTTAAATCTGAAATTTATCCACAGAAAGACCGAGGTCGGGTCTCACAATGAGACTTGGAAGATGCCCAGTGGGAAGCTGTGGACCAGGCTGTTTTGGGTGGCAACGGGTTTATCAGTCAATCCAGGTCTCTGTACCCACATATATTAAGGACCACATGTTACTTTTCTCTTATTTCATATAGAATCACTAGGTTGGAAGAGACCCATCGGATCATTGAGTCCAACCATTCCCATCAATCTCTAACCCATGTCCCTCAGCACCTACCTGCCTTTTCTTTTGAAATTCTAATATCTGAAGCAGCAACAGCTTCTTTCAATGTCTTTCATATGAATATAGAGAGTTTCATATTAATATAGAGAGTTGAATATAGAGGTCCCGAGATGCTGTTGTTAAATAAGTGGGAATAATATAAGCTCCCACTGAATTAAGTGATGGCAGAAGGAAGCACCCCCTATGAAATAATAATAAAAATCAAGCCCTGATTCATTAAAAAAGAACTCCAATTTATGAAAAAAACCACCAAGGAAGGATGCTGACGCCCCCCCGACACAGGAAAGGCAATTGGCAAACCCAAACAATTTCAGCTCACGTGCCGCAGACGCAAAGAAATAAATCTGCATACCCGCTAATGCGATTCCTCTGAATGAACTTGAGCCCAACAGTAGCATATAGGCAGCAGCCTAGATCCAGAAATAGAAACTTCTTGGAATCCACAGCTCATCTGGACAGGATTAGGGGAAATGTTCCCTGAACGTTTAAGTGAGTGACATGTCGGGAAAGAATTGAACCAATTTACAGCAGTCCTGGAACGTCCCGAACACAGTAGCTCTGAAAACAATGGGATAAGAAGGAATTCATTGTCCGCTGCGGAATAAAGCAACTATTTCAGGCAACAATATCAGTGACGTTAATGACTGCAATACTATCTCTGGGTGGCTCTGAAAGCTTGTAAAGACCCGGGCTGGCCCGTGGGGACAATGCTGAAATTGTACCCAACGGAGATTTTTGTCACTGATTTCACAGTTTCAGGGGAGATTAGTCAGCGTCGCCTCTGACTTGTTTTTCGGTCGCCCTGAAGGGGAACCATGCATAACATGTTGACAGTGGGGTTTGCTGTGGGGAAATTAGGGGTTTCTTTCAATGAGGTTGCTGGAGGGGAAAAGAGAGAGAATTGCCAACGCAGCTGAAGCAGACGGAGTCAAATACCTCCTGAAAAAAAGTCACTCAAATATGTGGGGGGCAAGATCTGAACACTGCAAGTGACTGTAAAGCATCACAGGGTTTGGTCTCCTCACAAGACACAGAGCAAGCTCAGAAAGTGCTTGGAGGAGGAGGACAGTGCAACCTGGTACAGAAATCTGCTATATCAGTGTTATTTTTTTTTTTCAGAAACTACTTTACTTTCTAGTAGACATTACACGAAAAGGGTTTTTTTTTTTTTCTAACAATATAAATATTATTTCAACACGATGCTATTTGGCAGCTGCGTATCAATGGGAAATAATGAACTCCAACCCCTCTGCCTTCCAGTCCCTGTCTCAGGGAGCAAGGCAAGCATCACGGCTTTGCTTTTGGAGTAAACAAAACACGCAGGAGCCACGCTGGCAGCACTCATTTCACTGGGAATGAACCTGTTATAAATGCTTAGAAAGGAGAGATGAAAAATATCTGGGATACACTTGATCCAAATTGTTAAAATAACATTCTAGATCACACTGAGTGGCCAAGCTGGGGTCTTAAGCCTCCACGTCTGCACTACTACTACATGGTTTAGTGATTGATGGGAATGGTTGGACTCGATGATCCGATGGGTCTCTTCCAACCTGGTGATTCTATGATTCTACTGGAGAGGTTACAGCTACTCCACCCCAATCCCACTTCATATCTGTCCAGATTTATCTTGGTCTTTGGTATGAAGTCCTCGAAACAGACATTGAGCAGAGTTACTCCTGGTTTAAGTCAAAAGAGGGAAGATTCATCCCTTAAGAGATCCTCCTCTTCTTTTAAGCTTGTTTTGCTCAAGCTCTGGACAAGCAGCCAAATGCAGTGTGATTAAGAGTTTGGCACGATAAAGAGACTATCCAGAGTTTTCATGGAGGTGATTAGAAGAAACCGGGGCAGTTTTAAAGGGGATACAATTAATTTAATCAGTAAAAGGGGTGAGGGCTGCCACATTTCAGACACCCAAAAGAAAACTTAAGCACGAGGTAGCACTATATGTGAGCCTCCACCTCAACACTGGGGCTTGGCTCTGGGTAGCTGCAATTACAGTAACGACCTTCCACACGTGGACCTACTAGGCTGAAAAATGTCAGCTCTAATGCCATGAGAGTTTTTCTCAGACAAAAACAATCCTTTCTTAGGGAGAGAGGCTCACTCAGACATACTGAGTCATTGTCTGTGTTTCCCTACCTGACAATCTGCACATGGAGTTTGTTTAACATTTAAACAAAGCTTTACAGTGAGTCAGAAGGTTTGAATGTATCACATTCTTGTAATTTTTAAAAATAAAAGTAGGTGGCTAAGTGGGGAAGGAAAGGCCTCTTAATTCACCCAGTGAATTGTCTAGAAAGCTGCCAGGAGGAGAAGGACCTGGGGGTGTTGGTCCACAGCTGACTGACCATGAGCCAGCAGTGGCCCAGGTGGCCAAGAAGGCCAATGGCATCTTGGCTTGGATCAGAAACGGTGTGACCAGCAGGGCCAGGGAGGTTCTTCTCCTTCTGTACTCGGCACTAGTGAGACCGCTCCTCAAATCCTGGGGTCAGTTGTGGGCCCCTCAGCACAAGAAGGATGTTGAGGCTCTGGAG
>WAAB01018593.1:145233-183425 GCA_013389865.1 Piaya cayana | reverse complement strand
AATTTCTTCCTCATATCTAGTTTAAACATACCCTCTTTTATATGAAGAACATTTTAGAATTCATTTCTGCATGAGCCAGTCAGCTCTTGCAGTCATCATCATTGCTTCCATGTCCTTTTGTCTGCACACTCACCCTGTAGGAGGGCTTGCAGTATCTCCTCAGAGAGGTATATCTTTCCTTCACCAAGGTGCTCCCACATTGCCTCTTTGCAGTGAAGCCAGCTGGGAAGCTGCACGCAGTCGAGTGCACCTTTTGGCAGCTCCCTGCTGTGTTTCCAAGATGCTCATAATTGTGATAGGAATGGGAGTTGTGGGCATGTTTGACCTACAGAAACCATTATTCTGGCTTGAGCAGAGGGCTGTGAAGAAGCTAAGAGAGCACCGCTTTTCATCATTACCGTATGTCTCAATTAATTTCAGGAGAACAGAACCAGTTCCCAGATTAAAATTAAAAGTCAGGCTCTGCTCGACATATCTCATCCATTACGTTCAGGTTTCCTTCATAACAGAGTTAAGGCAAATATGAAGGAAAAACAGTATTCGGACCTTTATGACTTATGTGTTTCAGGCAGAGCTGTTAAAGCTACTAAACAGAATAAATCAGTGCCTCTGGAAAGGAAAAATACTCTTTATCCATTCTTTTAGGAGACCTAAAGGTTGTCTGGTCAAATAGCTAGTGACTGCTGGGTACATATTCCTGACCCTGAACACGCTTCTTTCAGAACCAGTGTCCCTTGAAAAGAAAGAGATTAAGGCAAAGGATTTGAAAAACAAAGTTCTGGAAGATGCTGGCAATGGCCCTTTGAGCCACTCTACTTCTTTGAATCATTGGATCAGGCCCTGATACAAGACAATGTATCAAGACATAAATTTTACCTTTAGTTTTGTGATCAATATGTTGAGAATAATGAGTCTGTGGACCTCAACAAACTATTAAATGTGAATAAAAGCCTTTACTAAACCCTGAAAGGTAGGAATAAGGATTTAACCTACATTGGCCATTGAACTAGCAAAATCATCACTCTCTTGATGTGAAAAATCATTCACTCTTTCGATGTGAAGAAAAGCCTCATGGGCACTTCTTTGTGCAGATGATAAGGTGAATAAAACCAGCAATGACACTATGGGAAATGTCACCAAACAGTTGTGGATTGTGTTTCTGCTTGATACGGTGTAAGTAAAAGCGAGGACTATTGCACATTGCAAGAAGAAACAATCTGAATCAGCTCCAGTCTTCTTGCTACCATCCAGTGTCACCAGCAGCAAAATCTTTTTGGTGTTTGCTGAAAGATTGACCCAGTGATTGATGAATGAAATTGGAAAGCTAGAGAACCTTTTTTACTTGTGAAAACCAGAATCAGGTCTGCAAGAGGCTTTTCTGGGTATATCATGGGCTCCTCAGAAAAAGGTTTAACCTTATTTTCCCTTATGCTTAGTGAATGGGAAGAGGTGACTGGTTTTGCAACGCAGTCACGATGTCCCATTCAAACGTACTAACAACACCCCATTTAGTCCAGCATACGAAGACAGATGCAGGAACAGTGTATCTGACTTAACCTTATTCAAGAAATGACTGCTAGGAAGAAAGGAAGAAAAGGCAGAAAGAGGGAGCAATTGTGGAGGGGTCAGGGAAAGAGGACAGTACATTCACAGACCATAGCAGGGCTCCCCAGCATGGGGGACCTCTATTAGAACAGTACTGCTACCCTGAGAGATCGTCCCAGCATGTGGACACTCTGAGAAAAGCAAAAGGACAAGGTTAAAGGATGGCTATTTTGTGAATGCTTCATAGCTACAGCCCCAGTCTGAACTTTTATTTGAGAATGTCAGCATAACTGCAGCACTCAGGAAACCTGCTGTGTGGGAAAGGTCTAATTAACACTGAATCACCCGTCCCCGGCTCAGTGCCATCCTACTGGTAGAGGGAGCGGGCAACAATCTACAGCTCAGTGTAGGTGGCTTTCTTTCATTAGCTAGAAGGGGGATATTGAAAGGAAGAAATAAAAAGAGTGTCCCAGCTGAGAATTCAGCCAAAACCATTGACTGAACATGGGGTTCGAAAATAGCAGTCCTGGCATATTTAAGAGAACAAATACCAGTTCGTTCCAACACTGGAGAAGCACAGACAAACTCTCATTGTTCCCCCTCAGCTGAGTCACTGCTTTCATTACTGGGTGTTAAATGAATCATTCCTCTCATTTTCCCTTTTGTTATAATTTAGGGTTGTGTTTTCAAGACTTTTTTAACCTGTATAGAGGATTGCTGACAAGCATGTGTGGTCTTTTTGCAGAAATGATACCCTCAACCCAGCACTCCCATGGGAACCATATGAGATGTGTCTGCAGAATCTTGGAGTGTGGACTGGTGAGGGTAAAATCAAAGAGCATTTGGTTAGAATCACCACACAGATGTGAAGAAGGAACCTTCAGGAAGAGAAAGGCCAAGTCCACATTCACTTTGTGATCTGGAGCAGCGGAGACATTCTGGAGAAAATCGCACAATCATGACCTCTTATGGTATGTATTGGTTCAATCCTCAAAGTTTTTTGGTTTGCATAAATTAGATTAGTGCCTCTGCTCCAGGCGAGCAGCAGCTGTACTCCAGTACCTAACAGAAACATGAGACTCTTAAATCTGGCCCCAGCTCTGACCCACATGCAAGGTAGGGTATCAGGGTCAGGGTCTTTGGGAATAGGCCAAAGCAGATCCATCAGATTGAGGATGGAGTAGATGTCAGGAGTGTAGCATCAATGTTTGTATTAATGGATTTGATCATATTACCCTGAGCTACTTGTTAATGTGAACATAGGTAAAGATCTTAAATTTTACCTTAAAAAAAGAAAAAAAAATTATTGTAGAAAATAGGTATTACTACCACAATTGAGGGTCAGGGAACACTCCTACTGTTACCAGGTTTGTCTAATGCTGTTCCAGATCACCTATTTCCATTCAAAATTACTATTCCACATTATTTTTTCCCTCTCACTTTAGATAAGGATCTCATCAGAATATTTCACCCTAAGTTTCAGGTACAGAAGCAGAGATTTCTTTAGTGCAGTCACAGAAAGAAAGGGACTCTCACTTATGCTTTCTGCACAACTTTGACATAATTGATCCTGGCAAACTGAGCACAATATGTGTTGAAAAGCAAAACTAGGAGGTGTACTTCTGATCATCTTTCCAGGTAGAGTTGACATCATCAGTCTTTTTCAGGAGGTTAGAAAGGCTGTTTCAAACTTGGTGGGAACTCTTGGATGTGTGAAAGTGATGGGAAGTTCAGTGCCTAAAATTTGGTTGGTTTTCTGATTTGTGGAAAGAAAAATTCTCCCAGAGATGGGATAAAGATAGAGCTACTGCAGTACTGCATCAATGTTTATTAATTTAAAGGCTGTACAGTATTCTCTCTTATGGGAGCATGCCACCCATCCACAAACTATGCACTTGCCTACAATGAGAGAGTTGTGGACACACCAGCTAGGTGTCTTTACTCATTGTACAGCCTAGTAGATGTAAAGTTTCTGTTTCTCTCCTGCTTTTGGAGGCTGAAAAATGTAAGGAAGGCAGTGAACACAAAGAGTGAGTGCCATATATCTAACGTTTCATAATGGGGTGAGAGCAGCTGTCCCCCAACCAGATAGATCTGCAGCAAGGTGCTCAGCTTCAAAGTTTATGCAAAAAAAGAAGTTTCTTGGTTTGCCTGCCCTACCTGAGTATTATACTCCTATCAGTAGTATTTTTACTAGGATCCATCAGTTTATAACAATTACTTCCAACAAGATGTGCTTAATTTCCACTGCTTTGAAGAGCAGAAATGGGCTAATTAATTAAAAGACTTTAGGTCAAGATCAAGCCAGGGGACATACAATTTACTGATTAACTAGACTCAAGACACAGCTACTCAGTGTCCTAAAATAATATGAACCTCAGGGCTGTTTTTAAGAACTGATATAATTTCCTTAACTGCATAAGCTTCAGTAAAGTACTCCTCACACTCCTTCTGTCAAACTAGCATTACCTTCAGCTTACCTGAAAGAAAGTCTCACTTCAAGTGAACTTGGGTGTAGAGTATCTGTAGAACTTAGAACTCCGAAGGAACCACGATTGAGGTATTTTTTAATTACTTGTGTAGTTACCTTTTTCTGGTAAAACAGAGAAGTTACACTTCAATAATTCAATAATAAAGTTACACTTTCTGCATTCTGATAATTTCAAAATCTTACTGAGAGAAAATATTCCAATGAGTCAAATACCATTTTCAATTTACAGATCATTTGTAAGCAGCTTGCTCATGCCCCAAGCATAGATAATAGTTTAATAAGAGCTGAATCACGCGTGAGTGTAGCAGTGTAAACATTAATTATTGGGAATAATTAAGCTGAATGTCTACTGCTAAATTACTTTCCTAATAAAACAGTTCTGTTTTGTGCATTAAACAATATTATTGTCAGAAAATTATGTGAAAGTGTAGTTCATGGATATTTTTCTTATGTTATGAAACAAGGAGCTTTTAAGTGAATTGATGTTGCAAGTAATAGACTGCTAGAAGTTTTGTTCTCTGTCTGAAAGAGTATATTATCTGAGTTTCTATAGTGGTGCTGTGTCAGAAATACAGCCTTTTCAGTTTAGCAACTAAGTGATATGAATTAGCATAGCTTCAAAAATCAATCTAACTGCTCAGCTGCTCACCTCAGACAGAAGACATGCCAAAGGTTAGAGAAGGATAACAAAGATGATCAAAGTTACACATCAGCTTTTATATGAGGAACCAAGTAAGTTAGAAGTCTTCCATGTCCAAAAGAGGTGATTGAACTGGATGCAGCCGTTTTTTATAAAATACTGATTAACACTACATTTGTGACTAGGCAGTGACCATACACACTTCTCTGGTATAAAAATAAAGAAGCATCAAATGAACTCGGTGGGAAGCTGATTCAGAATAAGCACAAGGAAATTAGCCTTCATTCACTGCAGAATTATACTATCACGCTCATTGCATTACGCTGTTGTAGATGCCAAAAGCTCAAGTGGGTTGAAAATACCATGAGACAAATTAGTGGAAGAAATAGTCTACTGGATGAGGGAAAGGCTGTGGACGTGGTCTTCCTGGACTTCAGCAAAGCCTTTGACACAGTTTCTCACAGCATTCTGCTGCAGAAACTGTCAGTCTCCGGCCTGGACAGACACACACTCTCCTGGGTGGAGAACTGGTTGGCTGGCCGGGCCCAGAGAGTGGTGGTAAATGGAGTTAAATCCAGCTGGAGGCCAGTCACAAGTGGGGTCCCCCAGGGCTCAGTGCTGGGTCCAGCCCTGTTCAATGTCTTCATCAACGACCTGGATGAAGGCATCGAGTGCACCCTTAGTAAGTTTGCAGATGACACTAAGCTGGGTGGAAGTGTCGATCTGCTGGAGGGTAGGAAGGCCCTGCAAAGGGATCTGGACAGACTGGACCGCTGGGCAGAGTCCAACGGCATGAGGTTTAACACAGCCAAATGCCGAGTCCTGCACCTGGGGCACAACAACCCTATGCAGAGCTACAGACTGGGTGAGGTCTGTTTGGAGAGCTGCCAGGAGGAGAGGGACCTGGGGGTGTTGGTCGACAGCCGGCTGAACATGAGCCAGCAGTGTGCCCAGGTGGCCAAGAAGGCCAATGGCATCCTGGCTTGTATCAGAAACGGTGTGACCAGCAGGTCCAGGGAGGTTATTCTCCCTCTGTACTCGGCACTGGTGAGACCGCTCCTTGAATACTGTGTGCAGTTCTGGGCCCCTCAGCACAAGAAGGATGTTGACGCTCTGGAGAGTGTCCAGAGAAGAGCAACGAAACTGGTGAAGGGGCTCGAGAACAGGCCTTATGAGGAGCGGCTGAGAGAGCTGGGGTTGTTTAGCCTGGAGAAGAGGAGGCTGAGGGGAGACCTCATTGCTCTCTACAAATACCTGAAGGGAGGTTGTAGAGAGGAGGGAGCTGGCCTCTTCTCCCAGGTGTCAGGGGACAGGACAAGGGGGAATGGCCTCAAGCTCCGCCAGGGGAGGTTTAGGTTAGAGATTAGGAGGAAGTTTTTTACGGAAAGGGTCATTAGGCACTGGAATATGCTGCCCAGGGAGGTGGTTGATTTGCCTTCCCTGGAGGTGTTTAAGTTACGGGTGGACGGGGTCCTGAGGGACATGGTTTAGTGTTTGATAGGAATGGTTGGACTCGATGATCCAGTGGGTCTCTTCCAACCCGGTCATTCTGTGATTCTGTGTGATTCTGTGAAAAATCCATTAAGGGTTGCTAAATACAAAGATGCTGCTTATAGTTTAGATGTGCTTGAACTACAAACTTGTGGAGACTGAAGAACATATCAGGGGAGTACTGGTATGTGCTTTGCCTTCCCTCATATTTTTTTCTAGGCATGAGCATGCAGCCATTTTCAGTGACAGGATTTGGAGGCAGCTCGACCTTTGGTTAGTACAGCAACTCTCAGATGTTATGCTGTGTTTGACTCGGGATCTCTTACTAATATTACCTGTATATAAGTAACTTCTGAAACTGCCTTATGCTTTTGCCATTGAGTAACTTTGGTCCAGGCTGATACCAGCTAGAAAATGTGATGATGGAGTAGAATACTGCACCTCACAAAATGACCCAACGATTCAAAATATACTGAGGATCTCAGTGTTTCTTACAAATGCTGCTGGGTGTGAGCTACTTCAGGGAGGAGAAGCAAAGTGGGAGACTGAAAGGAGGGATTTTGAAACTGCAATGAGAAAGAAGATTTCTACTTGCTCCTACTACATAGCTCAGAGACTTGAGCAGCTTCTGAAATTAATCATTTAATAGAAGCTGTAACAATCTGTGTTGGAAAATCACTATAGCCTAGATGTTTGGTTAATTGGATACTAGAGCACTGCACCATACTGTTCTCTTGGTCTTTTTAACAAGAGCAATGTCGTCAGCAGCCACAATTCCTTGAGACTTTATTAGATTCAGAACTTTAATACCTATGTTTCCCCTTTCACATCCCAGTAAAGCCATAATGTATATTTCATGTCTTAATACATGAACACGCTATCAACATAAAACCTTGCTCTTGCCCTGTGGCCAACTGTCCTGTCCCAAGTCTTAAGAGGGAGAACTCTTGACAAAACAATATATGCATAGAACAGATTCTCTTAACCTCCTACTCAGCAGTTTTTGGGTTTCACCATCGATAGATTCAGATGTACTTTAGAGAGGAAGCATTAATGGTGTCCATTTAATACAGAGGTCACTGGGCTGCACAGCAGACAACCTGACTTCCCCCAGAGCTTCCCAACAACGTTGCAGCTTTCATCCCTCATGCCTAGCAAAATCTTCCAGACACCAAGAATCACTTCTGGCAAATACCTGGGTGTGAGTATGCAGCTCTGGGTGTTTCACTCCCCATAATGCTGCTCTGCCTGAGGAATTCAGGACCATATATTCACATTCAAAGTCACACTGCTTATGCACAGCGAAAGATGAAAGTCTGCATGAATCCTTATGGAGTGCACTGTGCTTGATATGGAATGACAGCCCCCAGGGGAAAGACATACACAAGGCCTTAACATCATTTTTTAAACAACATACTACGATTACCAGTGTGGTGTTTTTGAAGCTTTCCAGGATATTTCACTAGAGGGAATGATCTCTGAAAAATGCACACTATGACATTCTCATTCAAGAGTTCTGATGAAGACCACAGTAATTACTGACGGACATGTCTCTGACCTGCAAGAAGGTACTTGGACACGGTCTGCAGAGTGACAGATGGGGGACGGTTCTTGCTGCAGTCTTTTGTGGACAGTGAGTAACACCTTGATAGCCCAGATTTCTCATCATTTTCTGTTAATATCCTTATTTCTGAGGGACATTCAATTTTGCAGCTCAATATTTTGTTGGCATTGTCCTGTCTCCCATTTCCTCTCCAGTACCTACCGAACTTTCTCAATGGGAGTAAAGTTCAGTAGAGTATGAGTCTCATGGACACAAAGTGCTTCTAGAAAGTCCACAGCAGGCTCTAAAAGGGTTTGGATGAATTTGGAAAGCAGGCTCATAAGCAAATAGTAAAGGGACTAGGCAAGGATTTAGCTTCTAGCATCCCTAATCCAACCCTTCTGTCTGCTGGGAGAAGAAGCGAACACCCTGCAGAAGGCAGGTTCAGGTGCTCTCCCAGGGTCACATGAGGTGAGGCAGACATCAAACCTATAGGAGACACTGGTCTGACTCTGCCAAACACCTTTTCTCTTTTTATGCCCTAACTGTAACAGCTACAACTCAGAAAAACTCCACAAGTCTGCATAAAGTCCTAGGTATGGTTTCCTACATTACAATATAAGATTTTAGTGCTTATGGTGCTTCTTCAGGTTTTCCTTTGAAGTATAGTTTTCCCTCTCATTTTATGTAAGACTTTCATTATTTCATTTTTCTTATGGCTTTAACAGTCTAGAAGCTCCATTCCCTCCTTTAGGACACTATAATTCTCTCAGTAAAAGGAAATAGAAAGGGAAATTCGGTAAGAGTTATTCCTGCACCTCAGCCCTGGGCAGATTTCTAAGAAATGAGGAATAGCAAAGACCATATACATATCCTTACAATTCAGAATGGCCTGAATGCTGACAAGCAGTTTGCAACAACAAAATAAAGAGAAGTCTTGGTTTGATCTCATTTTCTGTGTCCCAGCTTATTAGAAATGTCATTTAATGAAGATTGATTTTCACTATGAATTTTATTTCCTCTGAAAAGAAAATTAAGAACCATTAACACGGAAAAATGATCTCTCTTTTGAGAGATCTAGTTATGTTGCAGAGCTCATCTGCCAAATTACTATAAAAGTCCCTCGGCGATTCTTTCTGTGTCATATGGAGAAATAACATGTAATAGTCAAGAATCCTAAAATATAATTTTAAATAAACCCCTGGAAATATTTAAGTAAAAATATAGCAAGTTACTATTTGTAATACTTGCTGCGCACCAGAATATTTTGACCAGCAAACTGAATAATTACATGAATGGTTGTGCTCTTCAGAAGCTTCCTAATCAAACTTGCTATTTTCTGATGTTCTATAAGTATTTCAAATAAAGCATGTGCCACTTAAATCATAGAATCATAGAAACATAGAAGAATTTGGGTCAGAAAGGATCTTAAAGATCACCTATTTCCAACCTCCCTGCTATGGGCAGGGACTACATCACGTTGCTCAAAGCTTCCTCCAACTTGGTCTTCAATACCTCCAGAGATGGAGTATCCATGATTTCTCTTGACAAATCTACAGGTTAATTGCTGGAAATGACTTGCAGAACTGCTTTGTTTTTCCCTCAGTTCAGTAAACATTACTCTGAAAGCAGGGAACACACATAAAGGTAAGCCCAGCCACAGGTCCTCTTGACATAGGAAACAATATTAGAAATTCATGTAGCTCACAGAACAAGATGTTTGTGCATGAATCCATCCTAGGGTTTTATGGGAAATGCTTTGTCTGAATCTAGCTACTTATTTATTATTTCTATTTGCCAAGCAAAACGTTTTGATCTGAGATTTCTTTTCAGTTGGAGTTCTTCCTAAATAATTTGTTTACTCTTGTATGTATTTAGATTTCTGACATAATTCTACTTGCTAGACATCACACTAGACCAACACCATTTCATTCATCTTTCCTCTTGCTAACATCTGCTCCATGGATGCTGACAGCTCTGCTCCCTAGGAACACCCAAATTAGGAGGAGAATTAAGTTCAACTCAGAGTTTTCAGCTTGATTGTTGTTTGAGCATTGATGTTTCTGTTTCTGGCCTGCATGGTGGTAACTTGTCTTCTTTTCTAGGTACACTGTCAGGCTTTCACTGCTCCTAAAATCTCAAGATTTTTGTGATGCAGATTTTTCTCTCACAGATGGTTGTCCCTCCAGAGGTCTACCACCCAGTTTCATCTGTTGCTTAACACTAGGATCAAAGCTTTGTGCTGTCCTCTGCATATTAAGCCCATTCATCAAGCTTGCTTGAACTATGGCAGTATGGTGAAAAGGAATTTAAGATGTAATTAATTTTGCCTGATTTGTGTTACCCACAAAACAGAAGTTCACAGATGAATCAGTTGGCCAAAACTGCCTTTACAGTTAATGGGGCAAAATGGGAACTTGCATCTTACAATTCAGATTACTATTTTCACTGCCCAATTTGAACTGAAACAATCTTTGTCACCAGGATGTTTCTGTCTCCATGTTGCTTGTTCAGAGACAAGATGACTGGCTTAGTCTACCTGTCAGCACTGTCAAGATTTGGTCAGACAGATCCCATCTTCATTGTCAAGTGGCAGAAAATCCACCACAATTCCAGGAAAATTGTTCCAGTATTTAAGCACTTAGTCTACCTTGAAAATTTCTGACCTATTTCAGCTTTGGGCTTTCACTATGGCTTGTTTTTTTGATCACTAGACTGAAGAGAAAATGTACTGTCAGGAACATTTTGCCTCATCTACCCTCAAATAATAGCTAATCTTTAAAATGATAAGCCACTACAACCTTCATTATCCATAAGAAGTGACTGTTGAAATTTGTACAGCAGCACTTCATATTATGTGGGAAGTATAATGAGGACTAACTGGCTAAGCAGCAATAAAGAGTTAGGACTCTTAGTTGTGGCCAAAGTAGAACATTTGGATTTCAGTACAGACACCACATGCAGACTATCCTGCCCCAAACCTGTGCAACAAGTGTGTTTGAATCACAGCTCTGCTCTTGTTGCCAATGAAGGGAGAGCACAAGACTGAAATACCTGCTGTTGTCTCCAGCAGGCAGGTGGATGAGGTAAGCGATAGTCTTGGCATAGAGGATCCAGGAGATTTTTAAACATCAGAAAAGGCAATGAGAGATTAATTTTTCCATCTGCCTGTCTCATGTGAAATAGGGATGTCTTAGTAATATCTGAGTTGTGTTCTGGAGGCTGTTTCCTTCAGGATCTTATGCTTTGCCTTACATAGACGAGCTCTCCTGCTGCCCTACACAAAGTCCTGGCTTCATTTGAAGCTACATCTTCATAAGAAAGCAGTCGATGCTACTGTAGCAACAGTTTTCATTTCCTATGCCATCATTTCTGGCTGGAGGAACAGCAGTCACACCTATATTTAGAGGTTAAATAACTAAGCAATGGGCTTGTTCCTTTACTTTTTGAATTAAAGTGTCTCAAAACCTTTTTATTTTTTGTGTTAATTATATAGCGCTAACAGTCTAACCCATTAAATCACCAAGCATAATGCAGCTAACCAGAAGGACATTTAAGCCAATTAATTTCAAAATTCAAGCTATTATTTGGCAGATGAATATTAACATTTCACTAGCACTTTGCACTGCAGAGTTGCTGTACTTACATCCTCCATATTTGTGTTGCATCATGGCTTTAAAGTGCAAAACAGTGGTGCTCTTCAATGTTAAAAAAAGTGTTACTTTTGCTCATTTTGCTTATAATAAATGCACTTTTCTTTCAAAATAAAACACTTCTTGAAACAGGTAAGTAAAACTACATGAGAAAATCTCATTCAGGATTAATTTAAGGGTAATCATTGTCCACACGTTTTTACAAATATCTTTGTTAATGTGTTTTCCTAGCCTAATAAATGGTACCTGGATAATTAAGTGGGCAATCTGCTTGGAAATAAATGCCATTAAGGTAAGAAGAATGGGCTTCTTTTTGGCAGAACATATGGGACAACTCAAATGTGTCTGTGAATATTAAGCACTTTCTCCCTTTTCAAGACTTCTCTTCATTCAGCTACCAATTCTCCTAAGAAGTAGCTTTTCATTACTGTATCCCCTTCTAAGCTAAGCCAGTCTAGTACCCAACTCAAACACCCTGATTTCTGAAAATACTACTGAACAACAAAATGCACACATCTACATCTAGGAAAGAATAAAGTAATTAATTCAGAACTAGAAAATGAAGGCATTTCAATCAGTTCTGAATAATAGTCAAACACCAGCTTGGATGATTTATGTAAATCTTATGTGACGTTTTTAACTATTCAAAACATGATAGCATATTGTATATTTGAGTTACTCTAGCATACAAATTTGATCAGTACTCTTGTCAGCCTGGACAGAAGAATCTCAGCATCACAGAAAGGAATAGCATTTAGGAGAATGCCTGGTCTCTTGTAAGCCTGAATAGAATTGAGTTGGGTTTTTTTTTCCTTGTTAATATTATACTCTACATGAAGATATTTAAGGATCATTAATAAAAGTGGAAAATGGCTTTCCAGTAGAAATACCGGAACAAATAATAAATAGGGTGCATTATGCAAGCAAGACTGTTTAAGAGAGTTTTCTCACAGCAATGATGTCTAAAGTGAGATGTCCTATCCTGGTCATACTCTGCCTCTGACTTCAAGATATAGCAGTTCAGATGCTATCAGCAGTCCTAGCCTAAGAAATCTTACCAGCATGGATGGAACATGAGAAAGAAAGACTGGGTTGGTGGCTACTGTGGAAATGTAAGCCCAGACAGCGGCAGATTGCATTGACAGCTGCAGGATAGACTGCATGCCCACAAAATCCAGATTGCACTGCAGGAGTATCACAGCACATTCCACAGATGAAATGTTGAGTTCAGAGTACTCCTCTTCTGTGGCTCAAGGCCAAAATTAGAAAAATTTGCCTACAGTCCATTAGCTTATCCTCACCAATCTACAGGCTTGTGCCTTTTCACTGAGAAANTAAACTATTCAAAACATGATAGCATATTGTATATTTGAGTTACTCTAGCATACAAATTTGATCAGTACTCTTGTCAGCCTGGACAGAAGAATCTCAGCATCACAGAAAGGAATAGCATTTAGGAGAATGCCTGGTCTCTTGTAAGCCTGAATAGAATTGGGTTGGGTTTTTTTCCTTGTTAATATCATACTCTACATGAAGATACTTAAGGATCATTAATGAAAGTGGAAAATGACTTTCCAGTAAAAATACCGGAACAAATAATAATTAGGGTGTCATTATGCAAGCAAGACTGTTGAAGAGAGTTTTCTCACAGCAATGATGTCTAAAGTGAGATGTCCTATCCTGGTCATACTCTGCCTCTGACTTCAAGATACAGCAGTTCAGATGCTATCAGCAGTCCTAGCCTAAGAAATCTTGCCAGCATGGATGGAACATGAGAAAGAAAGACTGGGTTGGTGGCTACTGTGGAAATGTAAGCCCAGACAGTGGCAGATTGCATTGACAGCTGCAGGATAGACTGCATGCCCACAAAATCCAGATTGCACTGCAGGAGTATCACAGCACATTCCACAGATGAAATGTTGAGTTCAGAGTACTCCTCTTCTGTGGCTCAAGGCCAAAATTAGAAAAATTTGCCTACAGTCCATTAGCTTATCCTCACCAATCTACAGGCTTGTGCCTTTTCACTGAGAAAAGGAACTACTATTTATGTGATTTTACAGGTGGCAAATAGGAGAACTGAAGGTAAGATCAAGGGCATATTACTAGGCTTTTGAATATTGTATTAGCAATGTAGTCACGGTGTGGCTCCATGAGACCCACAAGCACTTGGGAGTTGATTCTTCCAGGTCAGACCCCTCTACTGGTTCCCTCCTCTCTTCATGTGCTCTGGAGGGAAGTCCAGGTGGGAACGCTAAATTTAAAATGCTTAGGAAAAGAAGGGAAAATAAAACAAAGAAACAAAGACCTTCTGATCAAAACCCCCCACCCCATTTGAGACAGTTATCTGGTACGTAATAAAGAGTGAAATTCTGGACCTAAGGCTTTGAAGGGAAGAACAAAAGATGTGTATCTTGTCTGTTGATGTCACCTTACTTGACGGCTGTGGTCTGGTCCCCTTTCTTGTTAAAAATTATGTCAAACCATTAATTTTCATCCTTATCCCTATGTAACTGAGGCAATGTGAAAAGAGGAAAATAATAAATCCAGATCTGATTAGTAGAAATATAATTTGATGGGTCCCTTCCTACATGAAGGACAACAGAATTCAGTGCATACAAACATATTAGTCAGAAAGACAATGTGTAACAGGACAAACAAAAGATAGAATGAACTAAAGGTAAAAGTAAAAAAAACCCACAAAAAACCCCAGTAAAATGTTCCAATTGAACCTCTAAGCTTCCCCTTTTAAACAGTTGAAGCTAAACTTCATTTTGTTTACTGCTATGGGATAACACATCTTTTTCTCTCTTCAGAACTACAAATTCTCACTTTCTTGATATGGATCACTACACTTCATAAGCAAGAGGCAGCAGACTGCTGTCTTCTACATTGTAGCCAAAACATTGTTTTCAGTAGCTACAAATAACAGGATATGTTGACTTATGGAGAAATATGACATGCTCAGAATTTTTAAAGAGAAAAAAGAGAAAATATAACTAAAGTCAATGTTGCTATCCTAAATAAAACTCAGAATTGCATTATTGTAAATAGATAATGAGAGATTCCATTGAAAATTGAACCCACTAGCTTTTCAAATAAACATAATCTAGTATACAAATCAGAAATTAACTTAATCAGAATAAGCTGTACAGCAGCCCAGAGGCAGCAAAAAGCTTTATGGAAATTTTTCCAGGTTTCCCCCCCAGTTGGGTATGCTCTCCTCAGCGTGTCTACTAAGTGGTTTACCCATGTTATAAAGTACTCACACAAAACCAGTTTTCTCAGTAAAAAAGCCTGTTATGTTTTGACCTCCTCATCTAGCTACCTTTTCTCTCTGACCTTCACACAGAAAATTGCAGGTCTGGGCAAACTAGGTTATTTCTCAACACTCTGAGAGCTGGAGGGCTACAGCTACTGGGTGCAGGCATCACAGCAAACCCGCTGGAAGGACTATCAGCAGCACAGAGCACAGGCTAAAATCCTTTTTAGCCATAGAATAAGAGCTATCAGAAGAAAACAAAGGCAGACTCGTCTGCACACTGTCTGGAAGGTAAATCTTAGTGGGTCACTTCATACCAGTCTCTGTAGCTGGTTATTTATCCAGTGTAGGATACAGCCTGCAATGACAATTGTGTACTATATTTGACTTCTCTGTGTATTGTGGGTGAAGCACTTAGGATTATAGTTTCTCTTGGTGCTTACTGTGGAAAAAGCCTATTTCCCCCCTCCCCCCCGGAAGTTTGGGTTTGAATCAGTGCCCTACAAAACATAAGGAAAAATATGAGGTTTTTTGAGAGGGTTTTCCTTAACCTTTGCTGTACCAGGGAACAGAAGACCCTTGTACAGGAGCTGTGCACTGGGCCACCTTCACTTTCTTCAGGACAAGGTGTGAATAATGAAAGCCAGTTTACAATGTGTGTGCCAACCCCACTGTGCAACAACACTCCATCCCCCCAGGGCAGACACACTCACTGCATCAGCATTTTAGCAGAGGATCCCCAGGGATCATTCTCTTTGGGGTCAACAAATCTTCTTACTCACCGTTCAGGTGTGATGCCACCTTACTGTTTTAAATTGCCTGTACTCTTAAGAGAGCTTAAGTCTCCTTGTTTACTTGGCTGCCTTTAAACCTGCTATTTCTAACTCCCAAAAGATGCGATTCCTATGCTGTGCTACAAAAACCTGATGTAACTACAGATTATCTTGCATTCCCTTTTGTACATCAGCCCCTGAAAAAAAGAGCAAATAATGCCTACTGACTTGTTTTTCCTTGGCAGCTGTTTAATGCTTTTGGGACTGATTATGTCTGTGTACTGCTGTGTATTACCTGAGCACAGTTTGCAGGGAGATGGTTATTACCATCCTTCCTTGTGCTGATACTCCAGGATCCAGCAGTAATGAGCCTTACACACCAGCAGCCTGTGCAGAGCCAGGCTGGTTTTTCATGGGCAAAAGGGAAAAATACACCTACTAGGCGCTGAGGTAGCCCCTAGTGAGAAAAGCATCTACTTAAAAAAGGTACAGCTATGATGTTTCATGGCCTGGTAAGTCCTTTCTAGTTTACATATATTTACCAGCAATGGTAGCATTCCTGATTTTCTGTTTATATTGTCATTGGACACTCAAAAGTCATACCACTCTGGAAGAAAATAGGAAGAAATGCATATGAAGGAACTGATTTCCAGGGTTGGCACCGCTCACAAAGCCTCCATCATTTTCAGTTTCTGGATTGCTTTAGGTAGACATAAAATCACTTAAGGTACCAGAGCTGCATGATGTAAGCAGCAGCACACAGTCTGTGGAGGCTTTATTAAATACTAATGAAAATGGACATACCAGGGAAAATGCATCATAACATTTGGAAACAAGAAAATTAGTCAGAGGGCTGACTGTTACCAAAACATAAGAGTTCCATTTGTAATTTGAGTTAACTTCTTAGAGGAGCTCTTGAGACTATGCAAATAGAACCTCTGGGTATTTTTTTTACAAAATAATCACTCTTAAATTAAAAGGTTTTGGACAACAATTTTACACCAACCATAACACTGAATTCAAATGAGGAAAGAAAAAGGCAAGGTAAAGCAAGGCAAAAGGCAAGGCAAGGCAAGTCAAGGAAAGGACAGGGAATTGATACACCATGATACAAGTACAATTGTTGCTTCTGGTTTGTGAACAATTAAAAGATAAGACAAATTAATATCTACCTGCAAACAGCTAGTACTGTGGAGTACTCATGCCTTTTGTATTTGCTCAATGCAATTGTCCAACAATCATAATTAAAATTGTGTCTCTGTTTTTATTCTTAGCTAAAATACATTTTCGTATCACACCACAGCTGAGTTGGTCCTGCTGAAACCAACCAGGTTACCCAGGGAGAAAAAGTTTCAGACTGCTCAATTTTTTAGCAAATTTTCTCTCCTTGAAAATGCATTAGGTTCAGTTCAAGGGATGGTAAATAGTCTAGGCCAACTTTTATCTTCTGGAGATAAATTTATCCATCCTAGTGCAAAAAAAGTGAGTAGCTTCTTTTCTCCCCCAGATGATAAGCCGCGGACTGTGACGAAAGTCAGCTGGAATATAGCTTCATAGTCACTAAGAGTAGTGTAACTATATCTTGTTTTAGTAGGAGATAGCAGACAAATATAGATAAAGTAGGGTCAGGCAAGGAAAAAAAATAGAATATAAATCACTTTTATCCTTTAACCATAAAAGCAAAGTGTATTTCTGTACACCAATTTGTGTGCCCCAGCACATGCTTGGGTACGTGCTACATCAGTACTCAAATCTATCCACAAAGTCTGATATCATACAGGATCTGAAGCAGAACTATGCTTCCACTAGAGTCCTGCTATGGGAATTTTATTACAGTAGTTAAAATGTAAATATATTCTGTAACAAGCAGACCTGTTAGCTTCTCAGTTGAGAGTTTGTGGGGTGAGCAGTTGAATGATGACTTTACTTGCAGCAGAGTATGAATTCCATTTTCCTACCCTGTTCCACTGGGCCTGTCACAGACAAGGTGCAGTGACTACCTAAATTCTGCAGAGAATCTGGATTTGTCATATAAAGAAAATACCCAATGATCGTTTTTTCAACATTAAGCTCTTCTTCACTTGGGGAAATGTCTTCTCCTTTTCTGAAAGGTTTAGCTGGAAATAGCTACCCCATGACATCTTCTTATCCCAGTACAACAATCCTCAGAGCATTTTAATCACTGAGCCCTGTATTAGGAAGTTTCATTGCCTTTTTTGGTAGCTTCTTTTGTTTTGCTTTCTCTATCCTTCAGAAGTCCTCAGGCACCTGGGAATGAAAGAGCTTGAGTATTTATTAGATCATCTGCTTCAGTGTGAGCCCTGTCTTCTCTCTGAGAGTTGGAGAAACCTCTTGGATGGGAGGAAGGTGATTTTTCAGGTAGTGCTGGGAAAGAGATGTACAAACACAGAAGAGCTCTCCAAGCCCTGGTGACTCAGCCCCACTAGCAACAGCCCACAGCTTCTCCTTCACTGCTTTGGTTTTTAATACGGCTATTCATGCAAGCTACGAAAGCTTTGATTCATTCCTGTCTCTCAAGAGCCACCAGCAGCTAAAGTAAGACACACATCTCTTAATCCACAATGGCTAAATCTCATCAGTTGTTTGGTTACAGATAATTTCTATTCCTCCTCTGTAGTAGAACATTTATTCAAGATCAGAAATCTCATTTTCACATATTTATCATTTAGATACCATTTGAACTGGGAAAAAAGCCAAAAATTTCCTGCAAGCCAGAATAGGGGTGGACCTTGAAGCCAATCAAAAAAAGCTGAGAAAGATAATACGTTCCTGTTTCCAGATACAGATCACAAAAGGCTGAGAAACTTTGCTTCCAGTGACATAGGTTCAGGCTAGGCTTGCTTGGACATGTGTGGTCCCCAGAGAAGAAGGAATGGGCTTGGAAAATAGGGCAGGAATACTGTCAGACCTTCAGTAGAAACTGACCAAACCTGAGGTGTTTTAAATGCCACTGTTTTGTCATTTACCACCATCTCTAAACTAGCTCAATTAATCATTGTTTTTGCACTTTATGGCTCTATCACCTATTGACCCCCTCTCTTTTCTCTAAAATTAAGCTCCAGGTTACTTTATCATTCCTGTCATAGTATTTTACAGTGTATTATAAATGAAGGAGCAGACTTTAATATGCAGTTTCAGAATCTTGTGGTTACTAGATTCATATTCAGTAAAGGTGGCTTGGAAAGGGCCCTGGGACATGCATGAGAAGTAAAGAGTTAGGAGATTAGGTCTTTGGGTGGGTGGGCTGGCTGGCTGGCTGGATGTGGAGAGGATGGAATGGTATGGAAAATGATGAGTCTTTAACAGTCCTGAGAGAGGCATCTCAGGAAAGTCCTGAATTTCACTCTGTTACACAGACAAGAGAACCTGCTGGTTTCTTAGGGGAAAATTCTACTGTTACCTTCAGCCTCTGCAAAAAAAATATTTGCTGCACTCCTGGGAATGGGAGGAAATGGTTCAATTTAGCCTAACTGTAGTCTATAAATACAGTATATTGCCTTATTCAACAGCAGGACTTAAAAGGGTAATGTACTGAACACCTCTTGATGTCAAGACACTAAGCTATAGTTAAAACCACATTCCACAGTAATGAAATTTACAGGGAAGGGGAAAATGAAGAGAGCTATAAAAAACAGCGAAACAGCTGTGAGGCAAACAGCTGAATGGAGAGGAAGTTGCTGCAGAGAGCATTTACATGGTACCAAGCTGTGCAACAATTCCTACAGCTGCACCTGACAAACACTGACAGCACAGAGACATTTGCCCAAATCTGACTGTGTGATTCATGTTTGCATGAGAAAATCAATGCACATGCAGCCATCGCCATGACTGCCCTGCCTGAGGGAAGAACTCATGAAGAAGAGTGAAATCCAGATGCTAGTGCCTCTCCTAGGAGTGGGAGTCAGAGAGGGGTTTAGGCACTCAAACCTAAGAAAGTGTTGCAGAATTCTGTTTGTCCAGTAATCACCTAGAGATATCTGTGTTTTCAATAGCAAAGCTCTTAGAGTGCTTGGGAACACACAGAAACACCCTAGACTAGAGCTAGATCCTGCCAAAGGTCTCCTGTGATCTGGAGAAGAACTAGTGAGTCACCGAACTCCACCTCATTCCTGGAAGAGCTTTCTCTAGTAAATGTGCCTTTAAAATGCCTAATAGGCATGAATAGAGGAAGCCATGGCTTCCATGGTGTCCTTCTTTCAGATACGTGCATGAAGGAAAGTCCCACTTTTCACAGTAGGCTAGTGGGCATGTGAGGTCTGACACAAAAAACCCCTGAGACTGTTCTTGTAACTCTTTTTATTGAACAAAGTAAGAAAATCGGCTATGATCACTTCTAAACCGTTCCCTGCTGAGCTGACATGCAGCTGCATATGATGCTGCCAACGTTCAAAGCAATTCTGCAGGTCATTTTCTGAAATGCTGTTGAGGATCTCTGTTGTTTTTTGTCTTTCACACCTTCTACTGATAAAAAAATCATTCCTTTGAGCATTGACCTGAACTTTAGGGAGAAAGATAGAAATCATAGGAAGCTAGGTCTGGTGAATAGGGTGGGTACTCAAGCACAGTGATGCTGTTATTAGCTAAAAACTTCTTCAGAAACAAAATGTTGTGGGTTGGCAAACATTGACATTTTCCAAAAGAAGGTAAGAAAATGTTTCTATTAAAACACGCATCCACTCGTATTGAGTGAAGCAACTGAGTTGAACTTTGTCTCACTGTGACAGGTTCCATAACCATCTCTTTGTCTCTCATCTTCCACTCTTATTTACCAAACTATAGGGATAGCTTGATGGTTTTTGTGTTGGACATCGTTTGTTGGAAGGGAATCTCTTGTCACATCTCTTGATGGGAGCAGGGCACCAGCAAAGGCACAAGACTCAACAAGCCAGAGGGAGACTAAGGTGGTGGTTACAAAATTTCCTGGTTTCTGATCCAGTCCACAGGACTGTTGACATTCTTGGTTATACCATAGAATTATAGAATAGAATCATTGAATCACAGAATCATAGAATCATAGAAACATAGAATAGTTTGGGTTGGAAGAGATCTTAAAGACCATCTAGTTCCACTCCTACAGCCATGGGCAGAGAAACCTCCCACTAGAACAGGCTGCCCAAGGCCCCATCCATCCTGGCCTTGAACACCTCCAGGGATGGGGCAGCCACAATTTCCCTTAACAACCCGTTCCAGAGCCTCACCACCTTCATCATGAAGAATTTATTCCTAATGTCTAATCTAAATCTTACCCTCTCCAATTTATAGTCATTCCCCCTAGTCCCATCACTACAAGCCTTTGTAAAAAGTCCTTCCATAGCTTTCCTGTGAGCCCTTCAGATAGTGGAAAGTGCTTATAAGGTCTCCCCAGAGCCTCCTCTCCTCCAAGTTGAACAGCGCAAACTCTCTCAGCCTGTCCTCATAGCAGACGTGCTCTAGCTCTCTGATCATCTTTATGGCCTCCTCTGGACATGCTCCAAGAGTTCCATATCCTTTTTATGTTGAGTATTCCAGAGCTGGACACAATACTCCAAGTGGGACACAATACTCCAGGTATTATATATATACATCACTTTCCTTAGAAGTGAAATGTACGGGTCTCAATTGCCATGCTGATTTACTTGGTTTTTTTTCATTGCAATTGGTAGTCAAATAGGAAAAAAAAAGAAGACCAGAAAAACAACAGTCATAACTTATGATTACAAGCTAAAGTTAGCAAATTTACTTCAGATGAACTCCTCACTTGACCCAGACACTATTTTTACCTCCATCTCATCTCTCGCTTCATTTTTCCTCTCCTCTGCTTCCCCCAGCCTCCAGACTGTGCTCTTTTCCCATCCCTGTGAGACACGAGGTATTGTTCCCATTGGCCTCTTCTCAGTAATTGGTTTTGCTGATTTAAAACTAAATAGCATTTATTACTAACCTGAATGTCAGTTAGTTAAAAAGGCAAATTAAAGCAAAAGCTCAAAGGTGAGAGAGGACATTTTCTCTAGTACTATTAATAGGGTTTTGGACCTTAAAGGATACATTTCCCTGGAGAGTGTGGTTTTCACAAGAAAATGGCTAAATGGCCAGGTCTTCTTGCAAGAGATTGAATGAGCCATATAGTCATAGGTTAAAATGCAGAAAGAAGGCTTCTCAAAGGGAACTTCATCCAACATGATTAAATCATGTGCAGTGCAAGACATATGCTCTCTGTAGCTGAGCAATCATCTGCTCTATTATCTGAGGTCAAGGAGTTCTGCTATCTATAGGCCATTGGCAAGAATCTATGTGATTAACTACAACCAACACCCAATTTGGAAACCGTTCTTTTAATTAACTCTGTGTGGCATTTTGTCTGCATCTGATTATGCCCAAAAGAGAATCTCTTAGACTCTGCTAGCTATGCCAAGAATCTTTTGACCTGTCACAAAAAATGTTGCTGTGTTGTAGGAAAATTATTGGGATAATACTAAACATGATACTTTTCCTGATTTAAACAAAAGAAGATGTGACCATCATCTGAACTCCAAAGTCACAGGACCACTCAAGCTTTGAAGGTATTCCTGGGAGTAAGAATTTTCAAAAACTCTTGCCCAATTTCACTCGTTTGACAATGCATTGAAGAAAGCTTTGTTAAGGAGATCTATACGTACAGCCCAAGACATTTACACTGAAATGTATTTAAGCAGGTGTATAAGTTTAGTATCTCCACTTGATTTTTTTCAGTAGATTACTCTCTTCAGCTGTACGTATATGCAATCCTGCAGAAGGGGTCAGATCTGCTCTAGTTAGGCATTTCTGTTACTGCAAAAAGTAAGCAGGTTAAAAAGAAATCTTGAATTTGATGAGCTGTGGGTGGCTCAGGACTCTGCTGAGCTTCAAAGAGGAGAAAAAAATCCAGCACTAGAAAATGACAGCAGATTCTGAAGGGGAAGGCATGTTCCTCCTGATGCCAGGCAGACTGTGTAGTTCCTGTGACATGTGATAGAATCATCTCTGACTAATCACACTGACATCATTATGGAAAACTATAGACTTAGAAAAGGAGTCAAGAAGAAAAGTTAGTATTTTAATGCTGAAATCAAACAGTGCTCTTTTCCACCAAAGCTTCAGCCAGCTTGCTTTTCCACCTTGTTTATCTTCCGCACCATCTGGCAAAGCAGAACGACATTGCTATCTTCAGAAACATCACCTCCAGGACAGTGCCAAGGCACAATCTTTTAAGCATTATTTTATCTATATTACTTATCAGTTTCCAAGCATTTCTTAATCTTATTGATTAAAACATTAGGGTATCTAATTACTATTGGCAGCACAAATCACTCTATTGCATCAAACTTACATCAATACTTATTATGTTATCAATGGTTATATGACTATTATTACAATTTAACCTTGTACTCTAATTAATCAAAAATTATTTCAGCAAACAACACAAGCATCGCAACTCAAGATTTCTTTGTTTTCTTTTCATATCAACAAATAAGGTCAAATTATTCACCTTCTGGGTAGCACAACTTCATTTATATATCCACAACATCCAAAGTTCCTTCTCCATATTTAAAGCAAATTTCTCAACACTGTATTTCTGCCCAAAATTGTTCAAATTAAATAATTAAAACTAAATTTCCAAAGCTGGGAAAAACAGCCTTAGGATTATACTGACAAGCTCTATCAAGGCACAGTTCATTTAACCAACACCAATATCAAGTTCTATTGATAATTTTTTTCTCACTCAGCTAATTCCCTTTCTTATATGTAAAGTCTTATAATAAAATATACTCCCTAATCTTTATGACTTGCTAGTAAAGAAAGGAAGGGGAAAGAGGGAGAGAAAAGAAAGAAGGAAGGAAGGAAGGAATGAAGGGAGGAAGGGAAAATAGACAGTTTATTCTGATTCTAGGTCACTTTGTCCATGAAGGGATTTTTACTGAAGAGTTTATGGGATATACCATGAGTTATGGACCAGGAATCATGTGTTTTCCCTGATCACTAGCTGCTTTTTAAACACAGACAATATGTCAGGTTTGACTCAGCCTGTTAAATACCAGTTGAGGTCCATGTTAGAACAATATTGTTTGAAGAGATCTAATTATCTTTGTGTACATATTAGTGCTTAAGTGATGCACTTAGACGTAGTCCTTATGTCTTATGAGTTAGGATGTTAGTATTTCATACTGGCATTTTAACAAACTGAACGGTGGGGAAGCATAAGGAAACAACTCATCTAAATGAATAGATTTTTTTTTTTTCTCACTCATAATGGAACAGCAGTCACACTCAAAATGCATCCATGTGGAGGAGGACTGGGGCACAAGGAAAAGCATCTACTTCCAGACCACCATGAAGGAAGCTGCCCCAAGCTAGCAGTCTTGGACCACTCTGCTGCTGCTTTGCTGCACTGAGGCAATGTTGTGGCTGGGGAGAGGCAGGCGCAGCAGGCAGGGCTGAGATGCAGCAATATGTAGGCACCAGAAATCCAGCAGAGCAAGCTGGTAGCATGGAAGAGCACGTGCATGGCATCATGTGCTAATGTTACTTATCCAAATTTGGAGTTAGCCTTGTCAGCCAGCTCCTAGCAATTAGGAAGGGCCTTGAAAGTGCCCCTGCATCTGCTGGGCAGGGAGCTCCAGCAGAGGCAAGCAGGGAGAAGAGCAAATAAGCAGCAGGTCCTCGCGTGGCTCCCATGTGAAGAACCACCAATTACCTTATGAGCAGGTAGGTGTACAGCCTGTTTTATTGCAGTGAGGCACATATTCTCTTAAGCTGGTTTTCTCCTAAAAGAAGCTTTGCTGTAAGAAAGCTCTTCAGTCACCAATTACAACTTTTCTTGTAGCCAGAGAGAATAAAATTACCAAATGGGAGCCTAAATCAGGTTTGCCAAGATAACTGTGCTTTACCCAAGGGAATGGCACCCTTAAGCCAACTCACAGATTGGCAGAATCAAGTAATACTGTTCTCAGAAAAAAATGCAGTAGCTGAGGGGTAAAGACCAGAGATGGGGAAGCATCAGAAGCGATCATACAGAGATTATCAAAATTATGTTTGGGAATATGAAGCATCCCTACATTTGGTTTGTTTCCTTCATAATTCTGGTTGCATTTTGGTGACAGAAGATGGGTAAACCACAGTATTTGGCATCAGCCTTCTGCACAGAGTCCTGGGGGACATTACTGCAGCTGACTGTCTGTGAGCAAAATGTAAAGCAGACAAAAGATGGACTTCTCATTGCCCACAAACGCCTGAAGTTCTTCCTGAAGGAAAGCAGAACAACAGTTTTACGCCTCCTGGCAAAATTACCACAGCAGCATATGGCAACTGGCTGAAAGTGGAAACCTGGGCAGCTGTCACAGCAACTCTACCAAGGAATAGCCTGCCTGGACTGTGCCATCTTAAGGTGTTCGAGCCTCCAAGACTGATCAGTCAGGGTAATTAGGAGGAATGTACAACTCCTTTTGTGAAAAGCAGGAGGAGGGGGTGTGTGGGTATTGTGTTGGGTGTCTCTGCAGCACATTGCTCTCTCTCACCTTAGGTCGATAAATTGAGGAAAACATTAAAAATGCCCTTTCCTCTCCCCTTTCCAACCAGCCTGTGAAAGAGCTGCTGTTGAGGTTTTAGTGCTTGTAATGCCACATTGCCAAGCCTCTAAAGATGGCCAAATTTCTTGGCTAGGATGCGACATGGTATTTGGAATGATTAAGTTGCTTTTATGTAACACAAAGGGCACAAACTACATTACGAACATGACTGCATTTGTAATTATTTTAATGCATTTTACAATATTTTTAAAGCAATATTAAAATAATGGAGTAGTAACAAAACTACTTCAAAATGTGTGAAAATTAGTCCAAATAAAAGTGTTGTGGTCAGATATGGTCTACAAAATCACTTAAAAGCTATGCCGCACTTAGGTTGATCAAGAGCAGATGGATTCAAGCAAAACAATCATTTATCTTGGTTTTTACAGTCTTGGAACTCCATCTTAGATGCTGATGTCCAGTGTGACTGTAGCCCTTATTGGGAAAGATTAATAGTCCTCATCAGATGCAAAGCATTCAATTTTTCCTTTAGGATTTAATTATTTCATTTAATTCTAAGTTACATATGGAAGTTACGCTTAAAAATATGAAGAAATATACAAAGTTCAGATCATTACAATTACAGTGGAGAAAATGAAAGCATAAAACAAGCATCCACAAGACTGACATTCTGCAGATATGAAGAGCTCTCAGTGACATTAAACTGCAGGAAAATGATGTTTTTAAACGTTTAATGGTACAGAAGACAGTCTGTTCTTCTAAACATTACCTCATTCAAGGGACACAGGTTTGCCCAGCAGTGCACCAAAGGAGCTTGCCAGCCTGCACATGTGATGATATTGAATATCCCATTAATAAATGCCTTTATGAATAAATCAGAGAGAGGAAATCTCAGGTTAGCAGGAGAATGAACAAACTGATCTAGCTCTTTCCAAGTGAAAAGTTATAGAAGATCTAAATGATGTAGTCTTTCTACATACTGATAATGAACTTAAGTTTCCCTTGCAGTTTTCTGCCTGGGATCATGGCATGGCATTTACATGCAAGATAAGGGTTGCCGCTGAAATGAATAAGGTTATTTTCAAAGTTTTTCTTTTTAAATGAGAAAGAACATTAAAAGATTGTTAAAAAACACAAACCATTAAGAATTTGGTAAAAAAACCCTAGGTAGTAATGTCACCATGTCTGGTAATATTTTAATTAAGTGTTTTCTGCTCTATGAACTTTCCTTACTGCAGTGAAAGCAGAAGAGGTTAAGACAATCTAGGAAAGCAATCAATATCTCATTTTGTTGGAGCTAAGTAAAAGCTAAGATAAATTCTTCTGATGAAGATGTTTGTAGAACACGTAGTTCTCAGTTTTACAAGCACGTCCTGACAAATCCTCCAAGAATCTTACGTGAATGGTTAAATTTATTCTCATAATTTTACAGGTAGCAGCATTGAAATACAGGCAGAAGGGCTGTAATGTCAAATATGGATGTCTTAAATTAAGACTTACTCCATCTCTAATGTTTAAACAAAGGTCTAGACTGAAGTTCACTAAAGCAAGCTAAGTTTTCAGTGAGTATTTAACTGGGTCTAAAGTGATACCATATTTGTCTTATTGTAAATGGGACATGCAAAATTTATGAACCTTTTCAGAAAATGGTCAGAGTCCTTGTGAGAATGCTGGGGTTAGACATCAGATACTTCTGGGTTTTGTTCCCTGTTTTATATTAGGTGTAGAGAACAGAATCAAATAATACATAGCTCAGTCGCTTTTATTCTAAATAGCTACAGGAATACTCAACAAGTTGCAAACTGGTTTTGGAAGTGGATGATGTGTGTAATGTTAATTGCTAATTATAATATGTTTGGTCAGCAATATTTAGTATTTATTTGTTTATTATTCAACCAGTTCTAAATGCTTTGCATTAAGGAAAGTTCTACAGAATATTGAAAACTAGCAAATTATTTTTCAAGACACATTTGCAGAAAAGAGTGCTGTGTTATTTAAACCCTTTAATACTGACTACAAGGTTCTGCTGCATCATCTGGTAAATCTGATCTTGTTTCTACAAAACAGTGGTATTTAATTACAAGAGCTTGTGAGTATTTCATACATAATGATATACTTACAGATGTTAAGTCTGTTGACAGCTTTCTTGGAAAATTAACAACAGAAAACAACATACCCAGGGGAAAATGGCAAGCTCGCTAGTTTACTGATGTGTATATGAGTTTTTCTAAGACAACAAAGGCTTTTCTAACATGTTACACAATAAAACAAATTGATTCTGGCCTGTGTAAATAATAATAGGCTATAGTCTCAGATGTTGCACATCTCATTGATGGTATTTTCAAAAGATTCTTGAGCATTTAACTGTATAACCTTCAGAAAGAATGCTGAGAAAAACATAATCAAAATGCCATCTAATAATGAACTTTGTGGTTCATCTTAATATTTTATATTTAAGTATATAAACTGACAATTAATTTAGAAAATTCATTCTGATAGGGATAGATTTGAAGAAACACTGTTCCAATATAAAGACAAACATATTAAAACAACTGAAATGCTTATTCTTCTGCATTGTAATATGCATATTGGAGTTCAGTAACAGATTCTTGCAATAGTTTAATTCTGCTATTAAAAGATATCTTAGAATCTGTATTTTAGAATACAGATCTTATGGTAAATACGCTGTTTGTTTTTTTTTTCCAGTATAAGCACAGAACATAAAACAAACCACTCTTTTAATAAAATCCTTCACTTCAATTTTGGGGCTTCAAGAAAGCCTTTGCAACTAAAACACCATGAAACATGTTGTAAATAAAAATGTACCCTTCAACTGAGAAAAAAAAGAGCTCAGCAGCTATATTATGAACTCCACAATATCACAATGACATAGAGGAGGTGAACAGAAAAATTACAGCACTAAAGAACTAGCAAGGGTTGTTCAGTCAAGCAAACAGAAGTATTTTCTCCAAATCATGAATAATTAAACTGAGGAATTTAATGTCAGGGGTAATTTTGAAGGTGAAAAACTTGAGTGAAATGATAAGCGAGTGAGATGAAAAAGTTAAAAATCAGTAGCTCAGCATGAATGTGCAGCTAGAACCTATGCTTCATTAGGATCATGAACTCCTAAATATGAAGCTAAGAGATTATATACAATATTGCCCCATCCTTAAAATTTAGCCTTTGTTTTTATTGCAGACCATTAGAAAAATGAGGCTAGAAGGACCATTGGTTTGACTCAACAGTGTGGCACATTCTCACTGTTCAGTAAAAAGTTCACCACTATTACATGGAATAACTCCAGATCACGGGCTAGCTATTTTGAGCTGTTTGTTCCTGCTCTATTTTCTTGGTAACAGTTTTGGAAGACATACCTTTTCTGTTATAAATTGCAGTTGCAGAGGTATTTTTTCAAACAATGCAGTTAAACAGAACCACAGAATCACAGAGTCACTAGGTTGGAAAAAAAACCTAGGATCATTGAGTCCAACCATTCCTATCAACCACTAAACCACAACCCTCATCCTGTTCCAGTGCCTAATGGCCCTTTCCATGTAAAAAAAAATTTCCTAATGTCAAGCCTGAACCTCCCCGGTGGAGCTTGAGGCCATTCCCTCTTGTCCTGTCCCCTGTCACTTATGAGAAGATGCCAGCACACTCCTCTCTACAACCTCATTTCAGGTAGTTGTAGAGAGGAATGAGGCCTCTCCTCAGCCTCCTCTTCTCTTGGCTAAAGAAATGCATATACAACAAATTATTCCAAGTAAAAAGTCATTCAGGGGTAGGAGGTTAAATTATTACATTCACATAACCAAACTATCCAAACTGGCCTCAGAAGATCAAACTCTGGTGCAGACATCAGATCATCAGAAAGATCTCTGCAGACTTCAGGACAGACATGATACTTTTGCTAGAGTTTGGGTGGGTTTCAAGGTTGCACAGGCTGTGTGCTGTGGTGAATGACACCCTGAGGGAACTGGATAGGCTTGATTTGATCCCCAAGTCTTGTTTTCCACTTGAGGTCAATGGTTATGGCATCATTTGTGTAAGGAAGAAACTGATAAGACTCTGGAATCAACTATGTAATTTCAAATCAAACAATAGAAGTGGATGCTGTACAATAACAATAACAACAGCAAGAGATTAAATTGTTGCTTCTGGTTTCATTCATCTCTCTGCTTCTCTTTCTGGTTGGCAGCTCTGGCATGATACAGAGCTTAAATGCTGTGGTGGACCAGGACAAACAGATAGAGACTGGAGCTCAGCTGCATATAACTGTGTAAAAGCCCAATTCATGCAGTGTAATGCCTAGAGCAACACAGGAGAGGCCAAAATAGCTGAGATCTTTCTTGATAAACATTTACTTCTATGTAGTCTTTTCCTTGTTGGACTGAAGATACCAACAGTGTTCAAAAGATAGTTTCTAAAATAACAATGGCAACAATATTGTGGGTCTAAAATGGGCATCATGCAAAAGGACAATTAAAAACACGGGATCATTAAATTAGAGAATCATTAGGTTTGAAAAGACCTTTGAGACCATCAAGTCCAACTGTACCTGTCCACTACTAAATCATATCCCCAAGCAGCTCATCTACCTACCTTTCAAACACCTCCAGGGATGGTGACTCAACCACCTCCCTGGGCAGCCTGTTCCAGTGCTTGATAACCCTTTCTGTGAAGAAATTTTTCCTAATGTCCAATCTAAACTTCCGCTGACACAGCTTAAGGCCGTTCCCTCTTGTCCTATCACCTGTTGCTTGGGAGAAGAGACCAACATCCACCTCTCTACAACCTCCTTTTTGGTAGCTGTAGAGGGTAATAAGGTCTACCCTCAGCCTCCTCTTCTCCAGGGTAAACAACCTCAGTTCCCTCAGCTGCACCCTGTAAGACTCGTTTTCCAGCTTCTCCGACAGTTTCATTTCTCTCCAGGAGCTCAAGGTCTTTCTTGTAGATAGGGATAGCCACATCCTTTATGGAATTATCTGAAGTCTGACTCTAAGAGTGACTCACTGCTCCAGATTATGTATGGGAAGAAAATATTTCTGTCCAATTGCAATACTGCAGGCCAATTGCAATATTTTGGACAGAAAGAAATTATTGTACGTATACAAAGTGTACCTCAGATGGTTTGGCTGATCTTTTCTGTTTTTTGCCAGTCCCTGCAAGTGTATAACAGTGCAAGGGGCAATGGGAGTGGCTGTAGTTGCTGAGTGAAAAGACCTCATGAAAATAGTAGTCCCCTAGAAGAACATTATGGTAATTATCTTAACACAGTGAAATGCACAGCACAAAGAACTACTTGACAAGGCAAATTACAGGATTTGAAGTGTAAATTAGGCACTAGACAAGTAGACGTGTAATTAGTCAATCAAAAAGTACCACCAGTGGGTTTTCATGCTCATCATTTCCGTCCACCTGCAGTGGCTTAAATATCCCCTACGTATCGAAAGTGTAAAGGGGTGGCACTTGTTAATCTATTTCTCCTATTGGAAATCTCTAAGGGTACCTGTATCTGTGAGGAATTTCTCAACCTTTTCTAATGGGACCAGTCTTGGACTATTGAGTCATCGTCCTCTTTTCCTTTTTTGTAAACTAATTACACTTGCAGTGACAGTGTGACATCATTCAAGAAGGGTATCTGTTCATTTATTTGCACTCATACTTCTCCTTTAAATCTGTCTTGTATTCTAAAGCTTTGTTAACTGGAATTCCCTAGGTGTGCTAAATCCCAAATAAGGGAAGGTATCAAGTACTTTTTGTCTCTGGCCCACAATATTAATTTATTATTAATTATGGCAAGGAAATATTAGACTGAGGTTGTGGAGGTCTGTTTCCATGTTTTTACATGTTTTTGGTGTGCACAAAGAATTATGTAGTCATGCATACGTCACAGGTTAAGATCAGGAATTTCTGAAACATCATCTCAATTAGTCACACTCAGTATCAGGCAAATTCTTGTATTGTTTGTGATTTTAATATGGTATGTGAATTCATAATAACATTAATTTAGTGTTCACAAACACCATAATACCACCCACAAAACAGAATGTCAAGAAAATAATAAATGAAAATTTTCAAGAAATAAATGCAAATATCCAATCACCGTTCTCATCTTGGGGGCTCTAATTACATGCATATTTAAGAAAAGACAGCCAAACAATATTGCACGCATAAACTGGGATGGTTAAGACAATCTTTGGCTGAATCTATGTACTATAGGACCCTTTTTGAGCTGCCTATTCCATGGCTATGAATAAGGATGAAATACTATCTTAATTGTTAAACCTAATGTATTAACTAAAACTATATTTGAAATACTAACAGCATTTAAACACTGAGAAATGTAAGTTAATGAGCATTCATCCTTGAAAAACATTACTTCAGAGGCAAATTTGCAGATGTTATAAAAAAATTAATTACATGTTTTTAATTGGTTTGTGGGTATTCAACATATAATTTATAGGCATCTTGATGTATTTTTTATTTCTTTCTTGCAAAATTTCAATAAGAAACCAGAGAACTAGGCAATTCCCTGAAAATGTGTAACCAAATTTAGGGAACAAAGTACAAAACGTAAACTGCCCACAACATGTTTTTTTCCCTAAGGCCTAAACATTTTGCTTGTTCTTTTCTCATTACTTCCCCTTAACTGAAAAAATATCATAATTTAATCTCTCTTGGAAGAAGGTGTTCCTGGGACAACAGGTCCTCAAGCAGGCCTGAGATCAGCATCTGCTGGTACCTTTCTGCTGCTACTGATTGTACTGTGGTCAGGCAATGACCATCCACCTGCCTTCATATCAAATATTAGGATCTTAAGGCCCAACATATCTGATTTTCACTCTTTTCTGACCGTGCTCTCCTTCATTGCTCTGTAGTTCTCTCCTTATCCAATTCCAAATTATTACAGAATCTAACTGGCTTGTCAGTCCTGTAGAAGTGGTATATTAGCAGGGTGCTCTAGGAGACCCTTGGCAAACGTAGTTAATTCACTGTCCATAGAAATATAAGGTTGTAAGACTCATTTTTAGTTATTGTTTACAATATTAAAATTTCCTATGCCTGTTATGTATGGCAGAAGAATTTTTGTTAGAAATTTATTTGAAATGAGCAGCAAAATAGCATTAGTCTATAAAGTCTCATGGCAAAATCCTCATCATTCATTTTCAGTTGTTGAGATAAAATAACAACAGGACTTGAAAAATAATAATAATAAAAATAATAAGATAATTAAGAAATGGACCTTGTTCATTAAGCCCTCAACCTGAAAACGCTCATGTAACACATCCATAATCCAGTGGACATTTAGGTGATTACTTCCATGTTCACAAGGACTCTCAGGCTGGAGACCTGGTGACGGAGAAAGGAAACAAACAGTATTGTTTCATCTCTTCTTGCTCAGCACAACTCCCCAAGGCCAATCATCCTTTTAGTCCATGCCAAAGACTCCATATATTTATAAAACTAACAGGGCTCAGTAAGAGCAGATTTCCCCTTGCTGCACATGTTTTCAAATAATTTTATGGAAATGCTGCAGTGCTGAAACTACACTAGATAGTACCATGTCACTATGTTAATTTATTCTTCCCCATATGCTACTGCACAACCTGCCTTTTTAACTCTTTTGTTTACTAAAGAATATAAACAGAGATATTTGTAACCTGTCTGCAGTTTCTCAGTTAAACTGTAATGTTAAAAGCAGTGTCAAGAGCTGTTTATGTTGCTGAAACCTAAATAGGCATCAGCCCCATATGCTCCTCAACATAAGTACAAGCACAAAAAAAAGTCCTTGTCCTAAACCAGATTACAGTCAATATAAGGTATTGAAGGCAAAGAAAGATGACACTCAACTCTGAGGGCAGTGCTGAGTAGTGGTTTTCCTACCATAAAAACAGCCTAACCCAGCGATGGGCTTCAATTGCATACATAATTTTAAAAGACACTTTATGTAGGTTTACATGGTTGTTTTGATGTAACTAAGGTACATAAGAGGTTCTAGTACGTACAATTTAAATTCTCAGACTAAACTCAGAACATCCTTATACTCAACTAAACCAATCTGTTTGAAAGGAACCTTGTGTTATTGTTTAACAATTCTCCTCGTAGGTAATATTTTCCTAGTCATATAATAAAAAAGCATAAATGCTTCTGGGCCATACTTCCAGGCCTTACTACACTATGTTTCCCAGCAATTAATACCTCGGAGATAGTCCGTCTTCGTTTTTCTATCTTAGTGCTTAAGAGATTTTCTTAAATTTTCTTTTCAAAGTTGTAGCGCTTTTATTCATCACTAATGAATAATACATACAGAATAGCAGGAAAGCTTTTTTAAAGCATTAGGTATAAGATGGATTCAAAATTTTTTATTTTTACTTTTCTGAGATACTTTGAATTTTCTTCTCTAAGTCATAGTGCTTTCTTTCACTGCCAGTAAGTGACATACTGTAAACACAGAAATGTTTTTAAAGGCAACAGGTATAAGACAGTCAAGATGTAATGCTAAAGGTCAGTAAGCTCATTCATGGAAATATTACTCGAATTCAAGAGAAAACATCTTGGATTTATAATGACTTTCTAGTCAGTCAAGAAAGAAGTGGACATGCTGAGTGTATAAAGACTCAAGAAATCATTTCCAGCCAATTTGATTTGTAATAAATGTAACTTTCAATAAAACAGGCTAGAGCATTAAAAGTGATAGCAGTGGAAATGCACATTTAGCACTGCTACCAGGCTGCTGGTGAAGCAGTTTTATTTTAATTCCCTAAACCAGCAGAAAGGTGACTATAGTTTCAGAGATATTCACTAAGGAAGCACTGAGGCACAAAACCACAGAAAAAACATCAGAGAATTTAAAATAAAATAAATGATAAATTTATACATAAATGCACTGAAGAACTTGATTTCCCTCTGTGGTTATATTTACTGACTATGATCTTCAATTCTTTACATTATAATTTTGAGATTTTTTTTCAATTACTAATTTATTGGAAGCTTTCAGCCTCTGAAACTGCAAAAAAGTATTAAGCTTCATCTGTCAAGAATTAAAACGGTGCACTGAATATAAATTGGTCTCAATAAAGGAATGAGGCAAACCCCCCATCTTAATTATTCAAAGACTTAATGTATTGAAATTTCATTAATATTTAAGATTCCATATTAAAGTAATGAAAATGCACAAAGACTTAGAGTGGAGGTTGTTAGAAAAGCACCTATATAGGGACATGAAGAAGGAGGGTGGCTGGAAGAGAGAAGCAAGACTTTTTAAGAAAGAAGACAAATATTTGTTGATTCAAAGGTCCAAACTCACCCTCAAAGTCATATGATTTCTACGCATTTTCATGAGCTGTATTTTATCTGAGTTCTTTATACAAAAGCTTTCTTACACCAGCACATTTGGGCTAGTTTTAAGTCATGTGATTTTTGTTCAAACTACTCCTCTCAAGCTCTCTGTGTTGTGTTTAACCTGAAACTCATTGTAAAGAAGCTGTGTATCCAGTGTAGTGGCTCAAGTAGCTCAGTCTTGAGGCCTTTTTAAAGGAAAGTTTGGTTAGTAGACCTGGCTGAAAACTGAGGCAAGCTTTGCTTCTGCAGCAGGTGGCACTTAAGCCTTCTCCTTGTTCCCTCCAAATACTGTGCTTTTCCTTAAGACATTTTTTAGACCTGGATTGCAAAGTCAGTTTATTCAGGACTGAAAATTTCATCTTATGGTCTTCTGGCTCTCACTAGTTGAAATGAATACTTAGATAAATGAGAAATTATTTTCCTGCAGTACTATTTTCTTGAGCTTACAGTGATTAAAATTCTCCCTGCTACCCAACCCTCCCCAACATTAAATACCTTATAAACCAGCAGGAGATTTAGTGGACACATTTGCCCCCATGCTGTATGACATAGTTGTGACATCTCCAGGAACAATGTTAAACAGACTGGTTAGTATGCAGAAAGGTTTGTGATGACAGACACACATAATCTGTCACAGTTTTTCTCTACACTCAGCAGCTTTTTCTAAAAAGCCTTTAAATAGGTATGTCCTCAGGATGAAAAGAAAGGACAGCCTTGTGATTAAGACATTTGATTTGCATTTCAAGTTGAGTCTTGTTCCTGTCTATTTCTTGCATGTTACTGTTCCTCATTTTTTCTCTTATATAGAGAGTCAAATAGTGGTTTTGCCTAACTGTGTGTTTCCAAAGAATAAGTATTAGTTGGAGGCTGATAGGGACTTTTTCCTCTCAAAAATGCTACAGAATCTCAACTGCTGAAAAGTGGTTTTCCTGTTCAGCCATCCCTAGCTCCACAGTTTTTGGGCTAAATCTTGCTTCTTTTGTGAATCACGTTTTTAAATGCCATTATTCAAGGAGGTGAAGTAAACTAAATATAAGTAAACTTAAGGTTTAAATGTTATGTTGTATATTTCTTGCACAAGGAGAGGGGAGAAAACACTTGAAAGAGTTTAATCAGGTTCAGGAGAAATAGCAGATTTTGGCAGTAGACTGAAGATAGCTGGGTTAAGATGAAGTGCAGCAATGGAAGATGCTTTGAGCTGCTGAAGAAAGTTGTTAGTATTAGGGCTTGAAAAGGCAGGAATGTTAGTGACATTCTAAAGGACCACTCACTAGGGAAATGACTGCTTCACAAATTTACCCTAAGGTATTCCTGAGAGGAAAGAATTTGCCCATGGCATCACCATAGAATTGCCAAGGGATGATACTTCATCCGTCCTCCCATAGGAATGGTGGATTAACAGAGTCCAGGTATTTCATGAGATATCATGAACCAGCAGAGCAGATCTAATCTGTGATTAGCAGTTCAGATTTCCTATCACAGATTCACAGAATCACAGAATCACTAGGTTGGAAATGATGATACACCCACTGTATCATCAAGTCCAACCATTCCTATCAAACACTAAACCATGCCCCTCAGTGCCTCATCCACCCATCCCTTAAACATCTCCAGGGAAGGTGACTCAACCACCATCCTGGGCAGCCTGTTCCAGTGCCCAATGACCCTTTCCATGTAAAAAAATTTTTCCTGACGTCAAGCCTGAACCTCCCCTGGTGGAGCTTGAGGCCATTTCCCCTTGTCCTGTCCCCTGTTACTTGGGAGAAGAGGCCAGTTCCCTGTTCTCCACAACCTCCTTTCAGGTAGTTGTAAAGAGCAAAAGTCTCCCTTCAGCCTCCTCTTCCACAGGCTAAACAACTCCAACTCACTCAGCCGCTCCTTGTAAGACTTGTTCTCCAGCCCCCTCACCAGCTTCGTGGCTCAATCAATCAACACTGTTACACAAAAACCACACAGCTCTCCTTTCCCTTCCCCTACATCAGTGCTTCTCTGAAGGGAACGAGTTCACAGAAGATAATCCGCTGGATTAGACAAATGGGCAAAACTGAAGTGATGCTCCTCACTCAAGGGTTTCTAGTCCTCTAGGCATGAAGTTTGCCTAGTTTAATAAATGCCTGTTAGTACGCCATGTGGCAACATGTCTTTGAATGTAGGTGACCAGGTACAGATTTTTCTGTCTACACTGGATTCACGTACCACAGAAGAACATGTCACCTGATGTTCACACCACATAACAAAAGCTGTGGAGACATCTCCAGCCTCACTACAGTCAGGCAATTCCCATGGTGCTGCATCACTCTATACAGGTGTATCAGTTTAGATAATGAGCAGTACAGCTGGAAATTGGTAGGCAGGTTCCTGTAGCTCAGCCCAGGAGAGCAACACAGCTGAGCTACTTCGGACACCGGTCAGCTCTGTGCTGAAGCAGTTCAAGTGCCTCTGAATTATGTTTGCCAGTGCTCCACTTTTCAAGTTTACCTCATTTGGTATTTGAAGAAGTATTTGAGGAAGAATTTAAAGTTACTTTGTTGTCTGTTACTGTGACATTACATGTGGTAAGAAAACACTCAAAAGAGGATCCAAACCCATTGCTTTTTGGCTAGGGTCAATTTTAAGCTTGCAATCCCTGTGAAATGTCTGCAGTGGTTATTTTAGTGTTATGTTCCTTTCTAAAGTCCTTTACACTTCTGTACAAAGGATTCCTTTTACCAGCAACCTATTTTGCCTATTCTAATGCAAGCAGGAACATGACCTTTAAAGAAGATAAACACAAGCATAGCAAGAACTGCCAAGCAGTCTGACAGTGCTAATACCTCTCTATGAAAAAAACCCTGTAATATTAATTTACAAAGTTGAAGACCAAAAGGAGATGTATTCACACTTAGATTATTGAAGTACAGCAATTACTTTCAGATTTTAAAATGGAGCTTTACCTTAAGCCAAGCCTCTACCTTCTTCCCCTCACTGAGGAAGCTCTGTTGAAGACAGCTAGCCTTATCTAGCAGAAAATGAGTGCTTTTACCAAGTGATGGCTGAGTTTAAATCTCACATCCCTCCACACAGGGACTAATATTTCACTTCAGAGGTGGCCTCACAACTGAGTGAGGGCACTAGAAGTGTACTAGCCGTCAGTGTTAATAGTGTTATTGTATTTTATGGGAGTCGAGTTTCTCCACGTCTGAGTATGCTTTAAAGGGACACAAGTCAATGGAATCTACCTTTGTTGCAAACAGTAGGGGACATCAGTACGAGTATATTAGCTTTGGTACAAACAGTGGGGTTTCTTCTGCATCCATGGCAGCTAAAAGATCTGCTCTGTTCAATTCTACTTCTTTCTAATACAGAAGTGGACACTCATTTCCGTGGGGAGCATAGTAAATCTCTCTGGTTAATTAATTTGTCTTACACTTCCAATGTTTGCACCACAGGATGAACAGAGACTTTAAATCAATTAGTAAATGTTTGTAAAGTTCCTTATAATTTAAATAGCTATTATTACCTTCCTGTTATAGTTTTGCTACAATTAATAATTCTGCTTTTTAGGAGGACAGCTGACAAGGCCCTTAAAATTTGATTCAATTTTTATTAATCAGAACTATTATCCACACCTTTCTCAGAGTGAATACATTAACCACTGCCCAAACCTAACTGTTGCATTATGCATAATATTATTCCTTTTTGACTTGATTAATGAAGCCATGGGTTCTTCTAGATTTTCTATCTTGGGTAAAGACATGTATGATAGACTCAAGTGCCCTATAAGCAGATTGCTCAACACAATTTTCCTGTACGAAGGCAATCCAACATAGAATCATAGAATAACCAGGTTGGAAGAGACCCACAGGATAATCAAGTCCAACCATTCCTATCAAACACTAAACCATGTCCCTCAGGACCTCATCTACCC
>WAAB01018593.1:0-145186 GCA_013389865.1 Piaya cayana | reverse complement strand
TGTGGTGAGGGGCCCAGAACTGAACACAGGATTCAAGGAGTGAGGAGCTTTGTGTAGTGGCAGTATCATAGCAAATGAGGTTAATCCGAGGCATGATTATTGCTAGTTGAAAACAGAATGTGACTATTTCTTTGCTCACAGTTGTGAACCACTTTCAGCCAAGGCTCAGCATAGAAACCCCTTGGTACACTTTTCCTGTACAGTGCTGCCCCACATTGTTTCACAGTGGGACCAGTATTTTCTCGATCTCTTTCTCCACTTTTCTGCTGTTCCTCTTTTGCTCCTCCTTATGAAGATGTCAGGCTATTTCTAGCCACTGAGCTCTATCACATTATTTCCTACCACACACTGTTCCTTCGTGTGCTCTTTCTCATACCTGGTTTCACTTGAGGTCCACATGGGTGGACACCTAATGTAAGCTGGATAAGAGCAGAGACCACTTGCTGAGAAGAACAGAAAGCAGTCAGTTAGATCTTGGACAGGACAGTTAGAAAGACTCCTCTTAAGGACACAGATGGGGCTATGTGACTTTTATTATTGAAAGGCGCTGGACAAGCAAAAAAAATGTGAGATTAGTCCCTCTCTTCAAGACTGGAACAGGAAGGCAAAGATTTGTTTACAAGCTCTTTTAATTCTGTTCTGTGTTCTGCATTTTTGTTAGTTTAAGAGTTTTGTTTTCATAAATCTACCTTTCACGCTTGATTTATTTTTTCCTGGAGTTTCTTACTTTAGGGAAAATAATCATGCAGATCCACATCTAAGCTCTGGGAAACCTCACCACAGGTGAGTATTTATAGTGTGGTCTGCAGATGAATTTTGCAATACATTTGTATTCAGAATAATTGAGCAGGCACGGCACCAGACTTGGCCAGGATATAATAACTTTTCACTGTAATTGTCTTAATGTCTACTGTTCAATTGCCCTGGATGACTGACTTTGAAAGAACTTCCATGAAAGAAATGAAACTGCCTTTTCTGGCAAAGCAAGATATAAACAGGAGCTAAGGGAAAAGTAGGAATGAGTATTAGGTGTGGAAGAAAAACGGATGTTCTTACTCTCTTTGCAGACTTCATTTAAAAGTCTACTGTCACCATGCCAGCTTGTCTGTCATCTGTCACATTTCCAATTTGCTTGTCAGCAAGACAGAAGGAAATTGCTTTGGATGAAAGTTATTGACTATATCTTGAGAAATCTGAATTCAATCTGCAGCTCTGTCCCAGGGTCTGAGGATGATACTGTGATAATTTTAAGGGCTAGTGTAGCTTCTGTAAAGGCATCCCAGGCTGCCCTCTGCCTGCCCGTTTACTGAAGGAGAGGTAATTTCACCAACACTTTCACTGGTGCTTTTCTTTGCTGTCACTTCAGAGGACGTCAGTGCATGCTGTCCTAACAAGTGCAGCCAAGTCCAATCTCCATAGGGGACTTCAGGTGCTTCTGTATTGTAACTAATTATTTCATAACACCTATGCAAAGTATAAGTTATCCCTCCATTTTACATGCGGATTTTAGAAGAGGAATCTTTAATCTGGCAGTTTTGGCAGCATGCTCAGACAGTGCCAAAAATTCACACTTCCACTTCTTCATGTTCAAAATAATAACTTTCTGATTCACTGTTACTATATTCCAATCTCCTAAAATCAGATTGGCAGACTAGATCAATCTGTCTGTATGTTTCCCTTAGTCTCAGAAAACTTTGTTTCCTAACACATAACAGGAAAACCTGAAGAGCTCTGAAAATACCTTCCATCAGCTTTTCTCTGATTTCAGTTACGACATTCTCATTCTAGTGGCTTTCGAGATTGCAGATGGTGCTTATTGGATGTGCAACCGTATGATATGTAATTTTAAAATAAAGTAGCACCTTTAAATTCCCATTTTCTTTTTATTTGGTCAAAAGAGGCATCTTTGAAGCTTCTTAACCCTTTCTGGAAATTCTTAACAGTATCCAAGTGACAAGATACTACCATGTAGATCCTTGGATCACAGATCTAGTGAAGGCAGAGGTTAAGGAGATGTAGAAGATTCTGCCAGGAGTGGAAGAGAGCATCTTAACATTTTCTTCATCATTTCTGAATTGCCTTGGATCTTGTTGGAGATAGCTGAGGCAGCCCTCCTTTGATATAAACACTGATCATTGTTCCGGTCAAAATATATTCTGGCATATCATGTCTATACGCTTCGAGAGCACTTGCCAGAATGGTATCAAAATATTTCATGAGTAAATTAGGTCTTTATTTTTCCCTGGTGGACATCAGGATCTTTTGATGCTTTGCTGGGGAAACTTGACACAGTCATTTTGCCTTCCCTGGAGGTGTTTAAGTTACGGGTGGACGAGGTCCTGAGGGACATGGTTTAGTGTTTTGTGGGAGTGGTTGGACTCGATGATCCGGTGGGTCTCTTCCAACCCGGTGATTCTGTGATTCTGTGATTCTGTGATTGTTCCCTTTTTTCCCTTTCTGCTGCACTAACCTACAGCAATCCATACATCATAGTAAATAGAGCAGTTTTGCAAATTGCTCTGAAAAGAGGCTATTCAAGAACCTGGTAATCTCTGAAAGTTTAGTTTGCAGTTCAAGGCTATAATTCAAACTCCTTGTGCTGGGCTCCAGGAACTGCTCTGTTTAAGTCACGAATGAGTCAAAAATTATGATGAAACCAGTAATGTAACTTTAATCAGAGCAGTGAACAGTAGTCCTGGAACTGGAACTAAAATTTTGAAATTACTAAGAAAATGGATGGAAAAATTTGAGTCCGGGAATAAAGCAGTAACATTGGGCCAAGGTAAACTTCTTCATTCTATGTACAGTGCAATAATCACCTGCAGCTGAAGGTTTAGCCTGTGTATGTAGTAATCTTACTATATACCATCATATTTTATTAGTACAAAAGGAATTCTGGCGTTGAAGGCCTAATGAATTAAAACCTTGTTGGGGTGTACAAAGGAAAGAGAGATTTACACTTTATGTGGATGGTGGTCGGGTTCTTTCTAATGAGAGGATAAAGCATCAAACTCTGTAACACGTTAATTTGTTACAGCTGGAATGTGGTTTTATTAAGTAGAAAGAAGAGTTGCTTTAATTCTTAAAATCAGTAAGACAAGACAAGTTGTTTTAATTTGAAAATATTTGATATAAGTTATATCATGATGTAAATGCAAATGAAATTAAACAAAAACAACACAGGACACTAAGTTTATTGCCAGATGATATATATCATATCTAGCTAAGTAATAAATATGTAAATTAGGAAAACTGAGGACAAGAAATGTATCAAAGAATGACTTTCTGGAATGATTCCTCAAGGAGATGTCATCATGGCTACCATTTATCTTGTTTCTACCACAATGAGGGTCTATGTGTGGAACCACTGTTATGGTTTGGTAGAACTGTCTTCAATTTTAGCAGTAAAGATGATTATTCCAGGTTTTGTTTGACTGTTTAAAGAAGCAAATCTCATACAAGCTATACACTTAATAAATTAGAAACTTAACTTATCAATAGGGTTATTATAGAAGAACCTCAAAGATTAAGATAAAGCAAATATGGGGAAAAATGCTGGCAAGTATTGTTTACCTCTGACTCATAAGTTGAATAAAGAACTCATCATCTTAAGCAGGAGGCAGCAAGTGGAGCTTTCTTCCCATGGGATGAAAAGGCAGTCCCTTGAAGTATTGCTCCTCGCTTACCAGTTTTATTTCACTCCTGCTTGGACTGGGGTAGAATTCTGCCTCTCAGTGTCAGTCTCTCCTCAGAATAAGAAAAATTTTGTATAGTAACATACTAAAACAGAGAGACCAGTACATGATGGTATGAGTAACCCATCACCAGCAGCAGAACTGGCAGTGTCTCCTCTGCCGTTTGAGTAATCTCCTATGGGCATAAGATGCAAGGACTTATTGAATAGTTTTTCCAGCACATGAGCCTCCAACCTGCCATGCACAAGCCCATCATGACTAACTAGGTACTAACAGAGTCACATGCAGAGGCCTAGCAGCATTGGGGGTTTTTGACTGTGCACCTCTTCATCATAGGCTTACCCAGGGAAAACTCTAGTTGATGTACATGTATGTGCCCCACCCCCGGTTCCATTCTGCTCTGTGTCATGCCCTGCCTCAGCACTGATCTACCAGTGTTGGGATGTGGGAAATGGCCTGTGAATGGAAACATCATAGCAGAGATAGTTAACTTGGGCTGCTCTTGTCTCTGATCAACACCTGCTCAACAGATGAAGCTGTAGCATAGTAGTGGGAGAAACTCAATGGACAAGAAAATAGCAAAAATTACACATTTCACTGGGTCTCCTGTCTCTGGATATATCTTGCTTGACCTCCTGTTTAGTCAGATTGCACAGAGGAGTTTTCTAAAGCTGGAGACTGTGTGCATTTTACTTATATTTTCACTTTTTTCCTATGTCCTAACAGGACAGTTCTGGTCCCACCTACTTTCTGCAGAGGCCAAGTATGTATATTGATGTGATAGCTGGATAAAAAAAGGTAGCAACTGCCAAACTGAGTACTGCGAGAAGAAGTTGAGAGAGAAAGGACCACCTAGCACATAAATAGAAGCAAGAAAGCCTGCAACACACCACTTGTTAGAGCACTGAAAACATGCCACCTTTCTCTGCATACCCTATCGACTCCAGCCAGCTCAGATGAAATGGCTAGATCCACAGTCATCCTGCAGGTGTTTTGTGCCAAGGGGCTGTGGCATTTCAGGCTGCCTGTGCTCACTCCAGGCACAGGGAGGGACACATCAGGTAGACCTGGGCACACCAGCCTTCCTCCACATCTGGAAAAGCCTCAACAACACTCATGTGAGGCATGCAACTCCCCTAGTGTCCCATATAATCAGCCTTGACACAGGCTATGATTTAGCTCCCATTTAGCCATTAAAGTGGTTTTTCTCTCAGTTAAGGCATGTTTAGATAGTCTGGAATTGGCTGGAACAGGTAAATGCTTTGCTAACCTGTCTTAGTCCCAACAGAACAAGACAGGTTAGCAAAGGGACTAAGTATGGATGGCTAACTGCTCCTAGTAGAGGAAGAGATATGGAGCAATTCCACTTGTGGGACATCCATTGTGCATAGATTAATAACCTTTTGGCTTGCAGAACATTTATCTGACAGAGGTTCCCAGGAGGAAATACAAGGACTCTGCACTTTTAATAGCACTATTGCTCCTTGGCTTTTTTAATTCCATTTTTATTTTAAATTCCACCTCCTAAAACTAATGTTTGCAGCAGATGCAAAGGAATGTCTCTCTTCCATTCTCTTCCATTCCTCTCCTACAAGAAAGTGTGCAATCGTTTCCCTAGGGTTAGACATCTACAGTCTCCAATGATTTAGCAGTTAAGCTTTTACAAAGCTGGTTTGGTAAAAGAGTAAATCCAGAGACTGCCAGGACTTGGTGGCCCTCTCCTGGCTACACTCGTGCCACGCAGTTGTCCTCAGACTCAATCCCAGCTGCAGCACAATCCCAGACCGTAAACACCATGCACACTGTGTGCTATGTCGTGTTTGGCTACGAGCAGGCAGCAGCTAAGAGTACACAGGCAAAATAAAGCAGGAAGCTGAATGTATTTACTTTGGATTAAACGGGATGCCTTCATGTTTAAAGTACTGGCATTTGCCAAGTGGTATGTTAAATAGAGCTAGATTTCCTTTATCACATGCAATATGAGGCACTGTTCATCACAAATAAATGTATAGATGTGTATGTTTCATTACAGGATCCATCTTACCTAACTTTGGTCTTATAAGGAGTGGTTGAGGGAACAGGGGTTGTTTAGTCTGGAGAAAAGGAGGCTGAGAGAAGACTACAGTTACCTGAAAGGAGGTTGTATTGATGTCAGTCTCATGCCCCAAGTAACAGTGATAGGATGAGAAGAAATGGCCTCAAGTTGTGTCAGGGGAGGTTTAGACTGGATATTAGGAAAAATTTCTTCACCAAAAGGGTTGTATTGTCAAGTTGTATTGGCAAGTCTACCCAAGGAAGTCACCATCCTTGGAGGTATTTAAAAAAGGTGTAGATGTGGTGATCACATGTCCCTAAGCACCACATCTACACCTTTATTAAATGGTGTAGTAGTGGAGTTGGGATGGTTAGGTTAATGGTTGGACTCAATGATCTTAAATGCCTCTTCCAACCTAAATGATTCTTTGATTCTATGACACCAATCAATGGTAGCATGCTTTATAGTCATTCACTTTGTTTCTTTCAGGTTGTGATGAGATGTTTTCTCAGCATGCCTATTTCTCTCCACCTTAGAGGCACAAAATCAGTGTCACTGATCACGTCACTGGAATATAGTAACTAACTAGCTTTGCTCTGAGAGTCTGGTTTTCCTCTTAATTTCACTAGGGTGATATACAAATACACAAGTGAAGTCATGCTGTCTTGGTGCGGAAAAATGATATAGATAAAAGCAGAAATGTCTTTAAGAATGATGGGGATTTTTAACCACTTCTGGAATGCTTTCCCTTTTTTTCCTCTCTCCCCTTTCTTCTGCTGTCATCCTTCCCCCATCTTTCTCAGTGGGAAGCCACTCAGGGCTTGTGAGCCTCCTCTTGTTTCACAGCATGGCAAATTCCTCGTACTTTGATTTTAAATATTTAAGACTACAATATTTGAAATACAATACACTGACAACATATCTTTCACAAAGACTGATAAGTCTCATAGCAGAAAAAAGAAATCAAAATACCCATTAATGATACATTGCTGATGGAGATTGCAGTTGACAGAAAAGAGCAGTGCTAAATTATGTAAAGTGTGACATCATTATTACAGTAGAATCTGAATTATTTGGTAAAGTGGTGAAATTCAAAGGCTTATGTTTTCATAACATCATGTGCCATATGGGCATAAGATGATAGGAATTCCCATAGCATCAGGAAATCTGTTCTGAGAAGCTGTTACTGTTTCTTCTATATGCTTTTTAACAAGCTGAACTTGAGCATCCAGTAAAACCATGGAGTCAAAAGCACCAACGTGGCCCCAGGAGAGAAAAAAACACCAGCTACAAGATAGGAACATCGCCTAAGCAAGGGCATACCATGCCCTGCTGCCCCTGGCTCCATAGGAAGCTGAAAAAAGCAAAGTAAGTGCCAAAGAGGGACAGAAAAGAAAATCAGGGAAGTGAAAAATACAGTTTCTTTGTGGAAAACTGAGGTAGCAGTTCATATAGCTTATACAACAGAGGGCTGAGTATTGAACAAAATTTCCAAGAATGTACATGAGAATAAAACTTAGTTATAGAGCTCTCAGACCTGCAGGATATAGTGAGCTGCCAGGACTAGAAGAAGTTAAAAACATTTGTACTGAAATAAAAACGTAAGTGACATGCCTTGAGAAAAGAGGAGATAAAAAGGCATAGAGTAACATGTCACAAGGAGATTGTTGAAGGCTTGTTGATATCTAAGAACAAGAAGCAGCCTTTATTGGGCTTTTCAGAAGTGTGTGTGATGCCAAGCTCTCATTAGTCTTTGAAAATCTTACCCTTGAAGTTAACTATGAATACATAATATAAATTTATGGCCAACCTACACCTTTGTTAGCATGGCAATTTCTTAGAAAGCTTAGCACAGAAAGAGCTTTGTGACCATTAATAAGCTGAATGTATCACAGCAAGGTGATTACTTCCTAAAGAGTAGGCTCAAGGTATGAAAAGACTGACAGCATAAGCAGACCACAATTGTCCCTGATTGAGAGCCGAGCCCCTAATTCAAGTTTTTTAAAAAAACCAATAAAAAGATGTATGCGCTGCCCGTGAAAGGCAGTTCAGAACTGCCTCGGTAGCAGGCAGCACTACTCAGCTGCAGGGCTGCCTCAGGCTATGCCATCACATCTCCTTGGCTTCATCCCCACTGCAGCTCTTGACCGTGACAGGCACCGTTGAGAAAAGCCACAGTAGTTAACAGGATGCTAAAATGGCTCTGCAGCACAAAATCGCCTTGGAAAAATAGTAAATAGTACTAGGTTGGCTAATGATGGCTAGAGCCTGGTACAGGAAGGTGCTTACATTTCTAATACGGAACGATACTTTGGTGTAAACGTTTAATAGTGCTAAACCCTAACAGCCACTGTAACAAAGAGCAATACATAATAAAGCCCAAACATTTATTACAATGCTTTTATTGAAAGATTTGTTATCATCAGTGGCATTCTTCTGAGATTAGTACTGTTATTATAGTCTCCTTTAAGTTACTTCATATTTAACTATGAAAGCAGAAGAGGGTCACATAACCTCTGAAATGACAGGACCTGCCTAATATTGCCTTGTGTTCCTTATTTTGGCTTGCACCAGACTGAATCAGTCTCACAGAGGCAGGGCTATTCTACTGTTAACTTCTGACTTTTGAGGCTGGAGGAAAAGGTAATTCCTAGTCTTCCTGAAATCTGAAAGTCCTGAGCTCTGATTCAAGCAGGCACCTGGATTTCCTTCCTAAACTCTCTTGCTTTTCAACTTCTCCCATTACCTGTTTGGTGAAACAGTTATTTCTCTCTGGGAGAAAGCACAAAAAGACCTGTCAAATGCCAAAACATAAGAAGTCTTTGGACTGTGAGAACAAACAAAAAAAAGAAGCTGTTAAAATATGTATTGCCCTGCCTATAGTCAAAGGACTTCAGATTTGCAGGTCCAAGAAGAAAGAAAAAAAAATCATTTTAGCTGCCATAGGGCTTTAGCCATTTAAAAATAATATTTAGGTGAAGTTGAAAACAAAACTCCACTTTGAAATGGCTTTTCAAACGATGTGTCTTCTTTTCATCTTTAAAGCAGGAGAGGGAATGGTTCTTCCTTGTGAGACCTCACTCCCCACATGTATACATGTACACAGTACTGTGTATCATCCTTTGGAGAGGGAGACAGGGCTAACACTTGCTTCAGCCTTGGAAAGAGAGAGCTGAATACTAATAAGCTGCTAGGACATTGTTTCCATCTCTCTCACTTTTTGTAACCCATTGGGATGCACACAAACTTAGCTGTCAGGAAGAAAATCTCTTTCCTTTTTCACCTTAAGCAACTGCATTTTCCATAGGTAAGTCCATCATTCGCTGCTCCTGTATTTTCAGAGCACAGAGAGAATTAGTTTTCTATTTCTAGCTCCAAACCATAGGATTAGACAGACTGAGGGTTCAACTGAATACAAGCCCACTGCTACTTAGCAATGACCTTGGCAAGTCATTTATACCCCTGGTAATGCTAAAGGAAAGAACTGCAGATTATTTTTTTCCCAAGTAACATGGTTACGTCTTTAATGTCCCAAAGAGACTGATACCCACATGGAACTATACATCACTGCTAATCACTGCTGCCAAGGACCTCCATCTAGTCCAGCCACGGTAAGCAGAGCTGTTGGTGGCCAAAGACCCACCATAAACCATCCAGATCCCTGGAAGATCATCTCTCCTCATAAAAAAACAGGAGATGTGAGTATGGTAAGGCATCTCAAATAGTCCAGCAGGTCAACAGTTTGGGCCAAACCATGTTTCTTGCATGGGATAAGAGGAAATGGCCTCAAGCTCCACCTAGGGGAGGTTCAGGCTGGACATTAGGAAAAAAAAATTCACAGAAAGGAACATTTGGCACTGGAACAGGCTGCCCAGGATGATGATTGAGTCACCTTCCCTGGAGGTGTTTAAGGCACAGGTGGACAAGGTGCTGAGGGACATGGTTTAGTATTTGATAGGAATGGTTGGACTTGATGATCCGGTGGGTCTCTTCCAACCTGGTGATTCTATGGTTCTATGGATCACATGCCTTTGGGGGGTGTGGGGATGTTCTCTGTTTCATTCTTACAAGACATCTTTCTTCACAACACCAGAGTCAATTTGTTGGGCTGGGTAGGATGCATATGTTATGCTAGAGAAGCTGGAGCCTAACTGCCCTGGTTCATACTCATGACATGAGGTCAGGCCCATAGTATCTTCCCCTTGAGCTATGGAGTTACCTTGACACTTTAGTTTTTCTTCTAATCTTGATGATAGGCTCCATTTACAAGGGCTTCTGGAGAAAGAGTGGCAAAGGAAACATACCCGTCTGGTATAGTTGCAGAGGAAAGTTATGTATTCAGTGGCAGAGGTAGCTGTTGCAGAGGGAGGATAAAGTGCTGTTTAATTTCATGTATGTGTTGGTGATACAGTCATTAAACAGAAGCGTTGTAGGAATAGGTTTAGATTTTCACCCAATGGCTACAACTACAGTAATATAAAAAGAAAAAAAAGGAAAAAGAAAAAGCAAATGTCGATGAGCTATAACATTATGGGAAGCATAACAATTCAAAAGTTATTTAACTTGTATTACTCCCAGATGAAGACCCAATAATGCTGTTCAGATGCAGCTGCAGAACTATTGCTACAGTGAGATTAAAGGTTATTGAAATAAAAAGCACTATTAAAGCATCAGTTTTAGGACAATAATATTTTCATGAGACACACTTAGAATATAATTCTTTTTCTATCATCTCACATCCCTGAATTATCTGCTCTGGGTCTGATCTGCATTATGCTAGTTGGATTCAGCCACAGGGATTGCACGGCCCAAATGGAAAAAAAACCCTGTATTTTTTTCTGCTTGCAAGACTCCTAGATTAATGCCTTAAAACAGCCTTAAGACACACAAAAAAGAGTATCCCCATTGATGGTGAGTGACATATTTGGTCTCAACTACCTGTAAATAGTTTCAGTGCTGAAAACTTTGGCAATGCTAAGTAGGCCTTATGGCAATTGATTGTTCTAACAAGATTCATAGGGAACTACTCTAGCCGTGGGTTTTGCCTCATTAGGACAGAAATATAGCTTTTCTCCTATTTCAGCAAGCATCTCCTCAACAAACAATAAAATATGCAAACTGGAAGTTAAAGACTAGTTAATGGTCCCTTAATAGGATCATACTGAAGTGAACAAGAATAAACACAGCATGTGCTATGTACACACACAAAAAAAATTAAAAAAATTCTGCCTAGAAGTTAATATTTTAAAGGAAAGACACTGAAAGTCACTATAACCTCTGTATCTCTCTATCTCCATGGGTGACAATTACAAAGTTTAATTCAGCATGCATTTCTATTTATTGTTTAGCTTCTAATACCATTTTTCCTAAAGGGAAAGGGAGGTGCTGTAACTCAAATTAACAAGTAGCTTTTCCAGAGCTGTAGATGGAGCACATACTTCACTGCATGCGCACGTACTAGCTATGTGACTGTCTTCAGCCAGGCACACCATGGCTTACGACTTTCATTCCAGTTATTATTATTATTCTTTATCATGGCTGACCATGAGTACATAGAAAGCACTTTTTATGAAAAGACTATGCTGGCTAAACAGATTTTGTAAAGAAAAGCCACTTTTGACCTTCTTTTTTGTAATTTATTGAAGGAATCTAAGACTTTTTTTCAAAAGCAACAGACAACAGGCATTGAGCTTCTATCCTTCACGCTGCTGGTGTCTTTCAAAGGCAGTGTCTATTTATTGCCCTTAGCTGGTATTGTCCCTACATTTGAAGTTTCAAACCTGACTTGTCTACCACTTGTCTCATCATTTATTTGCAATTTGCTGGCAGTGCAAATGATATTCCAGAAGAAAGATTTGAAGATTGTTACTTGTAGGACAAAATGTCATGTGCTTAATTGTCAAGAAATGAGGATGTTCACAAATGAAATGCTGAGAAGCTTAATCTCTTAGGCTATTTCTTTGAAAGGGTTTTCAAACATGAGAAAGAATATGAAAATATCTCTGCAGAAATAGACCCTTGAAAAGGGGACTCACACTTTGATGGAACTGAAAAAAAACCCCTACTGATTTTTTTTTAATAGAAAGCTTGAAGCAGTAAAACTGAAGTCAAGGTTTGCTGTTGTTTAAGCATTCATTGCTTCACTATATTGTAAAAAGAATGTTTTAGATAAGAATACAGAATAACTTAGCAAACACTGAAAATGTAACAATTCATTTATCATTTATGCAGATAACGTCTCTGTTCCTTTTTATATCATCTAACAAGTGATTACTCCCTTTTGGAGAGACATGATATCCTTTGCTTTTAACAACCAATGTACTCAGCCATAGTGCTTACAGCAGACATGGTGCTACTCAATTACTGGCTATGTAAAAAAAGAAGAAAAAAAGTTCATTTGAGGGCTATTTCTGTCCCTAAAAGAAGTACTAGCTTAAATAGTCATGGTTTCTGGAAAAACCTCAGGGCATGCAGTTTAGCTGAGTCCCCTCTCTTTTATGATCTAATAATCCGCTGCACAGTTAAGCTCCTGGTCCCTTTTTTCTATACTGTCCCTCTCCTTCATCATCCACCTCCTTCATCCATTCTTTTTCCTCTTCCTCCTTGCCTTTTGCTCAGTTTCTATTTTAATCCCCTCCCTGGCACTTCTCCACTTAATATGTTAGAAGAGTTCAAGACTAAAATGCATGAATACTTCACCTGCCCTCATTTAATGTGTAAAACAATCTTTAGACTGTCATCTGAAAAAAAAATAGTAAGCATGAAATGCTGTAGCAGTAATACTTTAGAGACAGCAAAACCGAATAAGATACTAAAAGCAGTAAACTGATTGCCTCCTTTAGGAATTTGTTTCAGTGATTTCATTTCCTTTCTCAACAACTTTGTCTAATTTTTTATTTGAACTCAGCTTCCTCAGATGTTGTTACAGTACTGAATCTTCCTCTGAAGGATCAAAGACTGCTTTAGTACCTAGTATTTTCCTCTTGTGAAAATACAGAAATCACATTACTCACAAACTTGCTTTTAGATAAGATAAACAAGCTGAAAGATTTATATATTGCATCACACTTTCCTTAGACCCTCAAAATTTCTCTTCTTTTTTTTTTTTTTTTCTGTCCTCTAGTCTCACTTGCTACATCTTGCTCCCAAAACTTGCCCAGGGAAGTTGGGGATGTCCTCTCCCTGGAAGTGTTCAAGGCCAGGCTGGATGAGGCTTTGAGCAGCTTGATCTAGGGGAGGTGTCCCTGCCCATGGCAGGAGTTTGGAACTAGACTATCTTTTAAGTCCCTTCCAACCCAAACCATTCTATGACTCTATGTGTCCTTTTATTTTAGTTTAATATTAATCAGTGGTGTTAAGCTGGTGTATTTAGTGTACATTTTCCAACTATATTTGGAATATAGTTTAAAAAAAAGCCTAATCCAGCTTGTATTTATTTAAATACAAGTCCCGGTGTACTTGATGTATCTGTGCATGTGCTCTGCATTCTAGTATACTGGCTATGAAATCCGATTTGAATTAACATTACATTACATGACCATCACTCATGATTATACAGTCCCCTTTGCTTTTCAAAAGCATCACTATTTCTAAAACTATGCAGAAAAAGGAAGCCCTCAAATACCTTTGCTGGTTTTATCTACATTCCTAAAAAAGCTTGCAAAAGGAGTTATGAGTATTCATTACAATCATATATTTAAATGGCTTCTATACATCTTTATCCTTAAATGAATACTGCATAGAACAGAATGAATAAGAAATTGCTGACCGTACTGAAAATTCTGTATGACTTCTTTTGCTGTTCTAAAGCTCCCCTTTTGCTTTGTTGTGGAGGAGAGTTATTGAGATCTGCAAGCAGATGGTTCACTTCACACCACAGAGGAATACATCAGTTCTGACTAGCAAAACAGAAGATGGACTGTACTGTATAAGGAAGGCTGGAATTGAGCTAAGCTATGTTAAATTAATGGGTAAAACTTTCAGAAATACCATTTCATACATGAAGCTCTGCTACATTCACCAGTTGCCCAAAGCAAAACTCCTTTAGTTGAATTATTCACTGAGGGCAGAGCAAATTCTTTTCTCCCCTGAGAAATGATTTTCTAACTCCTGTCAAGCATGTATATGCTCCAGTCACGGCACTCTCCTCCATGCTGAATGAGGTTGGATTAATGCTCTGTAGCTGCTGCGTTCCCTGGTAAATCTTGCCAGGACAATCTTGATAGTACGTGGCCAACTGATTTTCCAGCTGTTAATTCTCTTGGCTGATCTGCATTTGCTAGGAGACACCAAATTTGCACAACTTGTCATAATTCTTTCCCAGACCACTGCTAGATGTAGCATCATTCATGCTTATTAATCTCTGTGAACCAAATAAATGCAAACAGGAGGCAGGTGCCAATCTCTCCCCAGAGCATCAATTAGTGTTAAAGGCAAGGAAGGTGGACAGCCAGTGACACAGATTCGAAGCAACCAGCATGTGCTGGATGTAACCTGTAATCTGAATGAACAATATCCATAGCCACACCTTTCCTTTTTAATGTTTACCATAATGACACTTCTAGTTTCCAGGAAGCCTCCAGGAACTCTACTGGTCAAACCTAACTTATTGCAAGTGTCAAGGAGCAAAACTGGCCAAAGAGTCTCTGCTTCTCATGGCATCACAATATCGACAACTGGAGAGTCCCTGGTAACTCCTTCCTGTTGGGGACTTGGTTCCTTGAGCATGTCTTGCATAGAGCTCTCCAGGGCACAAAACCTTCCCATGTGGGGCCAAGACTGGTGGCAGGATTTGGAAGGGGAAGGTGCCCGCATCCTTCCCACAGGAGGAGCAGGGCTTCCCAGCTGCAGGATTTGGCAATGCTAACTTGCTGCTCTTGCAGTGTCCCTGCTAGGGGACACCAGAACCCCCTTTCTTGTAACACAGGACTTTGCACCTCCAGGAAGCTGCTGCTCAGCAGCAGTGTTGCCCACAGGCAGTAATTTCGGTACTTAAGCAAATCTCCATTGCCCCAGAGCCCTAGTCCTCCTCTGCCAGGCCAGTGAAACTGAGCTTTTGTTGTGCAATTATAAAACATAAGTAGAACTCTTAAAACCAATCAAAGGTGAAGAGGGGAAAAAGGACACGCTGGAAAAGCTGGACACTTCCATTTGAGTTCCAAGTCTGTCCCTCTGTCACTAATTTGTCACCTGTAGTTTTAGCAATGCATTATCATAGAGCCAGAGACTGTGGGTATAATCAGATACCTTTACTGTGAACCTTGTCTTATAACACAGGCTTTATAAAGCTCCATAGCAATCCTGAAAATGATAGGAAAAGCAAGAAAGCTCTTTTAAGCTAGAAATTATCTGCTTGGCAGTGACTGCAATGTCAATGCATGTGCAGAGGAGCTGCCAGGACTGGGATTTGTCCCATTTAAAGCCTCTGTAGCTTGAACATCAGAATGCAATTCCAGGGGAGGGGAAAGAATGATAGGTCCCTCAGCTAAGGAGGGAAGATCCATAAATGATCACAGGCAGGTAGGATAGAAGAGCTTGGTGATGCTAAAGCTGTGCTAAAGAACCGAAAAAAGAAAGGGCAGCCTGCTGACTGATAAGACAGTGAGGGAGAATACTATACAATGGACACAAAGAGAAAATACAATCACAAAGGAAATTCCTTGGTGTGGGGAGCTAGACTGCCAGGCCCTCATGCTCTACAAAATTTCTTAGAAAGCCCTTATGTCATTTTCCATACCATCCCTATTTTGTCTGCAGCTATGCTGGCAAGATGCAAGTTTGCCTGATTTTCAGAAAGCCGATGGAGGAATATTTTAATTCTGATTTCCGTATCAAATAGATCTAGTAATCAAACAATAATTTAAAAGAAAACAAGGAGTGTCAGTCAACTAGGCAAGTTCATCACTAGAACAGACAGCTTTTTTATTTATTTTAGTTCATAGTTATAGTGTATGGAAACTTCAGTTAAGAGATACTTTAAAACAAATGGACCTTGTGCCTCCACTAGAACAGGCTGCCCAGGGAAGTGGTTGAGTCACCTTCCCTGCAGGTGTTTAAAAGATGGGTGGATGAGGTGCTGAGGGGCATGGTTTAGTGTTTGATAGGAATGGTTGGACTTGATGATCCAGTGGGTCCTTTCCAACCTAGTGATTCTATGATTCTATGATTCTATGTGATAGTTTCACCAAGTAACTCAGGAAGATGCCATGCAGATGTTAATTGAGAAATAGTAAGTATTTTCTGAGGTCTTTCTGTTAACTTCTCAGGCATCAGCCAAGGGTTTGGAGGCATGTGAAAAAGCCCTGAGCAAAAATGGTTTGCACTTGGCAAAATTTCCTCAACAGCAGCCTGTGAAAGAACCTATTAGGGAATTTAATGATGGACTACAAGAGTTCATCGACCACAAATTATATCAGTCCAAAAGCTGGCAGAGGCTCCAGTTAATGTATTAAAATACTTTTGCCCTCATTAATGTATCATGGGGCCAGGGCATAGAAGAAAAATGAGCAATAAAATAACTCCTCTTAGTGAGTAACCTTTGCACAGCTATTGAGTTTCAAGTGTTAGCTGTCAACGGTGTTTGTATTTATCCTAAATTGACTGACTTGACCTCAAAAATCCTACTAATTCAGCTAAATAAGTGAAGGGAGGTTGATATGGGAAAGATGTTCTGGAAGTAGGTTGCAGCTTCTTGTCAGACTGACAGGAAAATGTTTCCACAAGCTCTCAGCAACCTTAACATGATGATCATGTTTCCCCAAAGCGAGGGTGTTCTCTGCGGTGCCCAATGGCAGCACACAGAGCTCTTGATTTTGCCAGACAAGAAGTTCTAGGCAAAATATAACCCTTCTTATTCTTGATTCAGCCAGTTTCAGTGACTGAGCCCCAGCAAAGTCCTCGGCTGGCAGAGCTGAGGGAAATAAACACAGAAACGGTAAAGGCTGGAGTGGTCAGACTGGAAGCTGTTGGAGTGGCACTCCAAGGAGATTTTGGATTACCAAGTAAGATGAGTCAAAAGGAGCACGTCTCTAGACTGAAACAGCTGTGTTGAGGACCTGATACCTATGCTCTACCCATCCTACATTGGATGTATAGCCAGCCCTAGTCCAGCCTTGCAGACTGAATGGCCATCTATAGCTGTGATACATTTTTTGTGCTCCTGAAGCATCTGCACCCCTTCAGTTTTCCCAACAAAATTCAGTCTGTGCAACCCTAGAGGACTCTGTGATGACTGAACCGATGTGTAGAGGGGGTGTCTGGGCAAGGACATTCACTTCAAAAGCTCACCACTGAGCTGAACAAACACATGAATGCAGGTACACCCTGCAGTGCTGCTATAGCCCCTTTCAGCCTCAGCCACCACCAGGAGGATGGACAGAATTGTATACAGGGGGTCTCAGCACAGTCACAAAGTTGCTGCATCCACACTAGCAGTCTCCTGGACTTGGATCCAGGGCCACCAGTGGCCTCTGAAGCCTCTCAGCCTCACTGGCTGCAGAACCAGGGAGGAGCTGATAAATTTAAACTTTTCCCTGCTCTTTCCCTCCTCTTGATTTTATCACACAGCTTCTGGAGGCCAAAAGTAGTCTTTGGTTTCCACAGCTCACAAACCATATCTCCAAGGGTCATGGTGAAGTTTTCTAGCAGCAGGGGGACTCACGAAGGCTTCACAAATGAAGAAATCTAATGCTTTTTCTTCTCTTGCCCAACAGTCCTATGATGGGACCCTCAGGTCTCCCATCCAGGCATGGGAGGGTCCACTAACACTGTGTGGGTAGAAGAAAGGAGAATGCGTTGTTATGTCTTCCATCTTAAGAGCTAGATAGATAACTCACCTGCCCCGCTAAAAGCAGGTGGAGAAAATGTATTCTTTCACTGCAGTATTTGTCCCATGAATTTAGGGTAATTTAGACATCCACGTAACCTATTCAATACACTTGCTTCCAAGACCGAAGAAATAAAAGGCCTCAGTACAGATTCAGAGACTGGATTCCACAGTGGTTCTATTAAATGCCTTAGGACAGGTGCATGGCACAATTAATTAGCATTCTTTTCATTTTGCATAGGACACATAAATGACAAACAGGCAAACTAAACTATCTTTTTTTTTTTTTTTGTAAAAATGCATTGAAAAGCAGAATGATTCTGCTGCCAGTGTCACATTTTGGACACTGTGCAATTCCTGTGCTACAGCTACACGGGAGCTTTTATAGCATTCCCAAGTGAATTTACTGAGATTACCATTTTCAAGTAGATCACCAGAGAATTAATAAAGATGACACATTTAATTTGTGTGCTTGACAGAAATATACTATTTAAGTCTATTTAAAATTAGAAAAGGAGCCTGAGACTTTTGTTACTTCAGTTTTAGTTCACAGCTTATTGTAAGAAATAAATTTTGCTGTTCAATTATTTACAATTCTAACAGTGTTGCTTTCTTTTAATTGCTGAATGTAGATAATGCTTTATTTATATACACATATATATTGTTTATTCAGGGGTTAGGGGACAGCAGTAATTAAATATACAGAAAATATCTGAAAAAACTGCAGATTACAGAAATTAATTATAACTGAAGAGATAAAATTATGTTTATATTAGTAGAAAAATTATCTCCTATTTGTGACTAAATCCTGCCAATAATATATTATTGCTGTCCTCATATTTTCTGCTACAAAATTAACTTGTCACTTCTGTGGTAATTCTTTATGAAAGCTGTATTAAGGTCATGTCAGCATTTCTAAGTAATCAAAAGTATTTCACAAAGGCAAGTGATTAAGTGTTAGAAAATAAAAAAGAACGCAGCTACAGGATTACTTTCTAAGTGATGGTTTTGACCACCAAATCTGAGCATGTTGGAGCCTGTTAAATATTAACAGAGAAGTGCTATGAAAGGATTAACTTGGACTGTGGGCAGGTACAGTGAGAGGCAATCTCTTTTGCTAGGCTGAGTAGAACTGACAGTGCAGTATTTTTTGATGCCTCTGAGGTGAGGGCAGGAAAGTGGATGCCTATCTGGTATTCTATATGGACAGATTTCTTTTGTCAGCACATAAAGTAAGTTGAAATAGGAGGATTATTTCCTGTTCTTAGCACTGTTTTCCCATTTTGCAGTTATAAAACATTGTAGGTAAACATTACCAAATATAATATTTTTTTTTAAATAAACATTTTTTATTTTACTTGGCAAAAAATCTGAAAACTAGTTTGTGATGGCTGGTTACTCAGGAAATCTAACTAGCAGGAACAAGAAGTAGGTTCTAGCATGTGGGAGGATGGTGATGGCCTCGTGAATTTTCAATTAAACTTTGTCTGCTTTTTCAATCTTTCCAGGAGTGTAATTTCAGATAGAGTTATCAAGATGCTGCAGCAGGGTCTTGTTAGCATCATCCATGCTGCTATAGTTGCAAAATGATCCTGACAAGTTTCTACCAACTAAATTGTAACAAGTTCTGGGCCAGGTAGATCAATGACTATAATCAGATGGGTTATTTTGCCTAAGAAATTCCCCTTTAGGAGCTGTGGTTGGTGTCTGGGTGCGAGAGGATGCCAGTTCTCCAGGTTGCTATGTCCTGGTGACGCTCAGATTTAAGTAATTCTCTCCATTTTTGGTCTGCTAAAAGCTTCCTGTGTGACTTAATATGGGTCACAAAATCATAGAATTACTGAATGGTTTGCATTGGAAGGGACCTTTATAGACTATCTAATCAAAACCTCCTGCCATCTGTACGGACATCTGTAACTAGACCAGGTTGCTTGAAGTCTCATTCAACCTGACCTTGAACACTTTCAGTGATGGGGCAACCACAGCTTCACTGGGCAACATGTTTCTGTGTCTCACCACCCTCATAGTAAAATATTTATTCCTAATGTTAATACCTAAGTTTAAAATCATAGTCAGTAAATGGTTCTCGTGATCCAGAGATAAGTATACTTAAACTTCAGCAGAAATATCTGAGGAGCCTAACCTGTCAGATGGACCACCTGTGACCAAGACCTGTGATGACTGCTCTGCGTGGCCAGACAAAGGAGGACTGAGATCATAAGAGCAGGAGATAAACTCCAGATCTAACCTGGGGACAATCACCTTGTTGGAAGTATATCCATATATCTGTATTAGCTGAGGAAATGTGTTGCTTATCACAGAAAGCACTGAGTTGGGAAAAGGCTTGGTGATCACTAATTATTCTCTATTAAGAGAAAAATCAATACAAAAAAGGGAATATCAGGCTAGAGCTGGAAAGCAATATTGCTTCTATATGCAGCAATTGTAAGACTGCTGTTGGAATAGTGTACCAACAGGGAGGATATTGGAGAGGAGGAATTAAAAGTAAGGATGCATAGATTTATCCAGCAGGGTGAGAGGATTCTTAGGATGTATAAAGGGCGAGTTATTCACCTTGCTTAGGAAACAGTGAGAGTTCTTACAATCATTTTAGATGGATATTTATCCATGAAAAAAAATGCTGGCTTGAGGGTTACTTTCACGAGCATGAATTAATGGGAAAAAGGGAGGATGAGGATCTTAATAGGTTGCAGTCTTCTATTAGTACTGTCCAGGGCTGTGCATTTGCTTTGTTAATGATACAGGAGCAACACCCACGCACTCCCTTCCTTCCCTGGAAAGCTGCACATCTCCTCCAGCTCTTCCATCCTGCAGACAGCAGTTTACAAGATTCAGTAGCTAGGAGCTGAACTCTGCCAGATAAACTCAACCTTGAAATAGGACACAATTTCCTTGAAGTAAGGAAATTAACAGCTGGAATGATTTACCAGGGGAATTGCACCAGCTCTTAAAATGAAATTGTCTTCCTAAACTGGCTGTCATCCAGCTGCAGAGAACAGCTCTACGTTCTCTTCTCAGAAGACCAGAGCACACAAACTCCAGGGTTCCTCTCACCAATACAGTCTATGAAAGACACACCTGACATTTATAGATAGATACATTGGTTTCTGATCATGCTGACTTTGCAGCAGTGTGTGTTCCTGACCTTTCTCGAGGCCGATGTGTTGTTGCTCAATTTGCTGCCTGTCAAATTTGGAAGATACAGGGAGCAGGGAAATGAATCGCAAAAAAAAAATAAAAGGAAAAAACCCCCACATTTCTCGCTTTTATTTTCCTAATCTCAGTCGGTGTGGCATTGATTGAAAAAACAAAACGGGGACAGAGAGAAAAGAGCCAACATTGACCTATTTGGTCAAATTTTCAAACTAAATGTGTGGATACAGAAAAATGCTACCTTTGCAGGCAGAAGTACCTGTACAGAAACAGGTCACTTAGATCCCAATAGCCAGCTCCAGCAGTTTGCATTTCATCCAGCTCCTTCCCTTTTGTTGCAGCACATTTGAGTGAAGCCCACAGCACTGATGGCTGTGGCTCAGCTGTCACGGATGAGGATGCACCTGGGAGAAATGGGAACACCATCATAGACTTGGGTTTCTTTTCTGATGCTGATGCCTTCTGTCTATGAAATGGTGGTGTATCACTTCTGTTTTACACACCTGCTGGCCAAGCCTTAATGCGTATTCAGAGCAAGCTGTCTTTCTTGGGCATGCCAGCTGCAATGCAGAGTAAGAGGAAAGGCAAACAGGCACTTAAATGGACTTTGAAGTTCTCATTGTGATGCAGTGAGAATAAAAGCCTCTTTGCTGCCAAAAAAAAAAAAATCAATTGGCAGCAGTAAAGAGTCTCTCTTTTTCACTGCATTCCCTGCCTGCACTCGCACCTTCATTCCATTGTGTTCCTCCACAAACTGACGCTAGTTAAGGCACAGCAGCACACCTTGCCTGGAGCTGTTACATGGCTGGCCTGGGAAAGCTCCACACTCCTCTCATTTAACTTGTCTTGACCACTTATCTTCCAGCACAGAGGCAGACAGGGAACAGAGATAGCAAGACCTCCCTCTCCTTGGTCAGGGTGTGAGGCTGGGTGCTGGCTGGGGCTGTGGGACCCAACTGAGTTCCACTTCCCACGGGTGGGTTTTGGTAACAGAGCTGCTGTGAGCTGGCTCAGCATCTTTGACCAGACATTTCCCACCACTGAGCCTTTGCTTTACTCCCTTCCCTCATGTTATAAGCTCCTCATATCTGTGGCTCTTTTCTTTTGCTGGGTGATGTACAGTATTACATCAAATAACAAATAAATGGCCTCTAACCGTCCATGTGGCTACAGCTGCCTCCATCTGCAAGCCAGATGGTGAACTGGCATAGGCACAGGCTGCCCCCAGCAGTCAGTCTTGATGTCCAGGGAAGCTTCTGGGCATGCTTAATTTATAAGTATAGACAGTTGGACATAGTCAGCATGCTCTTGGGTCCATATAGCACTGCCACATCCAGTGTCTGTATGCAAACCATGCAAAGCTGTACCCAGACAGCAGGTTCAACAGATGCAAACACTGTTTTTTTAAAACCAAGCTGGACTATACTCATAGCCCAAACTGAGTGGGAGACGAAGCACCTTCACACCCTTTTTATTGCTTTCATTCCTCAACTGTTCCAGAGCCGGGCTGTCTTTGATGTAACTAGGGCTCCACTGCTCTTACTATAATGTACCCTGTACCAGAGCACATGGTACAGTCCTTGTGAGGAAACTTTGATGACAGTTGTCTATTGGCTTTTCCTTCATTTACTGGAATGAGAAGGTGGATCTGTAGGTTGCATACAACATACCAAAGCATCAGGAACAGTGTATCAAAAGCAGTAGGTTGTATCTTAACTTCACCAGTAATTCTTGCATAGCCAGCTGGACAAAAACCTACATTAAAGGGCTGACAAAGCTTTACACTCCAGGCAGATTTTTCATGTTAGTACTCTTTTTACTAGGTCTGTATCTGATATTGAGTAGTGAGGAAATATGGAAAACATAAGGTAGGCCTAAAAACTATTTATAACATCTTAAATTATAGAAAACAAGCTTTAACTTGAATAATGCTTGCATCACGATTTTCCAAGCAGCTGCACAAAATCATTACACTTTGCAAAATGAATATGTTTGCTTGGCTTTGGAAAAAAATAAATTGCATATATCAGCACTTTGTCTTAATAACTTTAAAAATTATTATTATCTCTAAATGCCAACTTCTAGGTTATGATTAATAGAGGCAATTTTACTTCGAATCTGCCCAGTTTTTACTGTAAAAGATGGTAGGCTTTAGTGGGGGATTTGGGTTTATAATGAAATCTGAGAATGCTGGTTTAGTTATTTCGCATCCCCAAACTGGAGGAATAATTGAAGTAGTTTCACAGAAAGGCAAGCTGAGGCTTGTGAGACGAAAATCCGGCCACAAGATGGCATCTCCTTCTCACGGTAGTGTTAGGTAATAAGCAGGAATATTTCTCAACAGAAAAATGAAGTGGTGATGGGCATTCCAGTAAACCAAAACCATTTTAGTCAGGGCGATCACTCACAGTGCTGCCCAGTGTAGCACAGGACTGGAACAGCAAAACATCAGGCAACGAGCATCTGTGTGTTCCTCTCACCCCACCCAAACTGTGGTTTCCTCTATTCATGGGTCCTAATGAAATATTGACCTAATGTTTTTAATTGCTGTAATTAAAAAAAAAAAAGATCTGACTCTACTAAGTCTATAAAGCAGGCACTTTGAGGCTTTTAAAGCATAGACTGATCACAAAAACAGATCCGAAAACCTTTTGAGTGCCAATTACTCCAAAGAACAATCTGCAGCTGATCTTCTTGACAGCAAGACACTTTCTCATTCTCCAGGATGAGACAACCATTTTCCATAATTCTTCATTTCCAGTACATGTCTAATATCTGTGATATGTTTCCAGTTATCAAAGACTGATGAGACACAAAAGAAGGTTATGGGTTCAGCTGAGAACTACTTTAGTAATATTACCACGGGGAAAATGTGACTGGCTATGGAACTGATACAGTATGAAAGCTAAATAGAAAACCACACACATTTTAGCTGACATTGCTGTTTCTAACAGACTTTAGAAATTAAATACCTTTTATTTTTTATGTGCCCTTTCAAATAGCACCTTTCCAGTCTCCAAGCACTGTATTAAGTAAGGACTCGACACAGGAGTGTGGATCCTCTCCAGCCTCAGCCGTTTCCTTTCCCCGAGCAATGTTGCATCCCTCTGCACCAGCAGCAGTGCCCCAGGGACCCCAGTGCTGGGGGGAATGTGTCCCCAGAGCAGAGGGAGAGGAGAGGCAGCAGGGCTCCAGGCTGCCTTCTGGTTCATGGCATCATCAGCAGCACATTCACCCCAGTTTGGTTGTGGCTAGGGTTTAAATAAGAGCAATGAGAGAAATGGTAGGGAAGAACCGGTTGCCTGTTAGCAAGAAGCTGTCTGAAATCTCCCACTTGGCCTTAGTCAAGCCTCTCCACGCTGGAGGAGGAAAGGATTACAGGCAGCCCTGAGAGCAGGAGAGAGGGGACAAGCAGGCAGAAAGCATGTGAGGACACCCCAAACATCAGTTTACTTGGAGAAAACAGTGCCTTGTAAATCATGATTCTTATGGGGGCTGTTCCTCTAAGGGCACCCATGTACATCAGTCCTTGCTCAGCCTTGCTGTCCTGCTCACTGCCGCTGTTCCGCTGTCTCTGAAGTGAAATATCTCACAAGCGTTCTGTAAATCACAACTGAAGACAGCAAAAATGCTGCATCCCGGCTGAATCTGCAGTGAGAGTTTCAGGAGTCAGGCTGCTATCATCTATACTAGGTTGACAGCACCTCTTCACAAAAATTCGATACGGGATCTGCAATGACCATGAGAGGTCATGAACCCACCACAATGGCTCATCAGGAAGGCAGCACTAGTGAAATACTGAGGCTTCAGCTCATCTGCTGAACCATGAATACTGACTGCTGCAGCACCTTTGTTTTACTGAAGGCTTTCACTAATGCATTGGACAAGTATCCTGCTGCAATTAGCATCTGAAATCTGAGAAACAAAAGCACAGCTCTCTTCAGCTGTGGCTTGGAGAAATGCCATATCAAAGTTTTCCCAAGCTCTGCCTCTTTTGTAGCTGCATGAGAGACTCCTTGTTCCAAAACATTAAGTGAATGATTGTGTGCTACTCCCATGTTTATTGGTGGGAGGCAACACTTTCCAAAGCCTTGTCTGTTTTTGAACTGAAAGAACCGTGCAATAAAAAAAGAGAGAGAACTGTTCAGAAAATATCAGGGAAAATTTAATTGAAATTGTCCTTTCCTTTCAGACATTGAATTCTGTGTCATTTTTATTCAGCATGTTTAAAAATGGCTCTGTTCTGTTTGCTGTGGGAAAACAACAGCACAGACAATTTATTCAGAACAATCGCTTATTTGAGCTCTGTTATAGGCAGAGAGATTCAACAAACCCTGTGTCATCACAGAAGCCCATGAATGATATTACACATCTGCACACACCTAATGTGACATTCCTGACGCTGCACTGGCATCTGAATAGCTGCAAAAATATATACTTTAGGATGCACCTTGGAGTTGAGAGCATCTACAGGAGCTTCCACAATTTAAAACACAGAACAGAGGTGGCGTTTTGGACAAAATTTATTAAGAAATTTGTACTTAGAATCATTAAGATATTTTCCTAGTACTGTGGCTTATTTTCAGCTTTTCTTTGCAGTGTTTTAACTCAGGAGAGCTATTGCTCCATCCTGTGCTGCACCAAACCCATGACACTTGGAAAAAAATATCCATATTGAATGCCACTGTCCCAGCAGAGCTGCTCAGAACTGAATCCTACTCAGGCAGACATGACTGCCTTGCCTACATGCCATGAGTCTGAGATTCCCAATTCAGAGAGGGAGAAGGACTGACCCAGATCTAAGATCTTGTCATATGGTGTTGGGACCACCCCCTTCATTTACTAACATCTGAGAGCTGGGACTTCACAATAAAACTGTTTAGCTCAGCTTCAAAATCTGGGAGCACACACGAGTTCTGGTATCTGAATAGAGCAAGAACCCACCGTAATAGAATCATAGCATAGAATCACAGTATCATAAAACAGGTTGGGTTGGAAGGGACATTAAAGATCATCCAGTTCCAGCCCCCCTGCCATGGGCAGGGACACCTCCCACTAGATCAGGCTGCCCAAGGCCCCATCCAACCTGGCCTTGAACACCTCCAGGGATGGGGCAGCCACAGCCTCCCTGGGCAACCTGTGCCAGTACTTCACCGCCCTCATAATGCAGAATTTCTTCCTAATGTCTAATCTAGGTCTTCTCTCTTCCAATTTAAAGCCACTCCCCTTTGTCCTATTACTATGAACTGGCCTCTCTCCTCTACCCTGGTTCTCACAGGCAGAATGATCAGATGAGAGCTACAATGCATATGCAGGTAAGTACAGGCACAGATTCAGTTCAAATAGCTTGAACTGAAGGTTTTCCCAGAGTTTCAGAAACATTAATCCATGTCCTAAAAGACATGTGGCATATGTAGCATATAATACATAGAAGTTCCTCAGGTTCCAAAATGAGTGAATCTTCACTAAGGTTATGCAAACAGTACAAAGAGATAGATTAAATAATAAACACAAGAGGTACTCCCTTTATTTAATATTCCTTCAGGCTGGAACTGGATCATCTAAGATATCCACTCAAGCCCTATAGCTCCCTTTCTGACCATTATCCTTCTTTTGCCCTTGAAGCTCAGTGTACTTGAGGTGGCAAGTTCTGTGGTTAAAAGATGTTCCCATTCATCATTCCTCCTACCAAATCAGCCCTCCTATCTCTCCTCCCCCATGTACCCCAAAACTCCTCACAGGGCTCCACGTTGTACAATCTGCTCTAGAGTTGATACCAGCACAGTGAAAACCATGGTTAATGAGACCTCCCAGGGTTTTTAACACAATCACGATATCCAAACCTTACCTTGGATCAGAATTAATGCAGATTTGTCAGTTGTCATAGAGAAAGGAAGGGAAATGAAGCCATACAATGCACAGTCATCATAACCTTGCTAATGCTGCCTTTGTAGCTCCAGGTTTCATATCTGTGTCACACCAGTCTTGTCAGAGATTACAGTGAAAATCTTGGAAGCCACATCTCAGACCACCTTTCCTACCTAAGGCTGCAGCTTGCCAACAAATACTTATTCAATGGGGCTTTTTTTTTTTCTTTATCTAAAAAGCCATCCTCTAGGCACACTTTACCTTGCAGATGTTTTATTCAGACACCTATTTCTACAGAGAGCTGGTATTTTTTCTTTCTTATGCATCTATTCATTTGTGGTCTGAGATTTGCAAAGGTTTTAATATTTGTGCTGTTTTCACAGGGTCCATAAGTACATTATTGTGACACAAAATAAATGTTTTGGTTCAGAACGTACATAGCCTAGGGACAGATCACAAACGCAGATGCGCCTCAGAGATACACTGGAGAGTGGTAACATTCACTGTTTGGTTAGCAAGAAAATTTTCTGCTTACAGTAGATCCTTCCCACTTTGGCTGCAAAATTTATGTGAAGAATGGGATTTAGGAGAGGGCACAAATGTTATGATTCAGGGACAAAGAACAAATTTAAGCCTTGAACATTCCTCTGGTTCCACATCAAGTGGATGTAATCAGTTAGTAAAATCAGTAGCATCTCTTCAGAATTACATTAAGGAAGCCTTATTGAATTAATATTGGTAGCAACATGGTACACAGAATACACACGGTATATCTGCAAGGCCAGTTTGCCTATAATCTTCTCTTTTTCTGTGTTCAGAATGCAGCTTTCGACCCAAGCTGCAGACACTGCTCCAAAGTGGTGGTGAGGATGTCCTGTATGATGCTCACGGATCAGGAGTGGTGACAGCAAATTGTGTACAGACTTCGGCACTCATCAGACAAAACCAGCCTGGGTCCAGTGGATACCATTGGATACAGATGGAGGGATCAGACTGTGAAACCTGGTGCTCTCATATCTGAATGTGAGGTATGAAGACACGTAGATGAGCCCCTGATGTAGCCTGTAAGCATCCCAACTGTATTTGCACAGCGCGCAGCACAATGGGCTTTGAAAGCTCTAGGGATTAGAAAATAGTAATATTTGTTTTCTAGATAGGATTTAAATAAGGACTATAGAACTGTTTTAGCAAATAAATAAACATGCACTAATGTGCCTGGTAGCTTCCTGGACTCTAAACCAAAATGACCTAATAAAAATATCCAAATGTTTCATTCAATCATGTTCTTGTCTATGTGACTCTTAAGAGGATTATCACATGGCCATATTATTGATGTATTTTCCAGGCATGATTAAGAAAACTCAGTGATTGGAAAAGTATCCCAGTTGGGACAGATAACATTTATGCGATACGTGGGCTGATTGGAGATTTAAAAGTGCTGTTTGTTATGCTGCAGCCAGTTATGAAACAAATGATCTGGCTCCAACATAAACTGTTAAACTGAAAACATGCCAGAGGGAGACAGCTGTCAGTACATTAAAAAGTCATTTTCTCAGACAACAAAGACTTAAACCAATCATTTTATAAACATATTTCTTTGCCCAACCAGATTTCGTTAGCTCTAATGGTTCATCTGCTGCATGGAGAAATGAAGTAAGTTTTTGCTCATATGATTTGTCAGGAATTTCTACCTGGGAAGAACAGATGGTGCTAAAAAATTGAACAAGGATAACAGCATTATCAGGCTTTCAACTATGAAATCCGTTCTTTCTACATGTTTAAAATAGAAGCAATGCATACCACAAACCTTTGACTGCAGCCAAACCACAGTTTGCATTTAAATTACACTGTTGCCGGTGTTAAGGATCACATTTCGGAGTAATTTTCTCCAGATTTGTGACAAAGGCTTTGGATTATAAACTAAAGACATGGTCAAACTTCCCAGTGGTATAAACTTGTATATCTCTATTAAATTGGTGGATGTAGGGATTTATACAGCACAAAGATCCAAAGTCATGCTTTCCAAACAATCTATGCCATACTCCATGCTGACCCAGGTGACTGTACAGGTCTTAAGGAGGTTGGCCCTCTAGACAAAGCTCTGAGCACTGCATTTTCCCAAAAAATAAATTTGCATTTTTGTAGCATCACCCAAGCAATTATTCCTGGATCCCCCACTGTCTTAACTCCTCTTCTGATACATAATCTCCATGACCCTCAACCTGTTAGAGGAACCAGAGATCCTGATCTCCTTCGGCACATTCAATAGCCCAGAAAGTAAAGATAACACTTAAGGGTAAAAGCCTAAAATCCCGCCCTCTCACTTCAGAAAATAAAAGAAAACTCAGCACCAAGGTAATACATTACATGGGCTGTTGTAAGTGAGAGTCCCAAAAATCCAGGCACTGAGGAGACAAGAAATCTCAAGTTCACTAACTCCAGCCAAGCAATTTATGAGAAGGGAAAGGGTGGCTTTACAACACTGTTAATGTCTGTGCTGGCAGGGATAATTTTGAGTTGACAAGCTATTGCTGGATAAAATATATTCATTTATGTTGCCTTTCATTTTTATTCTGCAAGCCAAGTTTTGACTGAGCTATTGTCTCTATTTTAGAGTGAAAATTATTTTACCTATGACTTTTCTTAAAGGCACAATTCCCACCGTTGTTTTGCCTGCTATTCTTCTCTTTTTCCCTTCCCTTTTTCACCCGTCCCCCCTCCTTTCCTTTATTCTATTCCCTGTTTTCTCCCACCTTTCTCTCCACTCTTCCCATTTCTTCTCTCACTTAAAATCTTAGCCCGCTGTAGAGAGGAAAATGAAAAATTACCTGTATGGATGTTAAAGACCCAGAAGCCAAACAGCAAGCAAAAGGAAACCTCCAACGTATTTATTTCTAAATTGTATAATTTGGGACCAGGTTTCCACAGGCTATCAAAATATAGAACTGATAATAAGGTCACCTACCAGGATTTAAAACCAGGGTTGTCTCTACAGTGCAGTATTGAGAGTGGCAGGTGGCGGCTGTGCACTGATACAATCTGTTAAAGCAATAATAATGATTACTAGTCAGAGTTCCTCTCCAGAAGCAGCACCACTAATGAAAATGTGATCTGCTGTAACCTAAATATGTCATTACCAGCAGCTTCTACAAGTTTAATGGCATTGGTTGCATACACTGCTGACAAAGTCCATAGCTTCTCCTTCCTGAGAGATGGCAAGGCAGTGGCTCCACTCTGCAGCATGGGGAAAATAGAAGCCACAGAAATTTGCCTGTTTGGTCTCTGGCAAATCTTACCTTTTTCTCAGAGACAGACCCTGCGTGCCTGGTTCGCTCTGGCTCCAGAGGCTCTGCAAGGCTGGGAGGGCAGCTGTGCCCAGGAGCCAGGAGTGACCTGAGCCCAAGGGCTTGCTCTAAGCCCCTGTCCGGCACGGCACTTCAGCATGGTGGCATCCTTCCCTGGTGTCCCTTCCCTGGACAGGTGCTGCTGAACCCAGCTGAGCAGGATGATTCAGCATTCAATGGAAGGTAAGCACAAATGTTGCCAAAGTCTCCTCCAGTGTGGAGATGTCTAAGCTGGAGAGTTATTCAGGGGTTTTGGACGGTTTTTAGCTTGCACTAACCCATCATCTTCTCCTCAGTCTGGTGGCTTCAGTCTGGTGCCACTTCAAGGCTCAAAACTGACTTAGCACTTGTCCGTTTCTGTTACTGGGAGGGTGCAGGGGGGGTGCAGGCAAGTCAGAATGTCAGTGGCCCTGCATCCCTTTCCCCCCGCCTCTGTCACCCCTGCCCGCACCAAGGCTCCTGTGAGTGGCACAAGGGCAGATCCCAGCACCCACAGAGCCACCGTCTCTGGGTTCCACCACACACAAGTGGGTAAGGAAACAATGAGGTGATGGCAGCATCAGTCACTGTGGCATGGAAATGCTCCCACATTGGGCTAATGTTTAAGCTCAGAGCTGCTCACTGCGGCGGGCAGACCTCAGCAAAAACTATAGTTGGCATGTACCCTGCAAGCACTGCATATAAGCACTAACATCCTGGTCTTAAATAAAACTTGCTGTGCAACATTTCAAGTTATGCAGAAAGAATCTTTTAAAAGAACATCACTCCTAATTAAGGAGATACTTGTTCTCATAAAAGTTTTTTGATCATTTACTACATATAAACAAAAGAGAGGAAACTAAACCATTTTTTTTCCTTCAGCTTCTTAATATTCTTAATTTAATCAATTAAAACAGCAGAAACCACACACACTTCCTGTTCAGAATCCACCTGTTTTTTTATGACACAGAATTTTTCCAGTAAGGAACAAATGACTGCAGTCAGTATCTCTTTCAGTTTACAAGAGTACAGTCAAGTAATCCTTTCTCAGACACAAATGCCACACACACAGACACACACACTTTGGGAGAATTCTGACACCAGGCAGGCTGTGAGGCAGTTAAACAGTGAAATGACGGTGGTCATACCCTCTTCTCTGGGCCATCTACTGTGACACTCTCCTTAGCAAGTTACTATCTTGTTCCTTTCCACTTGCTCAAACAAGAGTAGGAAAGTCAGCTTCACAGTGAATATTTACAAAGCAATCATTGTGTTTCCATTTTTAAATCACTGTTTGCTCATTATATTCTCCAACCCTTTTATAAAGATATAATAGACATTTTCTTCTATCTCCACTTTGGTATCACAAGTAGTTTTGCCCAGCTGGCCATGAAAACATAATCTTTCTTCTTGAATTTATCAGTGACTCAGGTATCCAAGAGAGAGTAGCCCAGCTCCTTTTTCAGTGGGAGGTATATGGCAGTGGGTAGCCTATATGACAATTCTAGATTGAATATTCTTAGGTGTGAGGCCCTCTTTTGTGGAAATTCAACTGAGAGCCCCCATTTGTTTTTATTTTCTTTAGACATTATTTTTAACCAATATGTATTACAGGCATCCATTTCACAGAATCACAGAATCACAAGGTTGGAAAAGACCCATTGGATCATTGAATCCAACCATTCCCATCAAAACACTAAACCATGTCCCTGAGTACCTCATCCACCTGTCTTTTAAACACCTCCAAGGATGGTGACTCAACCACCTCCTTGGGCAGCCTGTTCCAGTGCCCAATAACCCTTTCTGTGAAATTTTTTTTCTGATGTCCAGCTTGAACCTCCCCTGGCACAGCTTGAGGCCATCCCCCCTTGTCCTGTCCTCAGTCACTTGGGAGAAGGGGCTAGCAACCTCTTCTCTACATCTTCCTTTCAGGTAGTTGTAGAGAGCAATAAGGTCCCCCTTCAGCTTCCTTGAAGATAAACAACCTCAGTTCCCTCAGCCGCTCCTCATAATACTTTTGACTGTTACCCTCATCTGTCAGTCATTGCCTCATCTAACCAGCTTGCATGTTGCATAAAAATAAATGGGTAATGTGGGAAAAAAAGTAGACTAGTTTAGTATACCTACTAAATATGCTTCCTTAAAAGGAGAGTAGTGAGATAAATTGTGCCTATCCAGCAGCTCGGACAGTGTCTGCACCTGTAGCCTCTGCAGGCTTTAATAACCAAGATGCACTGTGTACTTAGGCGAGGAAGAATTCTTCTGAAAATGATCTTTTGTGCACAGAACTATCACACAAAGAGGGCATCCATGATGGAGAAATCGCTGATCTCTAGTTTTGGACAATTATGCTCCATTGCTTGTCATGTACTTGCAACTATTTCCTTTTCTAGCTACTTAGCTGTGTGATGAATTGTAATGGGAGTTGTTCTGGGTAACACAAGTAAGAATGACCTAAAGAAGGTGAGCTGCTATATAAATTGTGCTGTTTGTTACAGTTTTTAAGTTGCTTAAACAGCCACTCTGATGAAATGTTGGTAACCATCTGCTACCAATGTTTGTAAATAAATATAAACCAACCTAAATGATCCCTAGCTTGTTGCTCCATTTCAGGCATGGGCCTCTTGTTTTTGCTGTGTTTTGTTTGTATGTTTGTTTAAGTCTACATGTAGTTTATGCATAACCTTAATGTCTTCAGACTATTTAGCTGCCTGGTGTGATTTTGCCACATTGTTCTTTGGTAACCCTTGATGCAAATCAGTCATGACTGAACAGAGAGGAAGGATGCTTAATTCTGATCATCCAATGGCAAAGCAAGTTGTAAATCTGTAATTTCTTAATGGCAGACTGGGAAGAGATAGTAATTATAAGCTTTCTTTACAAGAGTTGCTTCCGCAAATCAAAGCAAGTGGGCCAAACTTGTTCTACTTCCAGAAGGAAGAGGTTTCAAAGCATTTAGAAGCCCTACCCAAAGCTCAGCTGTGATTGGCTCCGTAGAATTAAGAGCAAGAATTTTGGAAGTTTGAATATTCACTTTTGGCCTTATATCAGGGTTGAATGGATTATACACAGGAGCTGTGAAACACTACTAATTTCAGTGCATTCTCTCTCATGCATGCTTCCTCTCTGACTTGTGGTCATACAATATTTCTTTTGTTTTCACCGCAGTTGCTTACTTGAAAAAAAATTATGAAAATTGTACTAGAAATCAGCTATTGGGTCCTTCTTCAGTAATCTGCAACAATAAGCATTACTTGTTGGCTTGCTATCATTTTGCACCATACTTCCCCTGGCAAATAAATGCTGCACACTCTCAGATCTGATTGCCTTTCTGACAGCTTTGTCTCTGCAACAAACAGTTCTTCTAAGTTAAGAGTTCTCAGATGGAAACTCAGATTTTGGAAAAAGCATTGAAAAACATATGATAAAACAAAAGGACATCCTGATAGACAGATTTTCCTATTAGGGAGTTACTTCCTGACAACTCATATTTAAGTTTTACAACATGATTTTACAACTCCTCCAACACATCAGGTGCTGTGCACATTTTAGATGTCTTTTTTCTTTCGTTGATGCTCTGCAGTGAGTTATTATCTTTTACTGAGCATGACTTCTTAATAGATTGTGGAGATGTAATATAGCAGAAACACCTCATAGGTTTTTTTTAAAAAGTCTAAGTATTCCTTTCCCACTAGACAGCTACATTAAATACGAGCATAGCTGTATTATTTTGCACAAACCAATGATCTTTTTTGCTTCCAGATGACTGCAATGCTTATGAAAGCTGCCAGGATGGATTAAAATCATTCATGAATATGTAATAAGGGTCTTAAGTTCCACACAGCAAGTATTTTTCAGTATAAAGGATACATTGCCAAAGGATTCATCCTTGTTAATAGCACACACTGCAGTTTTGAAACACTGGCCTTTCAGGCGAGCAGATAATGGAATATCCTTTTGGCTTTGTTCTACTAATGACCCATTGGAATAGGGCAAAATACTAAAGCTGGAGAGTAAATGAGGTCTTCTTACTGGGACAGGCTTCTAACTATATTGGAACCACTACTGTACAGATAGAAACAAAAAGTGAAGCTTGCACTCGAGGAACAGCATGGGGAAAAGAAGAGCTACTTGGTTCTTTTGCAATGATGTGTAACAAATATTCAGATTGACATTAATGGAGTGTGAGTGGAAGTGCCTGTACGTGTGTGTCTGAAAGTACCAGAAGAAGCAGAAGAATGTGTCTTAGAAAGAAAGATATGGGACTGAAGAGAAGGAACAAACTGACGTAAAGATAAGGTATCAAACAAGATGAAGAACATGTCCAGAGCCTTAAAATAACCAAAGGCAAGAAGACATTCATGAAATTGTGAAGGGTGAAACAATACAAAATTAAGATAAAGTATCCCAAACACCATCCCCCTCTAGAAAGTATAAAAAGCAAGTAATCCAAAATCAGTTTATTTGCAAATCAAGATACCCAGAAGCACAATGATGACTTGACCAGACCACTTAGACACACACATTCTGCTGATTCTGAGTATGTGGGTGTGAAAGCATAAAGGGAGAGAGTCAACTGTTTATAGAGATTTTGTTTATAAAAATCTCATTCCCCTTCCTTATGATCTCACAGTGAGCTTTATCACACTCGTTTCCTATGCTCTTTAGTTCTTCAAAATTCTTCAAAATCTTTCAAAACCTAGAGATCCAAAATCTAAAGATCCCAGGTACACAGTCTTTCAAGTGATGCACACATTCCCCTGGCAAAGGTGTTTGCTGTAATTAATGTTCAGCAGCTTTAAGGTAGTCAGAGAGAGGCACTGCAAAGACAGGCTTTATGAAGCAATGGCAACAAAGGGGATCTAGACAGCTTGAATGAAAATTCACATGGATAAAACTTCCACTTATGCAGAGACAAGTCAGTACAAAATCTATGCAACATTTAAATTCTTTTTTAGTCTTTAAAATCAAAGAGTAAATGGTTTACAGACCTTTGGCTGCCCCAGTTTCATCCTCTTTAAACATTTCAGCCAAAAAAAGAAAATGGCAATAAAAGAAGGCTTTGCAGATGACATTGTTCCTTTATGGTATCAGCAAGATCTAGCAGATCACATAATGCATTTTCTTTAAAATGACAGAGGACATTGTACTGAGTTTTCCAGAAGGATTTGAAATGAAAGCTTACTGTAATACTGCAGGACCAATGTGGTAGCTTGGGAGATTTGAGTCTGATTATAACATGAACATTTTAGTTTTAGGTTACCATTTCAGATTAAGACCAGTTTCCAAGCTTCCATGAAAAATTTCTATCTTCTGAAAACTAGGGCACATGCTATACAAGTCTGTATCTTCTGCCCATATTACACAAAGCAACGTGCAAATCTGGAAAAGTCAGAAGTTGGGAATCAGATTATCTCCTTGGTGCATAAGGCAGTATGGCCTATGTTAGATCAGGATCTACACACAGTTGGATGAAAAGGCCTTACATGATCATCAGCTGGGCATGTCTCATAGTAAGGACAGAAGAGGAAGTGCATGCCTAAATGAGGAGTTTGGCAGATTTAGGGTGATTAAACTGTATTCCACAAAATCTGCACGCTGTCTTACTCTGAATTTGTCTGACTTACAGGCATTCTATCTAGAATTGTGCTCTGGTATATTAAAAAAAAAATTCCTCATCCTGGGCAAAACTGAGCAGGTCTGCACAACCTGTCCAAATACTTCTTCATCTGAACAAATTCCAGTTGCAAATACTACTTTCTTGAGATTGGTAGAGTATGAGCAAGATATATGTGAGATGCTGCATTCCACAACTCCTAAAAGGGAACTACTAGCACAGAAATTCCAGCCTCCTTTCTTTTCTCCCTTTCTCTTCTTTCCTTGCAGCAACCACCATGCAAGGCTGAAAAGCCAGTTTTCCTTACACACCTCCTTCAGAAACTATTCAATTCTTTGCTGTGCTTAGCAGCTGAGCAGGAAGGAGCATTAAGAGTCATGACATTTTCTTCATAAATGTCCACAGAGCAGTTCATTTCTTCCCTTCTGGAGCCTCTGAGCACTACTCCAGCACAATTATTGAAAAACAAAATAAAAACCACCACCTAAATATGCTCCCTTGCCCAATATACACAATGTTATGAGCTGGCTTGAGCATATCTTATTCAAATGGCTGCTGTGCCCTACACCAGGTGCACTTTAATAAACAGCAAATAAGAGGAAGCCCTTGCTGACTGGTAACTAGCACATTCCCTTGCTTCACTTCTGCATATTCAGATACTTTCATAAGCAAGTTCTTATTTTCTGAAGCAAATTATGCATAAGCCACAGTTTAGGCTCTGCAATTCTCATAAACAGACTGGAAGACAACACTTCACTCCCAACTGATCCTTCAGCTCCAAAAATTCACTTCAAGGACAAACATCTGTGGTGCTCTTTTTGTAGCTGTACCTATCCCACACGTGGCCTGACACCCATGTTCCTGAGAAAGAGAGCCATATACCACTGTTACAAATCAATTGTATTTAAAAGCATTTCAATGTCTCTCACAGGCAAACCTGTAACCCTTACACAGAAAAGACAGGTGCAAGAGGATTCCAGCCGTGATCTGATGATTTACTCACATATAAAGATCAGGCTACTAGATTGCACTAAATAGTATTTCATCAAGACAGAGAGCTCCATGTAAAAAAAAGAGACACGGCAATGAAAACTGTCATTTATGGCCTCATGTATACTTACTTTGCCTCTACTGAGATTAAGTGTTCTGCATGAATCATAGTGGTACACTGATAGTTTGGCCAATAGTCAGAGAGTACATCAGGGAAGAAAACTGCATATAATCATGCAACATCCTGTTTGGAGGCTTAAGGAGCAAAAATCTACCAGTAATCACTTTTAAGGCTAGTAACTCAGTTCTTATTGCCTTCATAATGACTCCAGAGTTATTCAGTCAATGAAAATGGAGTCTGGTACTGAGCATCAAGAAGATAAATTAACAATAAAATGAGTCTCCATTACACATCCACCACCTACTTTAGCAGAGGCCTGCAAAGATACAGTAAGTGCTTTTAAAGTATGTTGCCCTCCTCTTTAAGGTGCTGAATATGGTTAAAAGGGAGGCAGAAGCCAATACTTTTTAAATATCAGGTCAGTTTCCTAAAGGAAAGAAAAAAACAAAGCAAAAAGCTGTTAGAATTTAGTAAACAATTTTTTTCGTAGGAATTAATCAATAGTTCATGTTATGAAGGCCTTTTGTCTTATCCATCATTTTGGCTAACAGTGAAAACACAGCAGAATTCTTTTAGGGGCTTCAGATTTGGTACTAACATCATGTACAAAGTGCCAAAGGTGTGCCAAATGGCCTTATTTGGCCTTACTAGTTTTGATTCAAGACCAAATATTCCAGAAAAACCTACTACATTCTAATTAATTAAAAATAAACAAACAAGACCCCCAATCAAGCAAAGAAAAAACTTCAAGAACTCACAAAACCCATACCAGGCAAAGCCAAGCGTATTTAATCTTATTTGATGTAAGCTTCCTTCCCTCTCACTCTGCCTCTCTCCCCAGCTCCAGGCAGTTCTGGTCTGTGTCTCAAGTCATGCTGGAAATAACGTAGAGAGCAAACTCTTGGCTGGAGACCCTAAATGTCTTATGGTCAATGGATATATTCCCTGAAGACCTTGCCTTAGATCTAAAATGGAACAGCAAGGATTTGACAACTACAGCAGTTAAAAAATCCATCCATAATAAACCAGGGCATTATTATTCGTGGTTTAGGAACCAAATTACAGAGCTCATTGTTTAAAATCAATTTTGTTAAAGCTGGTTATAAGACAATAAACAAAGGCTAATTAGCAGAAGATTCACTGTGTCATGTCTGGAATTAGACTGCATGACATCTGCATTGTTACAGGTTTGTGGAATACTCAGGCTATTATTATATTATTGTTTTAGGCATCATATGTTTCTTTATCAAATTGATAGTTACAGCTAGTTCAGTATACTATGAGTGCAATGGGTAAGTGACAAGATAATTTCTTACAGAAACAATGATGGAGTCAGTATAAAGAGGGGTAATTAGTACAAATTGCAACTCTGAAAAAAACCCCACAACAACAAGTCTTTGGAAATTGCTGAAAGAAATGACACAAACAGAAAGGATAGCATTACCTCTGTTTGTCACTGCCCTCCTGACAGAGATACTCAATCCTGAAACCAACTCTCTTAGCTGTTTATTGTATCCTCACCTGTACAGCCCAAAGTAGTAACACCCTATGTGACATGCAGTGATGTGCCAGCCAACATGGAGGTGGGAATGGCACGAGGAGGTGTGGGAAGCCAGGATTTAGATTATCTGAACCTGCAGTGGAATTACACCGTAAACTGCTTAAAATAAGCAGGCTCATTTGAGAGAAACGCATTAAGAATGATCATGAGTTGCAATCCCGGCAGGCTTGGGAAAATTGCATTCCCTGGCTGGAACAGTCATCAGGAGGTGGGGCAGGCTGAGGAAGGCAGAAGACTTCAGCTGAGCTATACCTGGTTAGACACAGTTTCCACCACGCCTGACATACCACTGGTCTCCTATGCCCTACCATACCACCTGAAACTGCGCCTAGCGAAATGATTCTTTTGAGGAGATTTAATTAAGAACCTCCAGGTTACAGTCAGAAGAAATCCAGCCAAATAACAGAGAGGAGGGAGAAAAACAGTGGAACAATTGCCCTTGTATCACTGGATGAAACCATAAATTGAGCAGAAAATCTGACAAAAAATAATACAAAGATTAAGGATCAAGAAAAAGAATTTGTCTTTATGCCATGAAATTACACACATTTCTTGAACCATCTGTGTAGTTTGCCTGATTCCAATCAACTCAGCATTTGTAGAATGTGTGGTTTGATCCATATGCAGACATATTTCAGAGTTGGGAAATTACAAATCATAACACAGGTCTGGTGTGACTCCTTCAGAAATTCCCCTCTGAGCTCCCATTACCATAATGATGCTAATATGCTGGAAGTAGCTCAGATGAAGAGAAATGAAAATTGGTCACTAGCTTAAATAATGACTTAGAAGATCCAGAAGCACCTTAAGCGAGCGTGCACTCAAAACAGAGAACATATGGGATATGTGATGCTAATTTCAAAAACAGCAAAGTGCAGATTAGGAAAGAGACCTTTAGGAAAGCTTTCCAAACAACAGGATATTTTAGACCACAGAATAGCCTCACAAGAAGCAAGCGGAGCTGCGGCATGTGGCAGCTACTGAAGACAAAATAATACACTGGTATAAGGGAAGACTCTACGAGATAACTGATCCATACAAATCTGTTTCTGTGTTTGATGAAATGCGAGTTCAAATGAGAACAGGATTGCTACTACACAAACATTAAGCATGACAGGAACAAGACCCTGCAACAGTAGTTCTCACTTTCTACATGACCTCTAACATTGTAATTGCCTTATCCATTTAGTTTGCTTTCATGAACTCCTTGTCCTCATGATGCTTTTCTCTTATAAAATGGGAAATATATTTGCAGATTTCCTTGAGTACAATTCATTGTAGCATTCCTTGAAATGCCAGAAAATTGGTTCTCCTTTCAGACCATCCACATTTTTACACAAAAGCATTTCCAGCACTGGTTTCTGCCGTCGCAGCTGTTTTGTAGCCAGAAGAATAGGCTTTTTTTAAGCATCAAAAAATAAAAAGTAATAAAAGTGTGACACATCCCAAAGCGCTTAAAGCTACTCGTAACAGAGAGCTATGGAGGGGAGCACAATCTTTTGCTGTAGACCTGTCAATCACCATGTTACACCATTAAAGGATCAGCGGGTTACAGTTAATCTTTTGTGATTATTGTACCTTTAATGCTGGGGGGAAGGGGTGAGCGCCAATGACGTGGAGAGCTTTAGGTCCTTGAAAGACTTTTTTTATAAGGTGCTCCAACTTTGACTTGAAGAGACACATCTCTAAATCTCTTTCAACTAAAATTTCACCATGTATTTTGAGCCCATCTCCATAAGAACTTAAAAAAAGAACAACAAATCCACAAACCACCAAACCAGACAACGAAAAAACCCCTCCAGATCGAGGGGGTTCTTTTTGGCATGGAAATCCACTTCAGCTGCCCAGGAATGAGAAAAATAAAAGTTGCATTTGCAAAATGCAACACTGCTAAGTATATGCGCGGCTCATCTTACGAGACTAATTACCACCCAGCAATCAAGATGACTATGGGGAAAAACTTTCCAGGGAAGAGTGGGGCTGCCTGCATAAGCTCAGCTACTGTGGAGGTGATCCTCCTAAGGGGAGGTGATCCTCCTAAGGGGATCCCCTTCACAGGGGAGATCACTCATGAAGGGGATCCTCCTTGTGGGGATTGAATCCTCATTACAGAGGAGCCCCTTCATGAGGGGGATCCTCCTCATGGGGGTTCCTCCTCATGTGGGCTCCTTCTCATGGGGGGGTTCCTCATCGTGGGGGAGCCCCCTTATGGGGGGGAACCTGTGGCGATGAAGGAGATGCAGACCTCGCAGTTTTCTCTAACTATATTCTTTTAATCAGCATGGCATACAACAGCCAAATTAAGAAAGTACACTCTGGTTGCTCTACTTCAGGCAGTGTTTTTACACAGCTCTTTGGTTCTGAAGTAATGAGACAAACAGGATATTTTGCTTTGTCTATTCCACACTCTCATGACTGTTTTAGGTCGTATCTCCAATACACTTATTCCCAGATGTTTTTTTCAAGCCTGTCCTTCTCACACATTCCAGATTCATTATCCTGTGTGTTTAGTTTGGAACACCTGGTGGTTTAATGTTTATTCTAATATGCATGGTACCAGCTTTATGCTTTATCTCGGTCCCAATTAAAACTGGGTGATCCTCATGTGGGGCAGTCCCCTGGAGCCCAAGCACCAGGGGGAGCCTCCTCCTGGGGTGAGCCCTCTCACTTGGGGGGATCCTCTCAGTGGGTGCGGGGGAGCTTATACAATAAGTAGTTACTATTACTAACAATGGAATGATTGTGATTTCATCTAAATAACTGGGGTTTTTGAAGTTAGACAGAATGTCCCTTTGCCAGCGTGTTTTTCTTTCAAGCTACCTTACAGTACCTGAAGGGGAACTACAAGAAAGCTGGGGAGGGATGATTTACAAAGGCGTGTTGTGACAGGACAAGGGGCAAGGGGTACAAACTGGAGAGGGGCAGATTTAGACTAGACATAAGGAAGAATTTCTTCACCGTGAAGGTGGTGAGGCACTGGCACAGGTTGCCCAGGGAAGCTGTGGCTGCCCCATACCTGGAGGAGTTTAGGTCCAGGTTGGATGGGCCCTTGGGCAGCCTGGTCTGGTGGGAGGTGTCATTGCCCATCGCAGGGGGGTGGCACTGGATGGGCTTTAAGGTCCCTTCCAACCCAAACTATTCTGTAATTCTAAGCAGTGTTTTCCCAGCCATTGTTCATTCTTTGAAAATGATGTCTTGTGTGAAGCATGATCTTGTGTGTCTTCTGTGATCACTTGTTTGCAGCCTTTCCCCATTTGAAACACTAAGTCAGGCAGAGCTGGAGCCGGTTCCAAATTAGCAAGAGATTTGACTGTTGTGAAGTTCACAATAGCATTAAAATTAGTCCTTGGAAAAAGTAACGGAATATGCATAAGATTTTCGGGAGAGTTTATACACATGCACTTAAGTGGGAAAGACACTCTGGTCTAGCTGCACACGATCGATGGAGATCGCCCCTTTGTGCTGCGCAGCCCTGATGAAGGACGCTCGCTTTCTAAAAGTCCAAAACGAGTCGTAAAGAGAGTTTATTTGCCGGCATTTTATTTACTCTCCTTTGCCTTCCACGCCCCCCCCACCCCAAGTTGGGCGCGCACGTGCTAGAGGCAAACACAGCACCGCGCATGCGCGGCCGTGGGAGGAGCCCGATTGACTAACGTCATTTCCCCGGTTTCGAGCCCCGCCGGGCCATTGGCTGCCCACGGGTCAGGGGCTCTAAACCCCGCCCCCCACCGCGGCCCCGCCCACCGCCGCATTTACCGCCCTCTTATTGGCCAACGCTGAGCTTCGCCCCGCCCCGCCTCCACGGCACTCGGCTCAGCGATTGGGTGGCGGAGAGGACTCCACCTTCACCCTCCCCTCCCTGCTGCGCTGCGCATGCGAGCCCAGCTGATAAAGTTTTATTCATAGCGAAAGGGAGGGGGAGTAAGTGTCGGAACGGCAGAGGCCACGCCCCCTTCACCCCCCGTGAGGCTGGTCACGCCCCCTTCCCTTCCCCACCGACCAAGCCACGCCCCCTTCTCGTTTCCCTCGAGCCTGGCCCCGCCCCCTTTCCCTACCCTGCCAGCCCAGCCCCGCCCCGTGCGGAGGGGCGGGCGTTAAGGCGCGCGCGCGCCGGGCTGGAGCCCGTGGCGTCTCCTTCCCCTCCCCTCAGTCCCGCTCGGCAGCCGCGACAGCAGCAGCAGCAACAGCGGCTCCGCCGGCTCCTCCGTTGCGCGGTGCCGCCGCTGCCTCCTTCTCCTGCCTCTTCTTCCTTTCCCTTCCCTCCCCGCACCCCGTCCCTTCCCAGCCCCGCTCGCAGGGCACGGTGAGCATCAGCCGCGTGGAGGCGGGCTCGCTTCCCTACCCGCTGTCTGCGCGCGACGGGACCCCCTCCACCTCTCCCCCTTTCCCCCTTTGCTCCCCATCTCTCCGGCTCCGGCGGGCGCTGCTCGGGGAGGTAACGGGGCGGAGGGAAGGGCGGCTCGGGGCTGCCCCGCAGGCAGCGCCCGGTGCCGGCGCGGGCGGGTTTGTCACCCGGGACTAGGCTGGGCTTTTCGCGTCCTATTTTACCTCTGTCCTATTGCCTGAGAAACTTCCTTAGTCCAGTACAACTTTGACCAAAAAAAGGGCGAAAAAAAAAGGCAAAAGAAAAAAAAACCCGCGCGTTTAATGTCAGAGCTGCTGGAGAGCGCAGCCGGCAAGTTCCTCTTAAAATATAATTGCAACATCACTCCTTTTGGAGGAAACGAGACCTGGAGCATAGGACCGCAGGGGAAGCACTTAGTCTGTATTCGTTTTGTGTAATGCAAGAAAAGACTAGGCTTTTCTATGCCGTAGGACTCTCCCGCTGGGAGATCTAATGCCTTTTAAAGTGTTCTGAGGCTTTTCGGAAAGATCTTAAGTGCGAATTGCTCCTGCTCTAAGGCTCTAATCTGGTGAATTGAAAATTAGTTTGGCTCTTTGAGGAGGTGGCTGAGATAGTGGTTTTTGTTTTGTTCTGTGTGAAACGCAAATGCAACCGTGCCTGTGCTGGACATGGTTTGTCTGAATTTTGGGGTATGTTCACTTTCTCCTTGGTGGTTCCGACATCCGTTTCTAAAACTTGTGTATCCTTTCTACTATCTCTGCATTGACTGACCTTGTTCAGCAGAATCCTTTGTATTATTGGTACTTTCGAGTCTTGTGTAACATCTACCACAGCTATGGAAATACATAATGCAGTTTGGGTTTTGGATGGCTGTCTTGCTTCCTGTTTAGTTTTCCTCATGGAAATCTTTTTAGAATTAAGAGTATATCATTGATCCTTTTTTTTTTCTTTTTTTCTTTTTTGTTTTCCTCCTTCTTCTAATCCAACAGATGCAGTTTATGTTGCTTTTTAGTCGTCAGGGGAAACTGAGACTCCAGAAGTGGTATGTCCCGTTATCCGACAAAGAAAAGAAGAAAATCACAAGAGAACTTGTTCAAACAGTATTAGCCCGCAAACCGAAAATGTGCAGCTTCCTGGAGTGGAGAGACCTGAAGATTGTCTACAAAAGGTTGTTCTGTCTCACTAACTCTCTAATTGCTATACAGCACAAACAGCGTAATAAGTAGCAAGAAAATAATGGAGGTTGAGTTTTGTCTTGTTTATTTGTTGTTTTTCTTCCTTCCCTCTGCTACTGGTAATGGAGAAGACTGACTTCCCTTGAATCTAATTTGATAACCAAGTAGGAATCATTCATGTGTGGAAAATCACTCATGCGTTTAGAAATATGCTGAAGAAAAGAAATGGGGTTTCTGTCTACTTCCATAAGGATTGGTGATTCTTGGTTCTCTGTTTGGATTCACACAGTGCATACGCGCTTCATATTTGTATGCATTTAAGATTTAATACGTCATAAAGAAAAACTAAATTTTGTAAACGCTTACCTGAGGCAGTGACTTAATAAATCACCTGCAAACGTAAGTTGCTTTCAGAGTACCTACCTTGTTTTGGGTTTTTTTGTTGAGGTTTTTTTTTTTTCCTATAATATCCAAAGGAATTTCTTCTAATCAAAGAATTTATGACTGGCTTCCCTTTAGTAGATGCAATTTCTCAATTATTCATTAACTTCTAGGAGTATTTAGGAGTATTTGACTAGCATTTTTTAGCTTTGTGCTGATCTTTATAGTGTGTTACAGCATAGAAATGTGAAAATCCCTTTCTCTACAAAGAACAGTAATCCTCATCCAGATTAGGTAGTTTGGAACTGGTGCTGCAGAACCTTGAGTTACCTCCCTTCCCTCACTAGTTATAAGCTTCAGGGTGTTTATGCTGTCTTGCTTTCTTATTGAGATAAATTTGTGCCCTGTCATAAATACTGTTGAATCCTTTGTAGGGAGCACAGAGAGATTGGAAACAGTTTGTAACTTCTTTTCAGTGTAACAAATGGGTAGAATAAAAAAGGTTTAGGTGTCTTTAAGTCCTGGTGTCAGATAGACACCAGTGCATGTAACATCGTGCATGTGGATGTTGCCAGTTGATCTGATGTGTGTAGTTCCTCAACACAAGGAGGAAACAGGAACAATGCGTAAGGCCGTGCTTATAGAAAGCATGCACAGGTTTTTCTTCTGCCACTGAACTGCCTTCCAAAACTACTTCTACATATACATGTATACAAGCTTGCTCATGTGCTGTGTGTGCTCACTTAAGCAGTGATACTTGCAAGTGCTCTTTCAGTTGGGCTTCATGGTACTAGCTAAGTAAAACTGTGTGAGTAGGTAAGTCTGTTCTTTTCCTTGCCCACTTTTGAACAGCAGTCTGGTGGAGAGTTGACTGCACACAGCTGCTTTCCCTCCCTCTCTCTTTATATCTGTTAACTACTCATTGTGTCCTTTTGTGTCTAGGGAACTGGTGGAAATCTGCGTATGACCGAGTTGCTGGTGGTTCTGGTGTTCATGCAACTCGGTAGTGCTCTGTGGGTCCTGTGGTCAAGGAGAATGAAGAAATTTGCTAGATCACTTTGGGCTGGATGTAGACTGCAGTCCATCTGCTAGACTGCTGGTGTGCACAGCTGACTGCAGTAGCTTGTATCACTGTAAACCAATCTGGCACAGTTAGCTTATGAAATCTTGCTGAAGATTAGCCTGTATCAAGCTAATGAACATCTTGAATCTTGTTTTACTTCTGCTTTTTTGACAAGTTTCGTTTAGCTGAGTAAAACATCACTGGAAGGATTTGGTATAAGAGGTGGTAGTTTTAATTTTTGTATCTGGTAACATCAACGGCTGTTAGGTTTGTGGGACAGATTTTTTCCAGTCCTTGCACTGTAATTGAAGTTGATGAGTGCCAAGGAGTAAAATTTCTTTGAAAAGAGAAATCTTTTACAGCTGAAAAGTAGATAGTCCCAAGAAGGACCACCACAGTACTTGAATCTAATACATTCTGAAAGTTAGGTGACTAAAAGAGCAACACATCTGCAGGAGCTTTACAGCTTGTGAAACTGCAGAAGGCACTCCTAATTGCTTGCAGACAAAAAGCTCTTGAGGATTTCCACTAAGATCTGGTTTTGTCTGATCTATTATTGGGGAGGATCTGAACTTCCTGGTGCAATTTTTTTTCAATATAAGCTATTAAAGCGTGTATTTCTATTGTGTGTGTGTGTTGCTGTTAGGGGTCTTAAATTGCTGAAATGGATATGCTATTCTTGTTTTTAGAGTGTTATTTACTGCCAGTGTGTAAGAGAATTGACCTAGATATTGTGACTCAAAGAGTGATTGGCATTATTAGAAGTATTCTCAAGGGTCTCCTTGATGTACCTTTTTACAAGAACATTTTTCAATGTAAAATTGGCAACCGGTAGCTTTTTCTGCCTTCTGATACTTAACATTTATTGAGGGAGCTGGACTATTTTGTTTAGCCTCCACAGCAGTTCAACCTTATAATGCTTTTTGTTAAGAAAATAGAACACATATCTGAATGTGTGAATAACTTTATTTTCATTGCTTTTGTATATATAGCATTGCAGGAACACATGCGAAGAAGGGTAGTAAAACTGGTGAAGGGTATAGAGCACAAATATAATGAGGAGTGGCTGAGGGAACCGGGGCTCTTATTCTTGAGAAAAAGGAGCTAAGGGGAGGCCTTTACAACTACCTGAAAGGAGGTTGTAGTGAGGTAGGCTTTGGTCTCTTCTTCCAGGTGCCAAGTGATAGGATGAGAGGAAATGATCTTGAGTTGCACTGGTAGAGGTTTAGATGGATATTGGGAAAAGTTCTTTGTCCGAAGGGTTATGAAGCATTGGAACAGGCTGTCCAGGTAAGTGGTTTTGTTACCATCCCTGGAGGTGTTTAAACTATGTGTACATGTTGCACTTGAGGATGTGGTTAGTGGTGGAGTTGGCAGTCTTAGGTTTATGGCAAGACTCTTATCTTTTTAAGATCTGTTCCAGAGGAAACGTTCTGTGATAATGGTTGCACAATGGTATCAGTTACTGTGGCCTTCTTAATTCACATTTGGAAAGATGCCCTGCACTTCCTATGGTTCATGATATCAGATATATGTATTTTGTGCTTGGTTTGGAGGAGAGTTTTTCAGGCTAGTAAAAGGATGGAAGTTTCTGACTTCAAGGGACAAATAGAAATTTGAAGTGACTTGCTGAAAAAAAAGAAGTTCAAATACGGGAAGGCAACAACAATTGCACTTTATGAAATTAGAAAGTCATCTGCATAGTGCTGATTAGAAACTTGACAAACACAAGTAATGAGTGCTCTTTTTGTTGTCATGTAAAAATGAACTGTAGTGGTATTGGAGCAGATAGGTTAGAAGTTCAATTCAGCTTTCCCCTTGAGGCATAGAAATGTGTTAAATGTTAAAATTTCTGATTTTACTTAAATTTTTTTGGCTCTGAAGATCTCAGCTGTTTGCTATTTCAGCTTCTAGCACTATTTTTTTTATTCTGTAGTGTATCACAGTCAATTGGGAATTGCAAAATAGCTGATCTTTATGTAAATTTTACTTTGTTAGCATTTGGTTAATGATTATGGGACTTGATTATCTTTGGTAACTTGATTGAGGATTTTGTCTTTGCTTTTATGTGTTAGTTTGTAACTTTATACTACAAATACAGTTCCAAAGCTGTCTTTGCTTGTGCTGTCCTTAATGTTGTGGCAATTGTCTTAGTTTAACATGAACTAACCATAACCAGGGGTTATATTAAAGAGTTATGGAAAAATAAGTTTTAAAACTTTTTACCCTTCCCCCACTGCAAGAAACAACAAAAGAGCCCGTTCTGCAAGTTGCTAGCCTCTTGGGTTCAAAATAACTTTAAGCTAAGGTGTCATGTGGCTAGTGGTACGTGCTGTGCCCAGCAGTTGATGTGATTCCTTTGTTCATTTGTGTACCTCTTAATTGCCAGTTGCATCTGTTTAAAAAGTACTGTGGTGTTGATTAGGTTGGCTCTGTAAAACTGACTGAATATTGTTATTATAACATATTAGATACTTAAGTTTGATTATTTTAACTGATCGGGTCCTCTTTGTCCAATATTGTAGTTCTCCTGGCACTACGAGGACCTTGGCATTAAAAAAAGCAGTAGCTTTTTCTTAGAGTTTTACCAGCATCAAGCTTTTGTAAATTTCTGAAACTACTGCAGGTTTATAGCCTTGCTGAAATGAGACACTGTAAAAGAAGTGTTTATCTTGGTTAGTGTTGATTTCTCTATCTTTGGGTAGTGACTTATCTGCCTGCTCAAGAGTCTCAGAAATTCTTGTTTTCATAAAGAAATGTGGAAGTTTTCTGGAGAAGGCAGAAAAATCTGCTAAGCAGAACTTTCAGGGTCCCAGTTTTCACTGGATCAGCTACAGTAAACAATCACCAACTCGAGATTCCTGGTCTCCCTTTAAGCACCTGACTGCTTTCTTGTCACTTGCATTTCAGCTCTGCTCCTGCCAAAAGCTGTATGCTTTGAATCTCTGCAGTTAGAATTTACATGCAATGTGACTTTAGATACTGACAGTTTTATGGCTTGCAGCTTTATCTGGTGACTGACTTCTGGGGATGACTTCAAGCAGGTGTTCTGTCATCTAGTACAACACCACTGTACTGGTCAGATTTACAAGTTAGGCTCTGCCCACAGTGACCTTATCCCCCAGCCGAGTTACTGAACCTGGCTGTGAGCAGACTAATACTGGAGAACTCTGCTGAAGCATTGCCTGACAACTGTGAGGCTTCCCACTACTGAACCAGCGCAGCTACTGGGGGGAGGCTTGTGAATTTGTTTTTTCAACATCAAGATCATCTCCCTGAAGGCAGGAATTGGTATGACTACTTATACCTCCTGTGTTTCTTCCTTCTTCTTTTATTCTATATTACAGTCTTAGGCATTTTTTTTTTTTCCCCAGACTGTTTTCAGTGCCTCTGGTTTTGGTCCCTTTTCTGACAAGTGGAGCATGTTTATCATACAGTATTTCCCTAAGTGAATGTAAACAGCTGATTTGGGGCTGAAGATTCTGCTACTAATAAACACTGAAGGGAAAAGAAACCCACATTCAATCACAATAGGAGAAAGAGCAGAATGTTTCTTTTGGAATGCACTACATCTGCTCTTAACCTTACTATCAGGCTTTGCCTTTTCGTTGGATGAGACTGGCTTCTTTTAGCCTCATTAGGGAAAAAAACACTTATGTAGAAGAGAGGTCTTTTTCAGTCTGAATACAGCAATCTACTCATCTTACTCTCTGTGTAAGCTTCTAAGCTTGGCAAAACCTGTAGTTTATCCTTAGTAGACTATGTGCGGACACTTTTTTTTCATTCACTGGCCTGCAGGTAAAAAAATTACAATAAACTATTGCCTTTGAGAGTTTGTCTGAAAAAGGGTATACCTTTATAATATGCCCTCTTCAATGATGGCTGCCTTGTACATACTCTTCCACTATTTGCTGTGTAGGCTTATTGAACCTGCATTTGTTTTCTTTTGTTGAATAGGGATCCATTAGTCATGGCTGCTACGTAAAAAAATACTTTGAAAAATATTCTTTGCATATAAGATACCCAAGCCTCCAATTTTTTCTCTAAAGTCCTCACTGAGTAATTCTTATTTCTTGATATTCTGTCTCCAAAACTGCAGTTGGCAGACCTTGAATGTGTAGTCTCCTTACAGCTGCCAAATAGTCTTTTAAAAGTATGTTGTGTTTTCTTTTAAATGAGGACAGTGAGAGCAGACTAGGAAAGTATTTCCAGGGAAGTATTTTATGTTAGGTAGTCTCTCTCTGTGCCCTCCTCCCCCCTCCTTCTTTTGAAGTATTTGCATAAAATAGTTCTGTGCATCAAAAGAGTCTCTGAAGTGCTGTGGAAGTACAAAAGGACTGTGCCATGTAGATTAGTTTCAAATATTTGAAATTTTATAAGGTCTGCTGGCATGTGATTCTACTCATGTTTAAACACTGTTAGGGGACAGTTTAACCATACTTCATCATAATCAGTGCTGCTCATCTGAATGTGAAGAAAGCTTTGTTTAGATGGATTTGGCCTGAGTGCTGGTAATTAGCATAAATGTAAACTAAGGCACCAAAGCTGCTTTTTCTATGATGAAATATGGTAGCATGGAGTTTGAGTCACAAATTCCTCATTAGTTTTGAAATGTTTTTTCTTTATAGAATTGCTTTCTGAGACTTTTAAAATAAGATTTGTGCAAAAGGTGCCTTATAAAGACAGAGTCTTGTAAGCTACTGCAATGACTTAAATGTCCTTAAAGAATTAGTGAGGCACATACATAACAGTGTAAAATCAAAAGAGCTGTGCTCAGATGGAACTTCTGATAAACTGACAAGTCACCATGGTGAAGAGAGAAAAGAGCAAGGGGACTGAAGATTTAAGTGCTTCAATGGACGTGTCTTTCTGTCTTTGTCCTCTGTCTTTGGTAGTAAGATGGAAAGAAGTTGTAGGCAGTACTTCTAATAATAGTTCAGGCTTTTGGAATGAGATTTATGCTGGTTCACGATGAAGCCATAGGAATCTAACCCTGCTAGAACAGGGTGTTGGGGGGTGGGGAACTTTCACATCATAAATGATGCTGGCTAAGTGGCTGGGAGATAAATTTGAACATAATACAAAATAACTGGTTTTGTTGGAGTTCTGGCCAAACCTCGTAATTTTTTCTTTGGAAGCTTACCAAGTCCAAGCTGATAAAATCCGTGTAACTTGTTACAAATATGCATCTTAAACTTGGCAATCACATCTTGATGACTTCTTTTTCAATAGACTATGCAGAGTGGTTAGTTTTCATCTCTAAAAAAGTGAACAAAAGCTGTTTTTTGGTTTATGTAAATTATCAGTTACAACAGGTGTTACTTGAAATCTCATTTGTGCCATGTGTGTCTGTGTGGCATGTGCATTTGGCATTTCAGAAGAGACTGAAAGGGTTTTTCAGCTTTCATTCTTGTTTTGGTTTTGCAACAGCTTTCTAAAACATGATTTGAACAACAGTATGGTAGTGAACAGTAGAACTGGATGGTCTTTTTGTAAAGTGGAACTGAAGGTTATATCTGAAATAAAGAATTCCTTGTCTTCCAGGCTGGAAATGGATTGCTAGAAACCAGCTGATGGCCTCTTGTTAGTCTGATATCAAAACAGTTACATAGAGTTGTTGACCTAATAGTGTTTGTGTTGTATGACATTAGGGTTAGAATTTTTTTGGCCACTTGTTAAAGTCTTTGTAAAGACCAAATACTAATTCTTAATTCTATTTATTTTTCCCAAGGCATTTCCTGTAGTTTTGAATATCTGCGTAGCTTGTGTGATACAATTTAAGATTAAGTCTGCTGGTTAGTGTACCAGTGTTTGGATATTAGTAGAGAAAATACCTTGCCTCAGAAGTCTGACAGGAAGCTAGAAAATCAAATATATTTACTTTTCCAGCCACTTCTTAGGCTAATTCAATTCCATCTGCTAAAGGACGGTTAAGACCAAAGTCTTGCTTGATGCAATGAGGCAGATCCCCGAGTTTGTCTGCTGCTATTTAACCCTTCTTTGTTAGAGCTTGCATTGATACTGATTCAGAGTATTGGTATGGTAAACTCGAGTGTGAAGGACTACTGAGAATGTAATACATTAATTTTGCTAATATTCTTATGCTGACGTCAGGATTATTTTGTTATTACAGGTATGCAAGCCTCTATTTTTGCTGTGCTATCGAAGATCAGGACAATGAACTAATAACTCTGGAAATAATTCATCGCTATGTAGAACTTCTTGACAAGTATTTTGGCAGTNTCCTCTCCACAACTTCCTTTTTTTTTTGCTTGGTCAGACTGAACTGATAGTTAGCAATATAGCTATATAAAACACAAAATTAAATTATTAATTTGGGAGAAGAGCTGTTATTAATCTGGNTTTTTTTTTTTTTTTTAGATTCATAGTCTCTTTATACTATGTCACTTTGCTTTATGCTCACAGCACTTAAAACATAATCAGCTAGCTATTGGAAAGGTGTATCTAAGACATTCTACAGAACCACAGAATCACCAGATTGGAAAAGACCCATTGGATCATCGAGTTCAACCATTCCTATCAAACACTAAAGCATGCCCCTGAGCACCTCGTCCACCTGTCTCTTAAACACCTCTGGGGAAGTGACTCAACCACCTCCCTGGGCAGCCTGTTCCAGTGCCCAATGACCCTTTCCATGAAAAATTTTTTCCTAATGTTCAGCCCGAACCTCCCTGGTGAAGCTTGAGGCCATTCCCTCTTCTCCTGTCCCCTGTCACTTGGGAGAAGAGACCAGCTCCCTCCTCTCCACAACTTCCTTTTTTTTTTGCTTGGTCAGACTGAACTGATAGTTAGCAATATAGCTATATAAAACACAAAATTAAATTATTAATTTGGGAGAAGAGCTGTTATTAATCTGGTTTTAGTTGCCGGGGTGTTATGGTTTGGTTTTTTTTTTTTTCCTTCGATTTCATAGTAGTCTTGCTTGAGGTCAGATAAAACCTTATCCTTAGCTTTCTGTCTAGGCACCCAGGTTTCTTTTCTCTGGCCCCGTTCTAGTGTGTATTTCTCACATCTGCTGGTGGAGGAGGCAGTTGGTTGTGAGCTACCAGGAGGTATAAGGAAAGAGAAGATATACGTCTGCTTCCCCAGATAGCAAACATAACTGTAGTAATATACATTAGCACTTTTAGAAAAACTGATGCTTGTCCGTCTGCTTTCCTAGTCCTTCTGACTAGGAAATGCACAGGCTGAATAAGAAATTTGATTAGCATGCATTCAGATTTTTCTCTAAGATGGTGTGATCTGCCTTTGGATGCTGCAAGCAAGAGAACTTTTATTAGAGTTATTCTTTTGCGTCATTAAGAGCCACATCAGACATTCAGTTGTGAACTGAACCCGTTTTAAGCAATGAAAATACTTTCCAAAGAGGTTGCTATAACTGTTCTTGACTTACGCAAAAATTTTTTTTTTTTTTTTTTTTTACTTAAAGGACTTATTTAAATTTCTTTTGTATTCCCGCTTTGTAAAAGATCATAGGTAGTCTAATGTCTTGATTTAAAGTTTGGTAGAGCTGTGAACAATTAAGTTTCATAAGAGGACATACCTCAGTAGATAGTATCCTCTGATTTTGCAATAATGCTTGATCTTTTTAGGTATGTGAACTTGATATCATCTTCAATTTTGAAAAAGCGTATTTCATTCTGGATGAGTTCCTTCTAGGAGGGGAAGTTCAGGAGACTTCCAAGAAAAATGTTCTCAAAGCCATTGAACAGGCAGATCTTTTACAGGAGGTAAGCTAATTCAACTTTTGTCAAGGTATCAGCATGGTAAACTGTGAGTAGAAAAAGCTTTTGTTTATCTGAATTTGTAGAAGATGTTTTCTAGCATGCTTAGCATGTAGTTTCTTGTTAGCTGTCCTATTTGTGCCATATAATGATATCTGCTCTTCTTAGACTTGGCATGTGTATATTGTAACCTATTGTGATTTTGTTTGCTAGAAATGCAAGTGGCTGTTTCATGTTTATACTTAGATAATTATTGTTCATGCTGCTTTAACTTAGTTTTGTTTGTCTTCCACTTCTTTTTATTGACCAACCATTAGTTTTTTTGTTATACCTGATGCATGTTCACTTCTTTACTGTTTCATTGCTGAAATCCAGAAGCTAGACTCTCTTCTTTGAGACTCATTCAGGTATAGTTCTTATTCTAAAGACCTGCCTTTATGCTATAGGTTGCTTACTCTTGCACATCTGTCTTTTATGTAGACAAAGTCATAAAAGTAGTGCATTAGAAACATACAAAATGAAGTATAAGAATGTTTGGGGTTTTTTTTTCTTTAAATGCTTTTAGTTTTCATTATTGAGTTTGAAGAAAGGCAGATTGCATCTCTGCTATTTTTCTTTTGAGAACATTTGATTGGAAAGGATTCAGTGGCATAGAAAAACTTAGTATAGTTTCCCCATGTTCCTCCATCCTATGCTGGGGTTTTTGATTGTGGTTTTTTCCTTAATTGCTGTAGTCTTGAGTGCAGTGCCAAGGTCACTGGATATCTAAGTTGGAAATCACAAATTTCTAGTATGCTGGGGAAATAGTCTTGTGTGTAAGTCAGTGGAATATATGGATTAACAGGGATGGTGAAGCATAATTTTTTAAAAAAGTAAAATTCTAAAATGATGTTCCCTACTAAGATTGTATGAAAATGTAAATTCCTCTATTTTTTCCCCTCATGAGAACTTTCAGTCTACTTCATCCTCTGAGTTAATTGCTTAATTTTCATACAAGCATTCTATGTTCTGCTTGGTACTTTGTTGAACATGGTGTTAATAGGATGGGGAAACATGTAATGTTCTTTACTGTTGTAGCTGTGTTGTGATACTTTCAGAGTGCAGGCAAATCCACAACACGTTAAAGTTCTTGTTTGTTAACAGCTAGTTAGTGTCATGAACAAGATCAGCCATTATGCATGTTTGTTACCCTATTTTTCGAGGAAGGACATACATCTGCTTGTTTACTGCCTGTGTTCTGATGCAGCTTTTGTTAAGCCCTTTACTCTTAGAAGAAATTACCTTAACCAGAAGTCCTGCTGGACTCCCAGTTTACAAAGGGAGAGGAACTAATCCACAAATTCTATTAAAATCTTTCCCTGCTCTTTAAGCAAAAACATGTAACATTAAGTATCTTATTCCAGTGTATCTCCTGCAAATGTGGTTAATAAGTAAAATAGAATTACTGTTTTTTTTCTTGTTCTCACTGGTTCCGAATTTTGTTTTCACAATTTTCTTAGGGCTTTTCTAAAGAAAAAAAAGCATACTACATCTAAGAATTAATTACTGATGTTTTCCATCCAAACAGTTTGGCATTCTCTTTTTACACTTAATGTAATTTCAAGTTAATTCTACACATAAGGAAGTATCATGTCTTCAGTGGGAGACTTTTTCCTTGCCCTGTTAGCTTAATAACATGTTTGTTTATCACTCCTTTCCCCATCTCTGAGATTTTTCTGTTCTGTCTAGGTTTATTAGATCTTCTCTGATTTAATTGAATGTAACGGTTAATCACACTACCACTGTAGTCTTGTTTGGGTTTTGTGTTTTTCATCCTTAGTGATACTGTTGACCCTGGATCATGTAGAAAACTAGTTCATATATCTGATTTTTAGTTAAAACCTGTAAAAGTCAGAGTTCATATTTAAATTGAACTTCCAGTGAAATTGGACTCTTCCAGTAGAGTGTTTTCCTCAGATGCTGCATGCATGCTGTGTTTGAAGAGGGTTGCTACAATAAATATATCAAGAGTGTTTTCCTCAGATGCATTTTTAGTGAATTTCTGCTTCTCAGAGTATTTCAAAGCTATCAGAATAAAATGTAGTTGGGCTCCAAGTACAAACCATTTCTGACAGGGTGGTTGTGTATTTGGTTTTGGCCAAGTTGGATTCTAATTATGTTCAACAAAAGGACTTTTTAGCCCTGAATACCCTTATTGCCTAATTTAAAAATTATTAATAATTGTTGAATACTCAACATTGTTAATTAGTAATGCTGCATGCATTAATGTATAATGCACCTTAAAGAACACTTACACAAAAGAAAATAATTACAAATACATTAAGTGACTGGTTTTGTGATGTTAAATATGCAGATGCATAAACTGTTGCATAGTGAATAAGTGCTTAATAGCTTTGCCTACTTGTATTTTTGGTGGCAGTTTTCCAGGATATGCTTCTGTTCTGAGCATCTGCTGCAGTTTGTCATTGTTCTTGGTGCTGTGCAGTTCATTTAACTAACTGCTAGGGTTTGTGTGACTTCAAACAGTAACTTTTTAAGCCCTTTTTTTTTTTTTAACCTTTCTTTTCTGGTTAACACTTCAAGAATGTGCTCAGTTCAAATATTCATTACACAGGAACACCCTTCCCTCCCTTTAATACAACCTGTTAACTTACCAAATTGTCAGTACTGGCTGTGCTATCCATGTGAATGATAGTAAATATTCCAGTGCTTCCATGCTTCATGGTAAATCTATTGCTAGAGATGCTTCTGTTCAAAAGAATGCTATCATGTGTCCATTTGATAATTTTATATCTTGTTTGCTATAAAATATTTCAGTACTTAACAGGCAATTATGAAGGCATGCATTTCTGCAAAGGTGGTTTTTTTGCTTGTGCAAACAACTCAGTTATACTGAGAAAAGAAAATTGGCAGATGCAGTATGTTCTTGCATGAATTGCATACATGTGGTGTATGGAACAGCTAAAAGATAGTTCTGTGCATGATTTCATACGCTTAGTTTTTTAATGCATGGAACTAGAAGCAAAATATGTTCTATGTTAAAGAGAAGATCTGATATTTTTTTAAGGGTTTAATTGCTGGTTTTATTTGATAGTCCAAGTAATTAAATATGGTGCTTGGAAGTTTATGGTCATGCATTGTGCTAACCTAGTAAAATCAAGTAGTTAATTCTCATATTTAAATGAGGCAGTTCAGTGCATATTAAAGTGAAACTGTATGGACTCACGTATCTTGATTTGATATAGAAAAAGTTCCTAAATTTTTACTTTCAGTGAAAAATCCTTATTTGTTCCGAGTAGTTTATAAGTGTTTTGGAAATAATACTCATTTTGTCCACCACTGTTCCTTTGTAGGGGGTGTGTGTATTATTTTAGTAGTTGATGCAGAAGATCTAAAGTAGCACTTCTAAAAAAATGCATTTCAGTAAAAAGGATAGTGGTTCTATTGACACTGCACTTGTTCCATCACTATTTTAGTAATGATCAAAAGTTTAAAAAATATATGTGAATGTGTTTTTCTTAAGATCTTGCAGTTTGACCTAACATCGTATCTACTAGGCCTTCTACATGAAAAATAATAACCATGACTAGAATTGACCTTATTTCCCTTTGCTATTTCAAGCCCTTGCCTCGTCCTGTATTCAGAAGGGTACTCGAATTCCTAATGTCAGCTGACTTGTCCTAGATGCTTAGGGTTGCTATGTAGACTTAAGCTTTTCATTTTACAATGAGCATCTTTGGAAAAGAATTTGGTGAATTTCCTACACATACCATGAGATGGTTTTTTTTTTCTCTTGGAGATAAAATAGTCTAATTGGAAATAGTAGGTTTGAACATAGTACTAAAGAGACGGTATTAAGTTCTTCTTGAGATGTGACAAAATAAAGGAATATTATCAATAGCAATGACAAAGACACTCCCTGGTACTCAAGCCTGGAGTAGGTGGGAGTCTGTTTTTTTTTGTCTGGTGAAGCAGCTGCTGAAAGTACCTGTTTCTTACTAGTCTCTACCCATAATTAATACAATTAATTCAATCTTTATTTAATGTTAGCCCTTAAATATAGAATAGACTGCCTTCATAAGTTGGCAGTGACATTCACCTGGGCTATACTGGTATTCCTTCTGATGTGAAGCCAGAATGAACAATGAAATCTTTATTGTAATGGAGATCTGACTACCTTGATTGCGGTCTGTTCTTCATGTCTAACTTCTGGCTCTGTTTCAGGTTGTCAGCTTGGTTGATCAGTTTAAGACTGAGGTCCTAAACACATATATGCTTGATTTTAGGCACAGATAAAAATCTATAATTACAGTTTAGAAGACTTGTGTGGGAGGCTGTGAGTTATTTAAGGACTAGGAAACAGGAAAGTTAGCTACAGTCTTTGGATTAGGAATCCCTCTCAGTTTGTAGGAGATACGGTAAGTTGTGATAGTGTTTTAGTAGCTGACACTTTCATAATATGTATTTCAGGCTTCATCCTTGGTGGATGCTGGATATTTAGCTGGAAAGAGGTTATAATGCAGTTAAATTTTTTTATCTTTTAAATATGAAGTATATGCCTTGTCTGTTTATAATGAAGGTATTGACTCTCATACATTGATAAAATAAAGTGAGCTTATTTATGGTATTGGTTCTAGACATTAAGAACCCAGACTAAAACTGTTTCTAATTGTATGTGTTAGGTGAAGTCTATACATAACCAGAATAAGTAAGTCCAATTTGGGAATGAACATTCAGTATAATTGCTTTATTTTTTGAGATAGTATATGTTTCTTAATTGTGCTTTTAAAAAATACCCACACTTTGAAGTAGTAGGTGAAGAAATGCATGTGTGTGAAGTGCCTTTTTGGAAGATACTTTGAGTGTGATAGGCTCTTTTTCCCAGCTTTGGGAATAAAATTTGAATTGTTTTAAAGACTGGTGTAGTTTTGTCACAAAACTTATTAATCAAACAAGATAAAGTGTATTGGACCTAAGTGAAGAGGTCAGTTGCTCTTGTTTTTGTTTTCCTGACATCAATTAAATGGGTAATTATTTAGTGAATGAAGTAGGCCTTCTATACGTGCTTGTCTACAGTCAAGCTCTCTAACATTGTATATATAATGTGCTTCACTTTGGAAGAATTTATTTGCACCTTATTTTAGGAAAACTTCCATGTTTGTTCCTCAGTTATGATGCAGGTTATTTTTATGGTCATAAACTACACTGCTGCTTAAATTTAGTTTTGGAAGGATGGAGAGCTAGGTGATACTAAAATTATAAAGTATTTGGTTGTTTGGATCTGTGCAAGGGTGGTATTTTCAGATGTGTCGGTTAAAGTTCCAGCCATCATGCTATCATCTATTTTTTTATGTATGTCTTGTTAATCACTTTGCTTTTTGTAGCATTCTGTTCAAGTAAAAAGTGACTTAATCTTTACAGAGCTGCTTTTCTTCATGTATTTGTTTATGGCTGTCTTGCACATCATTGACTGTACTGCAGACTACAGAGTTTATAAAATTACTGATAAGACCAACCAACAGGTGTTGTTTTTTTTTTAAGAAGTCATGCTGGCTTCATAAGTACCTAAAATTCACCTGGACTTCAGATGGAACGAAATGTAAGGATATGCATAATAATCATAGGAACATTCTCTTTTGAAACAAGCCTCTAAAGACAACTAGCTGTAAATTTAATAGTAGCAGACAGGTCTGTAAATCTTTATCAGAAGTGTTTCCATGTTTTTAATGGATATTTTTGAGCTCTCCTCCTTGTACTGTGGAGTAGGCTTTCCTGCACATACTTAACAAATCTTACTCTTCTGTTTAAAGTAATAGGAGATGGTCCAGAAATTTAAAATGGAACTTGTAGCTTTTTCTCCAAAGTGGGAATGGGAAGAGGGGAATATTAACTTCCCAGATACTCAATGCCATTTTTTTCAGGAGGCATTTAAATCTGGAAAGGTTTTGTCCAATATCTCATCCCCTTCCCATTCTCAGGCTGCTTTTTTTTCAGGTAACTTAAATGTTTTACTGGTCTGTGAGTCTTTAAATTTTTTTTTTTTTTTTTGAAAAATGTAGTTACGTTTCTTAGCATTCATTGAAGTTTCTTGGCTTTCTGGATATGTCAGTGATGCTTGGGATTTATCATAGATTTGCAGGCTGCGATTTCTAAAAAAAATCCAGATGTCTTTCCAGAAACATTTTGTCAGATCTCAATGTATCTGTGGCTTTATGAATGGAAAATGCTGAAAGTGGTCTGCTTTTCATCTGAGCAACTTTTGTGCTGACCTTTACATTACCATTTTAGTAAATACATCTCCATAATACTCTCCTTTTCCTGACTTTTTTGGTGTGTATGCCTGAGTAATGCATACTATTGAAGAAATCAAAATGCTGATTAGAAGTGCTTAGATAGCAACAAGTTGTGAGGAAGGAGGCTTCCATTAAAGCATTAAGTAAACATTCAGTGAGTTTCATTTGTAAGACAAGCTAGTGTATGTGAAGTCCTTGCTCTCTGATAACTATTTGGTACCTGCTCTGATGTGAATTCCAGTAGTAATCAACAAATATCCACTTTGTAAAACCACCCATGAAGTTGATCACTCATTGATACAAGGACTGCTTATAGAACTGTTGAGGGCATATTAACAGTCCCTCAAACTCCTCATAGATTATAATATAACTCATAGGTTATATTTATTATCTGTACACTGAATGACAGATTTTTCTCTAGAGATGTTTTTCTCTCGCTGTCTGTAGGAGCCCTGCATCAGGGCGATAATGATAAAAATTTTAACACTGCTGCATATGCCATAGTTGTTTTCAGGAACCTAGTCATGTGATTTTTGGTCAATAAACATAGTAAATTCAATGAGCAATTGCAGGAAACTGCTTGACAGTAAGGAGTATCTTATCTTTAAAATTAGATACTCTTTCTGAATGAGCACATTAATCTGCATTTTAATAGAACATGCTCCCTGAATCTGGCAGAATGCTGAAAAGAGCAATGTTAATGTTTGAACCTTGAGATAGTGAGGAGGAAATACCATTTTTACTGTGGAGTCTGAGATGATGTGTCATGTTGCAGTGCTACTAACCTTTCCTAAAATTCTCACTACCTGTGAAGATGGTTTTAGAGTGCCGCAGAATAGTAGGTGAAAAGAATATGAATGTTCCCAGGAGGCATCACATTGTGTTTGGTTTTTTAGCTTCTCATTTCTTTCTGGTTGGATTTATCTGTGTTATACAGATGTGAGGCACATTGCTGGTGTGTGTTTTGGGGCTTTTATTTATTATTTTAAAGGAAGAAGTGATGTTTTCTTTCAAGCTGTCCAGCAACAGTCTAGTAATGGACATCCAGGTGCATTAAAAGTTTATATGTCTTAAATCTGAAAATAGTGTTTTAAAAAGACCAAAAAAGTCTGAGAAGACCTGTTCACAATTTTTTGAGAAATTGAAGTATGTTTGATTAACAGATGGATTAGAGTGAAAAAGTTCAAATTTTCACACCAAGTGAAAATGACTGACATGAAAATGGCTTATCGTACACAGCTCAGCAAGTAACAGTGATGACTTAATGATTGCATAGCTCTTGAATTCAGTTGTTTAACTTTTTTCAGGGATGGTAGGTAGGCAAGTTGAATGAACCCTAGTTTCCTTTCATGAAACAAATCTTCCTTTAATATCAGTGTTAATGATAATACTATGTGAAACTTCATGAGTGAATTAGATATACTTAAATTTGGTAGCATCCTATTTTATTATGCTCTTGATCTGTTGTAATATTGAATCTTAAGTTTTCTTTTAGAGAAGTTTGAATTAATATTCCTTCAAGCACAGGTGAAACTTTCTAAACAACTCTAAAACTTATTATTCTAAAGTACTAGTATGCTTTGTCTTGTTAAGAAATGAAAAAAAAACTTGAGGATTTTTTTTAATGCATCTATTTGGAATCTTGGAGCAGATGGCTTTTACTAATGCATTTCTGTTGTTTGTTTTCTTACCAGTGATTTTAGCAAGATCTAATAAAGTTGTATTAACCTAAGAAATAACACTAGTTGGAAGGTGTTTGAGTGAAATAACTGAATTTCATTTGTATACAATTTAGAATATTTTTTAACTTTTTTGTTTTAAATGAAAATAAGCTGTAAATAATTGGGTGGATGTTGAGTGTTTTGTTTTTATATAGTTGGTATTACATTTTCAATTCTGCTTGATTTTGTGTTTGTAGAGCCAGAACGAAGACTGGGGAGGTTTGTCTGAGGATATCTTATGATTAAGAGCAATCTAAGGCATTAGTCCTTTTGACCCCCATCTAAATGATTGGTAACTACCAAGTTTACCATTTTGGTGGCATGGATTAAATGGGTGCTATGCAAAGACTGCTGCACGTGTAATTAAGTCCTTGCAAGGGTAAACAGAAAATGGGTGATGGGCCTAACTTTCTGCAACACTTGCATGATGATCTTTGAAGAGTGCTTTGAGTGTTACCTGTTATTTTCCTTTTTTGTACTAACCGCATCAACTTCAAGTATCTGACTTCAATTAGCTTTCTTTGGTGTTGATAATTAAGTGGGATAATGCAAGATAGAGAAATGGATACCAAAACTAATAACTAAACAGATGTTTGGCTTTGTTTACTTACAATGAGTCCATGTAAATGTGTATTTGCTGGAAAATGAGCTGTTTACATCTGCTGTGCAAAGAAAATTGACCCTAAAAAGACTGGGTGCTGCTGCAATTGACTGTGTATCAAGTGTCCGATGCTGCATGACAGAACAAAGCTTATTTGCATATAGAGTGCATTGCAACATATTTTTGTCCAAAGCATAAGTGGAATACATTGTGGCAGTCCTACTAAAAAAAGGTAAGATTTTTTTTTACCTAAGGCAGGTTTAAAATGCACATGAAAATTTGCTGGAGAAAATGGAATTAGTCCGCTGCTTATTTGATATCATGATAAACAAGTAGTTCAGTAAACAAATAGGCTTTTTGTAATGTGGAACTGCAGTAATAGATCTAATTTTATATGTAGCCTTATAAATGAGGATTTAGTTTCCAGACAAAAATAAAACTATGATAGTAGACAAAAATATTTTATAAAATGTTCAAAAGCGAAATCACTGGTAGTATTTGGCTTTTTTTCCATTTAAAAATTACCTAGCATGTGATGCAGCTGTTGGTTGATCTTTTTTGAGGGATAGAGTAGCGAAGAACCTGCTTGATGTTAGACCTGTAGAATTAAGGCAGCTTGCAAGTAGTTTCAAAATGGAATTTCTAATGAGTTTGGACGTAAACTAAACTAACAATAAGAACTTGAATGCTCAAACTTGATTTTTTCCACAGTGTTTTTCTGTGTTTACTGCTTTCTCTCCTCTTCGTGATAACAAGTACATGTACAAGGAGTATGAGTCTTGAAGCAGGCTTAGTAGTAGTAATGCAACTGTAAAAGTTTCCTTGTGATTAAAACTTTTAAAAGTACTTACATTTTAAGCCAATGCTAAACATAGAACTTACTTAGTTTTAATCTTTTTTGTCATCTTGGATGGCTACGAAGGCCAATTCTGGAATATGGAAGATCAGACTTGGAGAATTGTGTAACTTTAGTTTACTTGTCTACAGCACGTCCGTGATGAATTCTATGTATGGGCACTGCTTTACTTGATGAAATGTGCTTTGTCACCTTTAGTTTAAACAATGTCATTATCAAATGCCCATAGGATGCTTCCTCATGTCTGTACTGTTATTTGAAAGGAGTGAAAGAACTGTTACTGCATACAGAGCTTAATTTACACAATTGTCATGACTCCACAGGATATGGAGAAACTGAGTGGAGAGAGGCAGATAGATGGTTGCATCCGTTAAAAGATAGGGGTAGTTCGCTGGCTGGAAGGAACTGCAGCTTACATATAGGAATGAAGACGATCTATGGTAAAGATCATCTGAGGTAAAGAGGGTTGTCTTTAGGCAAGGGGAGGAGTTTGACTCATAGCTTCTATGCTTGGATTAACCTGATACTTAACTAATAGGTTATACAGTTTCAAATTACTTAATCTGTATTATTCTGTCAAGTGTAAATGTGCTCTAACTGAACAGATATTGTGTTTTTGAGGACTGCTTCAGGGATAATCACTTGTAAACCAGTAAGTTCTATGTGTACCATATGGAAACTTTAATAAGCCACATATTTAGAAGTAATCTATTCCATTCAGAATTTGGTTAAATTTAAGGTAGTCCTTGTATAATGTTGAAAAAAACCTAAGTGGTATACAACTAGACAGGGTGAAGTCTTCGTACTCTCCAGTTCTACTGAATAGAAATTAGGCTTTCTATTAAGAGCAGTTTACAGATGGTAAAGTCATGGTCTTGAATCAAGGTGCAGTTTCTTCATCACCTAAAATCATGCTGACCATGACTCTTGTTGAGAAAGCCAGATCCATCCCTGCTGCCACCTTTGTGGTGGTGCTTGTGTTGAGCCACTTGTCCTGTGATTATGTACTAAGAATATGGAGGGGAGCTCAAGGGAAGTACCAGAAGGAGAAAAGTGGTGGCATTGAGAAGGGAGGTAAAAGGCATCTATGTTTGATGGCAGCCATGACTTTTGCTGAAGCTAATAGTGTAACTTACATTTAGCTTTTAATGATTCCCAGTGTAATTTATCTTAAGTGTTTTTAATAGCCAGTGTTCCCCATGTGTCTTGTCTTAACTCATGTCTGCTGTGAACTCCCAAGTCAGCTAGTATAGTTAGGCAAGTTCTAATTCACCTGTTGTATACTACATCCTTGCTGTTGGCATGAATCAGCATGGCAAGGAGCTTCAGCAGCAGTACTGACCTATGGAGTTTTCAGTTCTCCTTTCCCTCCCTCTTTCCTTTGTGCCAGCGAAACTGTTTAAATTGCTGCTCTAGAATTGGATTTCAGATGCATTTGAAGTGATCCAATTTAAATTGCTCATTTCTAAAAACATATGGGCAGCAGTTTCTTTCCCATGTTTGCAGCTTGGTCCTGCAAACATTTGTCCAAACAGCTACAATATAAGAAGGCAAAGTACTGCAGTAGCAGGAAGGAAGGGCAATGATTAAATGCCATTACCATGGAGGCTGAATGGTATTGGACGTGACATGGCTTGTTACTGCAGTATATTCTGGTCATCCCTTCAAAGATACAGTCCTGCTGTTTAAAAAATGCTTCCTTAAGTGAATGGGAGTAAGTAATGCAAACCTGTAGCTGCAGTGCAGTGTTGGAAGAAAATGGAAGAAAGCACTGATGAATCCTTGTGTGTGTAGTTTGGAAAACTGCCAAATATACATATACCATGGGATTATCTGATCGAGAGCTCAGTGAATTGTAATAATTTTGGCTCTAGCTTCACAATACAAAGTATTCAGCAGTAGTATTTACTTAAAGTGTTGCCCTTTTGTGGAAGGGAAGCAGAGCCTCCAGTGGTTACTTAGCCTAATCTTTAAGGGTGAGGGTGGTTCTACTGAGTCTTCCTATCTTGCTGCATAGCAGCTGATTGGTAGGTATAAAGCACTGCCTCCTAGAGTGATTATCACCTCTGATCCAGTGGATCAGAATAGCAGCAGGAAGCACCCATTATTATCCAGTTACAGCATGTGAAGTTCTCGCTATTTTTACTTCTGCCTTTGAGGGGGAGGCAGACAGGCCACTGATCTTATGTCATATCCTTCTGCTCTGGTCTGTTGAGGTGATGTTTTGGACATATGCTATGATGTTTTGCTAAATAAAACTTGCATGATGACTATTGCTGTTTCAGAATCTAGATTTGGGTTTGGTTTTTTGTCCTTTTTGTCTTGCAACAGCATCATAATTATTTGTCTTTAAACATTTTAAGACCTCATGGGTGTTTCTAGGTTCTTTGAAAAATACGTTGTCCTTTGAAAGTAAAGTAGAATTTTCCCAGTAACCATGTAACTAGAATTTCTGAGTAGTTTTTCTCCATCTTTGGTTAGCTGATACTCTGCTGTTTTGAAATCCCTGAAAATACTAGTGAACAGCAGCAATTTCCTAAAGCAGCATTTCATTAGATATATTTGCCAATAAAGATTCAGAGGTAGAGTGTAGAGTTAATTGCTTCTGTAGCAGTTCTAGAGTGCTTGCTAAATGTTAGCAAGTCTTCTTAGTGTAAGAACTTCATGTTTCTAAACAAGCCCTTACTTTCCTTCCTCCTTTCCCCATAGCCTGCTATATAGCCTCTGTAGAATTGTTCCCAAACTGCTGTGGGCTCCATGGTCCCACATCTTATCTGCTGTTTAGATGCTGGGCAATAAAAAAAAGCCAATCCATTATCAAAAGACAGCTGTTTAAATTTTTGCCTGCAGTTTAACATGGCTTTTCTTCATAGTCGTGTCAGTTTTTATGGGAAAGAAGTTAATATAAAAACTTATGCAGACTTTCCCTGGTGTGCCGAGTATTCATGAAGTCTGTCACTGCTATGTGATGTCAGTAAGATGGCAGTACTGCAAAACACTGAACTTGAGTTACTTTGATATAAGCATAGACCATGTCTCTCACTCTCCTTATTTCTTACCTGTGGAAATAAGGCTGGTTTCTTGTCCACTACAGATGTAAAATAGCGTTGATTGCAGCAAGATATAATAATTTCAAAGTACATCATAGACAAATTTTCCATTGGCGATAATAATGAAATACTTAAGTAGATGGCCTGGGGTGCGTTAAAGTTTCCATCACTATGTATCTTTAACAGATTAAGTATCTCTCAGGATTATTGCTTGTAGGCTGTTTAGGGGACTGAATTAAATTAATTTCCTTCTAATTTTACTTCAATTATGATTTTTAATTAGCCTGGTCTCGACAGAGTTGGCTGAGAAAAATGTCATCTAGGTTGGACTAGCTAAATAGTTCTGTTGACTTAAATCAACACAACCATTTTTTAAATTTTAAAATCTGTAATGACTCAGGCTGAAAATCTCAGAGAGTGTGATTAGCTTTTTTAAATGAGTTGTAAACACAGATGTCAGTTTGAAAAACACGGCTTCTGGTAGCTTCAGAACATTGTGGAACTGCAATGTGCAGCTTGTTGAGCTGTTACTGCCTTAGCAAAGCTAAGATCGAAGACCTATTTTAAAGTCAGGTGAACCATTTACATGTAAATTTTTAAAGAAGTGATGATTTTTCAAAGGAGATATTTCATGTTATTTTGCAATTGTATTGTGCTGTGAGGATACTATTGCCTCTTCCTAGCTGCTAGACAAAATAGTTTGTAAACTCATTAGGTCCAGATAGCTAGATGTGTTAAAGATGTGTTTCACAGACTCACCTCTCCTGGGTCATGGGACAACAAGATGGTGAACAGGGGTGTAAACTGCCCCACACGGTAGAGGAGGATCGGGTTCGTGACAACCTGAGGAACCTGAACATTTATAAGTCCGTCGGACCTGAGTCCTAAGAGAATTGGTAGATGTGGTTGCCAAGTCACTGTCCATGATATTTGAAAAGTCATGGCAATTGGGAGAAGTCCTCTGGTGACTGGAAGAAGGGTAATGTTGTCCCTGTTTTTAAAAGTGGTAAAAAAGCCAACCCTGGGAACTACCGACCTGTCAGCCTCACCTCTGTGCCTAGGAAGATCACGGTGCAGATCCTCCTAGAAGCTATGCCAAAGCACATGGAGGACATGAAGGTGATTATGCCAGCCAGCACAGCTTCACTGGGGCAAATCCCATGTGATGAACTTAGTGGCTTTCTGTGATGGCGTAACCACAGCAGTGGACACAAGTAAACCGATGGATGTGATCTATCTAGACATCTGTAAAGCCTTTGACACGGTCCCCCACAACATCCTTCTCTCTCTAATAGAGAAATGTGGGTTTAACAGGTAGATGGTATGGTGGATAAGAAACTGGTTGAATGATTGTCTTTAAAGAGTAGCGGTCAATGGCTAAAAGTCCAGGTGGACATGGGTGACTAGTGGTGTCCTGGGGGACTGTACTGGGACTGATGCTGTTTGATATCTTTGTCAATGATATTGACAGTGAGATTGAGGGAACCCTCAGCAAGTTTGCAGATTACACCACGCTGAGTGGTGTAGTTGCCATAGAGTAAGGATAGGATGCCATTCAGAGGGACCTGGACAGGCTGTAGAAATGGGCCTGTGTGTGTGGCTTGTGAGATTCAACAAGGCCAAGAGCAAGGTCTTGCACCTGGGCTGGGGCAATCCCCATTCTCAGTACATGGTGGGGAATGACATGATTGAGAGCAGCTCTGCAGGGAAAGACTTGGGGGTGCTGGTTGATGAGAAGCTTGACATAAGCTGGCAGGGTATGCTTGCAGCCCAGAAGGCCAACTGTATCCTGGGCTGCATCAAAACAAGTGTGGCCAGCAGGGAGAGGGAGGTGATTCTGCCACTCTATTCCTCTCTTGTGAGACCTCATCTGGAGTACTGTGTCCAGTTCTGGAATACTCAGCATAAGAAAGATATAGGACTGTTGGAATGGCTCCAGAGGAGGGTTACAAAGAATATCAGAGGGCTGGAGCACCTTCCGTATGAGGACAGGCTGAGAGAAGAGAGTTGGGTTTGTTCAGCTGTGGTAGAGAAGGCTGGCTCTGAGGAGACCTCGTAGCTACCTTTCAGTACCTTAAAAAGGTCTACAGGAAAGCTGGGGAGGGACTGTTCATAAAAGCTTGTGGCGATAGGGTTGAGGGGGGAATGAGTATAAACTGGAGAGGGGCAGATTTAGGCTTGATGTAGGGAAGAATTTCTTAACCATGAGAGTGGTGAGACACTGGAACAGGTTGCCCAGGGGAGTTGTGCATGCCCCATCCCTGGAGGTGTTTAAAGCCACATTTGATGGGGTCTTGGGCAGTGGGATGTCCCTACCATGGCAGGGGAGCTAGAACTAGATGATTTCTACTGTCCCTTACAGCCCAAACTATTCTATGATTTTATGTTCTGAGGTTTGCAGAGTCTCACAGAAGGAAAACAAGGTACTCTAGGTTCTGATTGTAGAAGTTGACATATGCTCTTTTCCCCAAATTGTCTTATTTTTGGTAGTTAGGCCAGCAGTCTAACTGCTCTGGACACAATGTTGCAGGGAACACAGTTAAAAAAAAAAACCAAACCACAAAAAAACCCCTTGTAGTTGGAGCTTGTGTGATACTGTAGTTCTGTGATGACAATTTGTCAAAACTTTATTTTCCCTTCTGTTGTTTGTCAAGCAGCCCACAGTGCCAGACTCTGTGCATAATGGTCTTTGTTCTCAGCAGAGCACAGAGGTCTGGCTGAAAATCTAGTGTTTTCCTTCTCACAGTATTGCTGTGTTATCCCTCCATATCTCAGTTGCTGTTGTCTTCCATTTAATCTTTTAGATTTGCCTCTAATGTCAGTTTATTGCTAGTCTAGTTGCAAGTGGTGTTAATGTGTTCTCTAAGCTAAAAAGGCACCAGCAGTGAAATAACCACTTTCCTCCTGTTATCTGACAATCTATCATGCTTTATTGGTAGATAAGTTTCTTTCAAGATGAGACCCTAATCCCATTACAGTAATTTGAGTCAGTTGTCTAACTTCATGCACCAGAATTTTCACATTGAAGACAGTTAATTCCTCAAGTTATAAACCACTGAAAATAAGGACAGGATGGGGAATACCCATGAGTGTGGGAGAGATCAGAAGTTAGAAAAGTACTGGAAGGTGACAAGTGACTAAACATTAAATGAGTACTTCTATGTCGTTATTTGTTCATACCAAGTATGTAAAAGGGAACATGGTCAGTGCTTTTAGGCCAAAGAGTGTGCCAAAGTGTGAATGCAGCCTTGGAACACAAGTGAGTGATAATCAGCCTTGTAAGAGTGCTAAGATGCTCATTTTTCTTTCTGTCCAGAGAGCTATTGTAAAATTGAGGAGAAATCTCTTAAGAGATTTGACAAGCATTTCAGTGAAGACATTAACTTTGGCTCCAGGTTTTAAAAGGTGAAACACTGGAAATGCTTGGGTTTTTTTCAAGAAGAATCAGTCACGTATACATGTGTGTTCCAGGTAAAAATTGGAAACATGAAACTGCAAAAATTGGGCATTTGAGATTGTTAAAATATGACTGTTTTTCAGTTGTCTTCATGAATCTATATTATGCCAGCAGTATAAGTAAAGCAGAAGTCTTCCGTAAGTACCTCTCCGGGAGTTTTTTGTTTGTGGAGGCTCCAACAGTTCTAGAGTTTATTTTTCGTTTTGGTCAGAGCTGCTACTGCTTGGGGCTAGTTCTGCATACTGTCATTATGCATTTCCTTTTGGTTAGAAATATGCTTCAGTATTTTAAGTGTAGATTGATACTTGAACTGAGCAGTAAGAGTGGATTTAAGAGTTAAAATTCACATTTGTAGTTATCAGTGATATACTGAATTCTTTTGAGTTCTAGCAAAAAATCACAGCAGACTTCATGCAACTCGTTTTGCAGCTGTCACTCAGCTATGGGTGCTATTGTTTTGAAAACTATTTGGTTTGTGGCTGGCTTGTTCAAAATAATTTTAACTACTGTGGAATAATGTTCAGATTACTGGTACTGAAAAACAGTATAAATCCTGTAAAGCCTCTGTAATACTTTTGTTGTGCTTTTTTATAATTGCAGATTAGAATTTAAAAATATACAAGCTTGAATGTGTGAATAAATTGGGATGGCACAGAGGAAATTGTTAGGTTTAGAAGTCATGGAAGCTTTCTCAGTCCTGTTTTAAGACTCAATTTTTTTGGGGTAGGAGACTAAATTAGATTAAAGATTTTAATTGGTATATCATGAAATTTGTTAGCAGATACGGAGAGTTGTTTTGTGCTTTTAAATCTTGCTTTCTGGGCAAAATATGTGCAGTGGATATGGGAGGCTGGTACTCTGAAATTGCTATTTGTCCATTTAAAATGTCTTCATCTGTCTTTAGGGCACAGATTTTAATACAAAAAAGTGACTATTGATTGCTTTCTAACTAACCTTTCAAAAAATTGTATACTAATGTTCATGCTAACAATATAAGAGAGTAAGTTCAGCAGCATAGTTGAAAAGCGAAGAAAACTGCCTGCTGCGAGATGTGACTCAGGCAACTACAGTTTTTAAACAAGCACTATTTGATAGAAATATCATTTTTGTCACAAGTCATGTCACTGCTGTACTAACCTGGCATGGTTACTGCTCACAACACTCTTCTAGAAGCTTGTTGCCTGTGTGTGTTTAACAGCAGGTACAGTAGGTGATGTCAAAGTTCACTTAACCCAGTGCCCTGTCTCTGACAGCAGCCAATAGTTGATGTCTACAGAGAAGATTAAAAGTGAGCAAATATAGGATGATCCATCTCTGGAACAGTATCTCAGTGTCAGACAATTAATTTTTTTGGCTGAGAAGAAACTCTAAACTTGAATAATACACTAGTTATGTGAAGCCCTGTGTGTTGTTGGACCCAGCATGCTAATATAGAGGGGGTGAAACTATGATCGCCCCCTGGAGGTGTAGAACAGTCAAACAAAATATTGAGTTGCTGTATCCAATGTCCTTTTCATGTCAGATAAGACAGTGAGATAATCTTTTTGTTTTCTTGCATGTCTGTCCACCTTTCTATTATGTATAAGAATATGTACATTTCTTTTGTAGCCACGTCATGAATACTTTAATGTCCCAGTGTACTAAATGGCTTCATTCATCATGCATGCAGAATTGCAGAGGAGATAGACGTGTGACTTAATCATGGCAGAACATTATCATCAGCTTGGTGAATCCAGTCATCTTGAATCTAATGAGTTCCACATCCATTCTCTGCTGTTGTACTTTCCTCCTTCCCTCTGTTTTACAGTGTTGTCTCTTCACATGTCTCATTTCAACAGATCTTATGCTTGTTGGTATATGGTTTAACTTTTTTATTGTGTGTAAGCCTGAAGTCTTATGTTTAAAAGTTCTGTAGAATTTTGAGCTAAACATTTATAGACTGCAGCATGTACACTGTAATGTTATTTGACCTGTGTTTATTTTTCAAATAAGCTCTGGTAGTATTTCATCATACACTTAAAACTTGTAGATGAAGTTAATACTTAGAGGGAAGTTAGTGAAGGGAGTAGTGTGTGAAAAGTGTATAGACGTAAGTATTAAACGGTGTTAGTTTTACACAGATTTTGCATCTTAAGGATGCGCATAGCCTTTTCTGAGATAGGCATGATGGTGTGACTGACCTTACAGAGAAGAGGAAGGCAGAATTGATTAGGGATAAGAGAACAATTTATGTAAATCTAAAGTGACAACATTCATATTTAAATGTTTAAAGCACTCTTGTGAGTAGTTGAACAATTGCTGCTATTGAAAGAGAGAACAAGTTCATTACTTCACAGATGGTTAGGGTTGGAAAGATTTTTTGCAGAGTCCATTAGCAGCGTACTTGAAATAAATCTCCTTTGACTGGCATTTCCAGTTTTAAGCGCAGACTGCCTTGTATATCAGAACTGCCACAAGGATGAGTATAATAAGTACCTTTCAATTAGAAAGTGTGGGCAGGGTGAACGGGCATCCATTATGTCCTCTGTTTGCCTTGTAGAAAAGAAAAATTTGTAACCTAAACTCAATGTTTCTGGAAAATGTTTTAATTAGCGAGGAGGTGGTTACTGATACTGACCACAAACAGCTAGTTCCACGTGCTATATGTGGTAATGCACTACCTTTCAAATGTTAAACTGACATAAAAATGGGAGATAGGGGACTAGACAAAAGATTTGAATTGGATGTGCAGCATTCTGAAATCTTAGAAAACAAGATCATAGGAGTGGTTTTCCATTTCCAAGTTTGCCTTTTTTTCTGTAAGACATTACCAATGTGTTTGAATGTCTGGTTAATGCTGCTTTAGCCTGCATTGTTTCATGCCTGTTGGCTTAAAATGCTGTGCATTGAGCTGTAATGATATGCTGTTTTTCTTGTTATCTGTATACAGCTGCTTGCTTCTAAATGACTAGGTAATGAATTAGCTTTCCTGGCATGTTTGAAATAAAGTATTGCATGCACTTTTGTCTCATGTGAATGACTTTTTTTTTCCCCCTCATCTGTGTTCTGATATACTTCAAATTTGCATTGTTTGCCTTGGGTGATTCTGAGCCGCAGGTAGTGTATAATACTGTAGAATGTTTTCCATAACAATTGTTAAGATGTTTGATGCTTCCTGAAATGAATAATGTGAACAGAACAATGTAATTTGCCTTTAAAAAAAAAGTTACAATTTATTAAATTATTCCTCTAGCACAACACACTAAGAGTTTAGGTGTTGCTTTTGAGTTTACATCACTGTATATAGGAAGTCATGTCTGCCTCAAGGTTACTACTGTAGTATTAAAAAAATAAAGTCATACGGAGTTTTACTAGTGAACTATTTATGGACAAGTAGCCAACATTCTTAAAATACATTGCTTTAAATTTATAACCAATGACCTTAAATTTCTTTAAGTAAATCAGTCTTTAAGTGTATGCCTGGTGAAAATTACCCACAACTTTGAATTGGCAGTGGAGATAATTCTAAAATAGCAGCAGTGCACAGTATTAGCTACTGAGCAGCAGATTTTTTCAGATAGTTTGGCAAATATCCTGTTTCACCACCAAGTAACTCTTAAGTGTTCTCTGCTGTCTAATCAGTTTGAAACTGAAAAGTTGTATTACAATGCATTCAAGACACTGAAATGCTTGTTAAAATACTCTGAATTCTGTTGCTGTAGTTAAGAATATAGGCTTTAAATTGATCAACAGGGGTGGCAGCATCATCTAAACTGAATGCAACAAAGGAATCTGGGAGCATAACAGGTTATATTAAATATGCTACGTAGACTTTTCTTTAATCAGTATCTCCTTTTGGGGGGGATTTGTGTTAAAATAACACATGTAAATCTTTAATCCTGCCATCCAGTCTACCTTTATCAAAATCACTACAGTTCAAAGAGTATTTAAATACTTCAGCAGTGAGAAAACCCCCACTGTATCTTATAATACAGTGTCTTGTTTTCAGTTTTAACTTGCCCTTCTGCATTTTCTCATTTACTGCTGGATTTTTGGAAGCAGTCTCAAAATGCTTAGAAGTGGCCTGTTCCAAGCACTGATGGACTTTTAAATGGAGTTGCCTTTAAAATTTTATAGCTTGTTCCTTCAATACTAAGTTGTATTAGGCAACTGAATGGGGATTGTAAATTTGATGATTTTGTGCTACATAATCGAAGTTGATAAGTGTTTGGGTGTTACTTGCAAGATTTAAGGCATTTAATTATGTATTATACTGACATTTTTAAAATAAATATTTAGAAAGCAGTTGGGAAAATGACGTTTGCTGCCTTAACTATTATCTACTTTTTTTTTCTGCTTCATGATATGTCTTGTTTTAGGATGCTAAAGTAAGTTTATTCATACGCTTAGTGTCAATAGTGTGTTTCTGAAAGGACACAGTATCCCTTCTTGTTTACTATGATTTTGTTAATTATGGAAGACTACTGCCTAATGTTTCTTATTAAACTACTATTTCTTTTCAGATGCTGTAGGAATAATGAATACAAAACTGATAGCCTTCTAGAATTTTATATTAACCTGCACTGAATCTAAACAAGGCTTTTTAAGATTTCAGTTAACTTAAACCTTTATGCCCGGTGTGGAATAATATAATTTTAATCCTGGAAGTGTTTCTAGGGGTCAGTTTATTTGTGTATGTACAAAAATACCTTGACCTGGTTTTATGAACTAAGCGTGGGACAGGTGTAAAAAAATTTAGGCTCTTAATAGAGAGCTTAAGGGATACTGTATCTTAATTGCATTGGTCATTTCTTTTATCCATCTATTCATTCTTCTGTCGCAGATTTTTTTAGACCCATAAAACAGATCACCACAAAAATCACCGATTCCATTGCAAGATGCTTCCCATCCCTCCCCAATTCATAACTCTGTTACTATCTTGTGATTTGTTCTCTGTTATTATGTCTGAATTGCTTTTTTTAATTGTGCTTAAAGGCAATAAACTCTACCAGCTATTCCTGTGAACCATGACAATCTGCTTAACAGCTCTTTGAGAAATGTAGCTAATGCCATGTTTACAAACTGCAGTACTTTTATATTTTCACATCTTCCAGCTTTTCTTTTTTAATTAAACATCTTTCACACTAACTCATGTATGGTACTCTTCAATAGAAGCACAGGGTCCATTTACCAGTGTCTCAAATTTTCCCTCCATAGGAAGCAGAGACCCCACGTAGTGTCCTTGAAGAAATTGGATTGACATAAATCTTCACTTCAGCTGATGACATCTCAGTGTTTCATACTGTAAATGTTCACTGCCGTCATTGTAATGTTTAGCTAATGGTGTAAGATGCTGTTTGTCAGTATTACTGTTTTGCTAAGCTGCTTCATTCAGGCCTACAAGAAAAATGCTCCTTTGAAAAGGGAACAAGAAACTAAAGTCCAAAATATCACAAATGAAAGGGAATTAGAATTAAATCGAGTCAGTGTCTCCCTTCACTGCATTTTTAAGGAAGACTGCATTTGACTTTAAGTGTACTGTTTTTTATAAGCAAACTTGACTTGAGGAAATGTATCATAGTGTATTGAAATGGAAAGAAAAAACATGGACCACTCTAAATGTGACATGTTATGGTGTAGAAATTGTGTTTATGCAACCAAAGACTTTTGTTCATCTACATTTTAGTCAACACTTGTGATAACTCTGCTTGTTTCAGTTGATGCATAAGGAAATACCTGTTTTGTACTGAATTAGTCATTATACCAAAGAATCCTGTTAGGATCTGCATATCAGACTGGTAAAAACTGTTAAGGTGAAACTACTGTTTTGCAAGAAAACTGTAATCGATTCACTAGAAATGAAGGTGTACTTAAATGTAGCTACCTTGAGCAAAACTGTGCAAGTTACTATACTAAAAAAAGGAATGCATGTGGTAAAAAACCAAAAATCATTCCAAAAAAGGGAACTTTTTTTTTGACCTGGTATTGGCTTGCTCTGAGCATAAAGACAAGACAGGAGCAAAGCTTTCTGACTGCAGAGGTCTGTAATGAAAATCTGATGCTTTTGAAGATCAGAGTTGTGGATTGGGAGATCAAGATGAGAAAGAAGGAGCTTTACAAAAGGGATTTTTAAATTGGTTTTGGGTTTTCTTTTTTTTCAAACTTTACAAGTTAATTTGTATTTATTGGTGTTTTATAGTTATGCTTTAATGGGTGTATAGGTACCTTTAAAAAAAACAACAGAGTAACTGTCAAGGTAATTTTCACTGCTTTTTCTTGACTTAACACCTTCAACAAGTGACACATCTCTTATGAAACTCCAATGTGATGTGCAGTTGAACCAACTAATTTACCATGAGAGCATTTAAATTAGATTTGTAAGCTAGATTCACTATGAATCATATAAAGTGATATCAAGTAGTATTTTAATATCAAGTAGTATTTTGACACTTGTAGCAGACTTTGAGTAGTTATAAACTAAACCTGTTTCACTTGAGGAAATTAAATTCCTCTGTGCTTGTGAGTTTTAAGGAGGTAGTGGCTCACTTGGGAGTAGCCAAGTTCTACTCTTACTTGTATGGGCTTGGAGAAGGTGGGGCTGCCCCTGTTCCCTGCAACTTCACTTTAGGAGACAATGTTTTGGCTTGTTCACTTCAGTAGTGCCATGTTTTCACAAAAACTTAGCTTTGGCGTTGTTGCTGCCAGCATAAGCATTCACACAGCCATCTGGAGAGCTGGGCTGTGAGTGCCATGTGATCTAGCTTAAATCTAACTCACTAGGAAAGGCTCAGCGATGCTGCTTGCAAGTCCCCTGATTGAGATCCCAGCATAAATGCTTGTGGCAGCAGGGGTGGGTCTGCATGCTTCTGTGGCCCTGCCAGTGTGGAGCCTGCAAACTCAGTGTTAGAATTTGTCTGCTTATGCCCTGTCTGGGATTTAAACATATCTGATCACTAGAGACTGTTTTCAACCTAGGGTGTGCGAACAGTTATATGCATGTCTCTAGGGCACAATGGCAGGGATAGATGAAGTTGAAGTGGTGGCAGAATGACCCTGTGTGTAAGACTGAAGTGGTAATACGACCTTTAAGTCAAATCTGAAGCAATTTTATATGTATTAAACATGTTTTTAAAGTTTACACTGTCACTTGTATGTGCTTGGCTGGTTTAAGCTTTGTTGTGATCGTGACAAACTGTTTGACCTGTCTGTCACATTGGTTTAGTTGTAATAAACGTCCATTTTTACACCATTGCTGTGTGCTTATATGTAATTGTGATTTTTGCAGAGGAAATAAAAGGCTACTCAGTGCTAGCTTAAAAAAGGAAATTTTTATTACAGTGCTTAACCTGTTCTTGAGCACTTTATTTAAAAAATGTGAGAGTATACTGTGTCCAAGATTATTTACATCCGTTTAGATAGTACAGAAAGCAATAAATTAGCAAGTTTGTGGAAGGCTTACTACATTAAAAGTGAAATTTATTAGAGTGGATGTCAAATTGATGCAGTAGTGCCACTTCATTTGAAAATTAAAACCTCATGTTGATTGAAAAGGGGGTTCTAGATAATACAAACTCAGTATTCTGTTCCATATGTGGAATTATTAGTGAGTCACTCCAATGTTCACAATCCTAGTTCCAACCAAAAATTTCTCAGCTTAATCTGTTCTCCAGCATTCTGAAAGAACTGAAGTGGTTGATAGTATTAGCAAAAGCACTGGGAAGGGAAACTTACTATCTTAGGGCATTTCCTGAATTGAATATGTGATTAAAATCTTGCTTCATAAATTTCCCGTATTCCTGGGAAGGGGTGGGAGGAAGTTGAAGAATCAATTAGAATTTGTGGATTGTTTAGGCAAGTGATTGTTGCCTTAAGTGTCTTCATCACCGAGTCTTAGTCTTTAGCTCCAAGAGGCCTTCTTCAACATCTGCTCTTCTGTTTGAGTTAATGCCACGATGATGGTTGCCCTGTGGCTGACTTTGTGAAGTTAGCAAGTGCCATGGGTTTTGCTTGTATGCTTGCTTTGTAATCACTCTCATTGTTTACTGAAGTGTAACTTTTCAATGGTGTTTGGTTTAAATGGGAGCTGGACACTTGAATTCAGTTGATACATCACTGCTGAAGAGAAGGTCTGTGGAATAGTAGGGGTTTATTTTAATTACAACAGACTTACAGTGAAAGCGAAATTGGCTGTACTCCTTAGATGGCATAAGAAAGCAAATTAAGCTTTTAAATTATTAAGCACCGTAGACTTTCATGTTTTGTAAGAAGTGCTGATCCAGGACACGAAGCAATAGCATCTTTAAGCAGACTCTTGCATTCTGCTTGAAGAAATGTTATTTAGCACACAGGAATGTCACTGGTAAACTTCAGAACAATTTCTGATACATTAAATGTGGGAATGCAAAGCTCAGTCTGAGAAACACATGCTATCAGCACAGGCCATAGAGCTGAGAAGCTGGGATGCGTTTCAGACCATCTGCCTTACAAGTGAGGCAAGGGCCAGAGAGAGGCCTTCTCCTGTGTGCTTATTCACCCTCTTGCTTTCAGCACGTGAATTTCTGCCACCTCTTCTCACCCCCTGTGAGAAGTGGAAATCCTATGGAGGCAGCTACAGCTCGAGGCCACAAGGCTGTGCGGGGGCAAGCCCAGCTCCCAGTAATACTGCCGGTGCCTACAGGACTCCCTGGCAAGTTGTCATATTCCTCTTCTGCCCCTGGAAAAGTGAAATCATACTTTTGGCTCAGTTGTGTTCCTCCCACAGCAGAAGGGCAGGGCCAGTTCCTGCTTCTCATCGTGACTGCTAAGTGAGCTGTGGGGCAGGCCCTACTCCACTGACCAGCACCTTGCGGCTCTGTGTAAATGCCTGCTGCCTTCCCAACCACTAAAGCACCTCACTGATCCTTGCAGAATTCACAACTGAAAACCCCCCCCAATTTTTAATGCCACTGGTTTTTAAACAGTCATTAAAAATAAAACAGAACAAAGCTTGGCCAACATCAATTCACTTTATAAGGTCCTTTCATGTGGAACACGCAGAATAACACTGAGAACAAGCTAGTCCTTGCAAATTTAAATCCTTTCTGTTTTCTTCTGGAGCTTCTCCCGTTTGGAAAATGTCGAATAAGCTTAACATTTAAAAACTTCTAGTCTCTGCCTCTTCAGAATAAATAGCTCACTCAGCTAATAAGGAAACACAAAACCATGCATAGAACACTAATTAAGATTATGAAGTAGGAAAACAATACTGAAACGCATGAACTCTGAAGTCAGAAAACTGGTTGAATTCCAGGTTTCATGCTAACAAACAAACAAATGCAAACTAAACATCAGATCTACAGCACTCAGTTTCTTAGTAATAGCTAGACTGCATCTGAAAGTGATGATAATTACAGGTACCAGTCCTACACTGCACAGGTACAGCCAGGAAGCTTTGGTCCAGACCTCGGGACGAAAAAAAAAAAAGCTGAAGCTTCAGCTTTATAGTAGCAAAAATAAAATAAATTCTTACTTGCATCTCTGAGCAAGTTGTTTGGCTTTTTTTTTTTTTCTTTTTAAGAACCTTTTTTAGAAAAAAAATGCAGCAGCTCAGCTTCCCAGAGCCCATTACGAAACTATGGGGACAAGAAGCCTAATTACTTGTGGAATTTTCATCGCATGGATCATAGCTGGTACTTGGTTTCTGATCCTACAGAGGTTGGATTTGCTTATTTCAGCTGACTGGTCATGGGTTCCCACCATCCATTCCACCACTTCTGTTTGAGCTCGGTAATTGATTTCTCTGCGATAAAGCTCAGCAATATCCTGCTGTGTGACAGAAGCACATGGTACTGAGGATGGGCAATGCCAACTTCCACTTGAGAGCCTGAACCAGGAGGTGAGTTGACCAGCGTGAGTTGTGGGAAGCAAGGCAGCACCAGTGAAATGAAGACTCCACTGGCCTGTTGGTCATGAATCTTGTCAAACAGCAACTGCCGGTTCAGTTCTGCTTCAGGGAACTGAACCAGAGCTTGCCATATTCTGCACAAGTGGCCGAACTAGGCAAGTAAGCATTAGGAAAAAATAAAAAACATTAGGGAAAATCTGTCTGTGAGGTCTAGTCAGAAAGATGTCTTAAGCGAAAGTGGTGGTCACAAATTTCTCAAATGTGATTTAAAACCTAGTGCTGTCTATCCTTTGAAATATGCCTTTCAAAGAAAGTTATTTCAAAAGTTATGCTATAAAATTACAGCTCCTACATCTGTTAATAACTAAAACATTTAATCAAAGTAACTAAGCTAAAATTCTGCCTACAGTTATGACAAGATATAGTGAAAGCAGAGTTTGAACTGAACATCAATATATAGCACTTCTGTCGTATTACTCCATATCGGACAACAGTTACACATGAAAGAAGGAAAATGTATGATCAGCATGCTAGGTGCAGTATGCATTTAGAAAAGCAAAAATATATATATTATATCCAGAGACAATGTTCATTCACTCTTAACTATCCAAGGGGGGAAAACGTTCTTGCTGTAAGGAATACTATTGGAATGTTTGAGCATCCAGATTGTTGGAGTCATAACAAATATCTATTTGTGAGCAATTCGTGTCTACTCAAGGCTTCTAACTTAAGAGGTCTGAACTGTACTTTTAATGCCAGGAGAGGGAAAAGAGACAGAGGCTCTGCAGACCTTTCAGAGCAGCTACACTGTCAGTGAAACACACTGCTCTCCCCAAGCATCTACAGATGCCTAAGTGCCCAAATTAAATACTTGGAAGTTAAGCAGCATGAAGTACAGTCCATCTCAAAGCCTAAACCTTTAAATTAAAAGTGAAGAAATGGCTGTAAGAATTTACCTAATTAGCAAAGTACCTGTAATATAACTGTCATTTCAAAAAGGTTTTGTCCTAAAACTGTTTATGTATGCTACTTCCCACCTTGACTGTAGGGAAGGTAGGCAGTAGGCTGCCTTAAACCATTTGTAAAATAAGCCTTGAAAGGCTTTAAGCCAAGTCCTCCTCTCCCCCAAAAAAATTCAGTTTCTTTAGCCACTCTTCAACCATCTTGAGTCTTGACAACAACATACACATCTTTGGGTACCAGGTGTATACTACCCCATCACAGTTTAGGGAGGCTGTTTTCAATTATAAATGGTATGCGACCAAGAGGTATGCTAAGAATTTTCTATCCTCACTAGAGGATTACAAGTGCATGGTTCTCCACTCTTACTTGGGGATTTAGGTACTGAATAAATTGATTTTTCTGTGTACTTTTAATCTACTGCAATCCCTACAGGCAATTAGCTCAGCAGCTCAGTCAGGAGAGAGCAAAAAATCCAACACTTATGACCACAAAGCTTCTACCGGGCAAGTATTGTACAATCAAACAGTAACGTCTTTTAGACCCTTTTTCTGCAGCTCATAACATGATTCTGTTTACTTTATCTAATAAGAGATTTCCCATAAACAGACAGAAAATATAAATGGCAGTCTTGTACACAGACCTCAATCTGCCGTATGCTGTGGTGTGAACTTACAGCACACTGGCTGTTCCGTACTAACTCCTTACAAGGACAGTAAGCACTTAACACACACATAACACAGAAATAACCATATACCAAATAAACTTTACTTCTCATTCTATTTGTATTCGGTATGCATCCAGATGTTGTGGCAGTTCAGAGGGACAGAGTAGCTAGAGTACTTGACATTCACACCTTATATAGGACTTAAACTTTTAATTTTCTGAAGCTTAGCACACAGTAAACTAGGTTCCTTTTATTAGGAAGAAACATTTTAATAAGCAAGAACACTTTATTTGAACTCAAATATATCTGGTGCCCTACTGGAAAGATTTGTCAACTCTTAACGTTTGATCAAAACTTTTAAAAGTAACTCTCACTTTGTTTTGGGAGTTTCACTATTTTTTCCTCGGCTGCTCGATCTCTTTTTACCCCTGCTCCTGGATCGAGAGGAACTCCGACTTCTGCTCCTACTGCGTGTTCGACTATAACTTCTGCTGCGACTGCGGCCTCTTCTCTTTCTCCCCCTGCTGTGAGACCTCCTCCTTTCTCGACTTCTTGACCTGCCAGACCGGCGCCTTCTCTTGTTTTTGCGGCGATTCTTTTTTCTCTCAGATTCTCCATTTCTTCGGTAAGAATGATCTGGACTTGGGCTGCCCCTTCTCCTTGACCGGCTGTAGTAGTCGTCACGATGGCTTGATCTGTTTCTCCTCTCAGAGTTTTTAGACAACTGATTAGTCCGTTCAGGAGAAATACGTATGTCTCTATTGGCCTCCCAAAACTCATTGTTTGGATTTTTGAATACATGAAGAAAGTTGCAGTGTTTCCCTCTTGGACACTTCTGCCTTTCAAATAAGCCTGCAACAGATCAGGGTTTGCTTTTTTAAGAACCAGACCCATTAAATCTCTTTTTATGTTATGTACCTCCTGGAAAGAAACTTATTAAACTGAATTTGCTTCTTTAAACAGAAAAACATGCATCTGACCACCTATCAACTAAATTCATGCAAGATTATTTTTAATATGTACTTTTCTTGAAATTAGCTTTTTAACACCTATGAAGGCTTTAGCTTAAAAAATAATTTTTAATAATTAAGAATGTAAATACCGGTAACTCAAATGTGATAGTTACTGCCAAGAATTGCTGATGGTTCAGAAACTGCTGCTGCTTTTTAAAGAGGTAAGTTTGTACTCTTTGTAGTTCCGCCACCTTAAGATTATTCTTTCCCGTCCTAGGACCCAAACTTTCTTTTCCAGTCCCAGGTAAATCCACTAGGATGGTTCAGACACTTAGGTCATGTGTGGTGAATATTCCCTTTCTTTCCTAGATCTACACAAGCAAGTTAGCATTATTTGCCTTCCAAGCAAAAATGAACTGCAACACTAGGCAGATCAGAAAGCTACATGCTAATACCCTCTTTTTCACTTCCATAAGTACTCTTTGAATAAAACATGTGCTCTTTTCCAAGTGTTTATGTGACTCACCGCATATAGCAGTTTTCCACCTTGTCACAGGACAAAATTCACAATGAAGCTGTCGGCCTGCATACCATCGTCCACTGAATAGAGCAAGAGCTGCCTGACAGTCCTTCTCCCTTCAAAAAGTAAAAATCACACGTACCGTTAACATCACACAGTTTTAGGCTCCTTTGCAGTATAAGAATGAAACCCATGGATTATACAAACAGTGTTCGTTACTGGGCTCTGGTTCTAAAACTCAATAAGACTGTGAGTACTTACGACTGATACTGGACGTACACATTTCCTCGCAGGTGAGGCTCATAGTTGCAACTGACCTAAGGGGAGGGAAACACTAAGTTAGTGCAACAGGAGGTTTATGCTATAAAGCATCTTACGCATATTGAGAGGGCAGCCATTGTACTTTATGACAGCTCATCAATATGAACTGACATGATTTTCTTCTGAACACTTAGTTTTAGCCAAAAAGAAGGCTTCAGAGAAGGAAAAAAAAAAAAGGAAAGCCCTTCTAGCTTATATTTGACTGTTTCCAGCATTATGATTTGCTGAATACTGGGACCTCTGCTTCACTTAGTCCACAAAACAGCTTGTACTCAATTGTCTCACAGTTGTCTGGGTCAGCCCTACTGTGCAACAGCTAAATCCCACTCTGAAAACAATCAGAAGTGTCCTCAAGTAGGATTCATTATGTTAAGAGCAACTTACCTTCAGAGCATCCACATGAGGTGAGTTAGAAAAGCTGAAGACGCCAGCTTTCACTGTAGAGTTCTGAAATACCCTTTTTTTGGTAATAATTTAGCATTCAAAGTGTTAAGCACTCTCAAAGCTGCACAATTTACCTTCCAAGGAGCTTGTTACTAGTTACAGAGGGTTCTGAGATGGGCAGGCCCAAGCAAGCTTAGAATCTAGTTCTTCAGGGTAGAACTGTGCACCCAGCCTCTTTTGCCTCCAGGCAAAAAAAAAATTCTGAGGCATTACTAAACCCTGACTGACCATCACAGAATAACTCTTGTGCACCGGGTTAGGCAAGAGCTTCAGACACAATAATCACCAGTTATATAATTAAATATTACAGAATAAGCAGTTAAATTATTTGAGATAAATAACGTCAACACAAGAACAAGCAAGAACGATTTCACCATAGATGCTTTTGGGTGGGAAATGTGTTTTGTAAAGATCTGCCAGATTCTGGAATAGTTTACCAGAAAGAAAAGCAAGAATAAAAACTTGGGCTGCACTGGAAAGAGAAGTCATCCAGAAAAAGGGTGTGGACAATCTGATTCTAAATGGCACCAGAGACTAACTCAATCACAGCTAAGGTCCCTCCATCTAACATTACTTCAGAAGCTACGAAATTCCACACCAAAAGCTCCTACCCCGTTATTAGTGATAGGAACCCACGTATATGCAACTTAGCACAGTTCTGTCTAACAACAGTGACAAAAAGTTGAGGATCTGGGTTTGGTGGTAAAGACAGCATTTCAACCCAAGCTCCATTGGGAATCAACATCCCGTCATCTTGGGTTGAGCACAGTTCGCTAATATCCCATGAGTCAAAATATGGAGGGGACACTCCTCCAAACAAGTGAAGGTTTCTTACCTATAAAGGTCATTATACAACTATTGAAAATTCACTTTTTCTACTTTCCTCTTGCTTGAAGTGCTAATAGTCTCAGTTCTGAGGCAGCCGTCAGTAGATGGAAACAAAAGGAGAAAAGGCACTGCGTGCCTCCTGGTGACGGCAGGAAAACACTCAGGAATGGCAAGCAGAAAGGGATGCTGCAGTAGGTTCTGCTACAAGGAGATTTCACCATCCAAGCTGCATATCTTGGGGCAATATGGGACTGTTAACACACATCATTCATCTCCAAAGTTTCCATATAAAGGTCCCTCTTTTTCCCCCATAAGAAATCATTATATAAATGGGAAGATTTAGTAAAGAACATTCAGCAAACCAAAAGCAGAAATTAAGGATTGATGACAAATTTCAACACCATTTACGTAACTTACCTTTTTATAATTACCCCTATTGAAATATCTGCTACCTTTTCGGTTCATTCTCATTTGATTTTATTTTATCCAACCAGTCCTAAAATGACATTGTTGGGTGTATACTCCAAATACATTATATACCCCCACTATTTAACTCCTTAGGTACAAATAGAGATTATTTATATTGTTCAACAGTGTTAGTGCACGGTCTGGGGCTTATCACAAGGGACCATGAGGTAGGTGGACTGGTGAAGTATTAATAACTTGCAATATAAAAGCACAAGCTTTTGTAACAGTCCAGGGGAATGGGAGAGGAGAGTCACCCAGATTTAGACAGTGCTCTGTAACAGCAGTAACAAGTTTAGAGTGACACGAGATGCATGGTTTGCTGTCAGGACATTGTATTGTTCTCTAATGTACGGAGGAGTTAGCTAGGGCATGCTGGACAGAACTCCTGTTAACGCTAGTAAAACACAACTTGCATGGTATACATTTTATATTTAACACTCTTATTACACTGAGTATAACAACACTATTATTATACTTGGATGCCTACCTTGAATTGAACAACCTTCCCCACGTTTTGAAACTCAGGGAGCACATCCTCATAGAACTCCAGGAATTGCTGGTACGTCTCCTCGTCACTGTACTCAAGACTTGCGTCTGTGTCATAGTCATCTCTCCGACACTGCTCCATGCCAAAAGTAATGAACATCCCTCGGACAAGTAATGTCTTACTAGATGTTGGATAGTTATGCTTGCGAGAACACCTGAACATTTGTAGTGAAGAAAGAAAAGTGAAAAGATGAGCATTTTCAGGAGAAGATGCACTTGTCGAAACTTAAAACACTTGTCTGACTAACAGTTATTACAAAAGAAAGTCTATTAGTGGAGGACCAACATATTTCAATTACTAAAACAAATCTTTTGGAAGCAAGTTTGGTTTTAGCCTTAATGCTTTCTGCCATGCATAAATAACATTCTTGCTTAAGCTATAAATAGATACCAGTAATATAATAAAAGCCAAAGTAATTTTTTTTAGGCTACTAGGGTTAAAACATGTTCTCCATTTAGGAAGGGCCTTAAAAGACCTATTGATAATCTTTGAAAACATTTAAGCAAGTCCCTGACCTTTCTGCAAACTAAACTTTTACTGAAGTTGTTCTTGTCATACAGGGGGGTAGTTAGAAGGAGTGAGGGAAGGGAAGCATGTTTGGATCTGAAGCTGGAAAAGTACAAGATATGTTATTTTTCTACTTCTAAAAAGTGATTCTTCTAAGTAAGTCTTATCTTAATCTGCATCTTCTTGGCAGCCACAGAAGTATTAAATCTCTCCCACCATCCATCATATTCAGGCAACCTCCCTCCCATGCTGAAATACAGTTATCCCCCACAAACCTTCAGATTCAGCAAGAACATAGATGTTAAACTGCGTGTTTATTTTATGTGATCTCTATTTCAAACACTTCCCCAAGCAACTGGGTCATGCACTCTCCAACACATTTCTCCTTTTCATGACATGATCAGAAAAACAGTCAGACTAGTCTGCTCTCTTTATCTAGCACTGGCAAAGCACAGAAAAATTGGAGGGAGGTCAGGTCTCAAAACGGGCAATTACAACCTAGACTTCAGATAGGAAGCTTCTTTCCACATCCAGTCATTCAGAAATTGACTCTCACTTTGTGCTTGGCATCTTAGACTTCAAACAACTAAAACCAAAACTAAAGCCAGAGACAATGAATTTGATGTTGTTTTTTTCCTTCTAATTTTAGAAGGTGACTCATTTCACTGTTCTATTTGATTGACAGAACTCAAAATAGTACACCTAACCAATACGGTCTGTACACTGAATTGATACACCACATGACAGAAAAAAAGGAACCCCAAGAAAGACAAATGACCTGAACTCCAGTATTGCTACAAAATATTACGTTTTGAATTAGTGGGGAAATTAATAATTATAAAATTGGCCAGTTTTAGCTTCTTTGAGACACAGGTAGCTTTGATTCAACAATTATTTTACTGATAACACCAGCTTTCAATTTTTCACCCATTTTTCCAGTCCTATCCTAGCCATATGTCAGTTCTTCAACTTATGGTCAACACCAGAGGTTAGAAGGATCAGAATATTAAGGAAGCAGGTACATGAGGAGAAGGAAGTAACATGAAAGAAAGTTTGCAGAGATCAACAAGTACAAGTGAGAGAAGGGCAAAGTAGGATGTATCTCAGTAATGCATCTAAGCCTATTCATAGTTCAAAGCAAAATGGATTGTTCACCGATTTATAATTAATCTGAGAAGGTTAACTCCATTACCTACCGCTGAAACAGAAACAAGTGTGAAGATTACAAAGAGCTAAACATGTTAAAATCAAACAGGCTGTCTGCAATGAAATAGCCGGCCAAAGTTTTATTTAGAAATTTGACATGTATTTCAGGATAGAAAAAAAAGATGTGGACTTGAAGCTTCCATAAAGCTGATTTATTACATAATTATCCACAATATACATCACACTAAACCAAATTATTTCTAGGATAAAGAAAACTCACTAACTGGACCACACATTTCAGTGTTACAAGTTAATAAAATAGCCTTACTAGTTTATGCTGAAAATTCATGTATTAAGTATCAGAGTCTTTCCCTGCTGAATTATTTCTCCTCCTTTACACACAAAAATTGGGGATTTTCTAGTCAGATGTTAGATTACAGATGTCAACCTCTTTAACGGTCACTAATAAACCTGTACTCCACGAACCATTTATACTTTTGGCTTCCTCTGTGTCCTCTTGCAACAAGTTTCTCTGTTGGTTTCATATGAGAAAGTATTTTTTGTCTTTTTTTAGCTGGTAAACACCCAGGAAAACCTAATTAAACTATTTCATAATAAAAGCAAACACTCCTTCCCATCCTACTCATGTTCCATGTTCATCTACCACAGCCCTCTTCCATCTTCTCTTTGAAAGCAGAGTCTAGACTAGTTCGCCACTCCTCCTACAGAAGCTGTTCCTTATCCCTAATCATATTCTTGTCTTCCTCTTTTCTTGCCTTTTACTGTGCTTTCTAAGACAGGGCACTTGGAACAGTGTAAAACCCCAAAATAATCAAGAATGAATGTGTCGCGCATTTCAGCAGTACACAAACAGCAGAATTCTGGAAGCTACACAGCAGCCTTCTCAACTGTGCTGATGCACCTTAACTTGCTTTAGTCCATTTGAGATTTGATTTTATTTTTTAGAAGACTCAGCAGATGCAAATTAGACAAGATAAAAGACAGTATCAGACACACCAGGCTTGTACTAATAGCAGAAATCAATTATATTCTGCCTGAATGTATATGCATCTGTCAGAGCCAAGGAAAAGTCAGTTTGACCAGAACGCACCACTAATAATATGCCAGGCCAATAAACGGTTCAATTCCAGACAAGTAATGCTTTTGCTCTCAATGCCCAGTGCCAACATGAATAACAGAACCATATCCACATGCATGAAAGCAATTTATAAAGCAATTTTTCATCAGTTTGAATATGACCTAATGGATTTGGTTTCCTTTCATCTCTCCAAAACACTTCCATGCTGGTAAATATTCAATTGATTACCTGTCTCCAAATCGGCAGGAGCCTGTTTTAATATAGAATGGACAATTCGCTCTGTCTTTCTCTGTGCCTATATTCTCTGGGGGCTCTGGGTTATGCCAGGTCACACCATTCTCCAGCTGTGGAAAAAAATATTAAAATACACAGAATTTAAGACAGGGATAGAGAGATATAATGTCAAAATAAAACTACGAATTAAATCGCATGCAGTTATGAGTACTGTGTGCAAGTTGAATCCATTTTAAGCATTGTTTTATAAAGCTGCCCAGTGCCCCAGCTCTCTGGTGATAGAAAACTCTTTTTGATAATTGTTATTTATGATTTCTTTTTAACAAAAAAACCCAACCCAAAAATATCACCAAACTAGATGTTTTATTTTACTAAAGGAAAAGCTTAAGATTTTAAAACCAAAAGAGTTGCAATAATATTTTCTCCTCAAGTAACATTTTCATTTGTCATTTATGAGGATTACAAATACTAGGACTGATTATTTCTGTTCAGGTAAAACCTGTTACCTATTTCACTCCAGGACCCACTGAGGATCACTTTATACACCTGGCAGAGAGAAAGACTTGACTATTTATATGTTTATTTATATACTTATATGCTTGTCTTTGAAACAGCTCAAAGCTCAGTACAGCCATCACTATCACTTTTTATGCAGCTAGAAAAGGCTGAAAGTAACCTGCCAAATGCCAGAATTAAAGAAAGAAATAAATTCATAGTTGGCCTTCATACTGCTCATCTTGGGTCATTAGCATTTCTGTAATTCAGAATGGAATTACCAAGTCTGAAGTGTTGACTGACAAAGCACACATTTTTAAAAAATGCATTTTCATTTTGCTAGCCAAAAGATCTGTAAAGCTCACTAGCCTAAGACTTTGTTTTAAATCAACTTAAAAATGTTTATTTACGAGCAGTATTTGACCCTGCTACCAGTTCTCTTCATGACTCTCAGCCATAATTTTCTTTCAACAAAACAGCACCGTCACTTCAAAAGTAAGTGACTCAACCCTGAACTGATACTATAATGATGTCTCTAGTGTACTACATTTCTGCCTATTCCCTTGCAGAAAGGGCTAATATATCTTCGGATCTGGGCAGGCAATAGTTCAGAGCATTTCTGTACCCATATTAAGAAGCTAAAGACTTTAGATTCTCTACCTAAAAAAATGTTTAGACAAAATTTGAAACTGACTTCAACCCCGATGTAGCTATGGCAATCTACATACAATATGGATTAATTAGGTTAAAACTTAATTGTCAGATTCATGCAGTGGTTTGAGCAGAGCAAGAATCTTCACAAGTTTAACCACATAGGAGGGATAAAAAGGCTAATTATTCTTTAAGTCAATAGGAAAGACTGAATTAATCTTCTCCAAGATTCAAACGAAGATTGCAGTTCTCTCTACTACACGCTGCCAGCTTAAGATTCATGCTCTTCCCAGGCATCAGAGCAGTCAGCTTCTCCCTTCCCCCACCTGTTTTTTTCTTAAGGATTTGTGCCCTCCTTTACTGCTGAATCCTTTTATTTAGAGCCTGCCATCTGCTTAAAAAGACAAATTTGTCCTGCCACCCAGAAGGACTGACAGATTTATTTAGAATTCTAATTCACAAATAAACCATCACATACAGTGGTTCTTAACAGCACACAGCAGTATTTCCAGATTCTTTTTTGACTGAGATCTGAAAAGGAATGAGCATGCACAACTTCACTGTCACCAACCAGCCAGAAATGTGCTTAATTATGTTCCACCCACTAAATAATTGTTTACAGCTCATTTATTCAGGCCATTAAGTTCTTGAGATTAGATGGACAACATGCTAGAAGGCAAACAGTGGATGGCAATTAAATTATTTCTCAGTTCTTTTTCAAAAGGTCCCTGAACATACCTGGCTTTCAGCTTGATCCAGCATCCTCTGCACAGCTGCCTATAAACGGTGCAAACACAGGACTAGTGAAAACCCTGAGGACACGCAAAACATCTGGTTTCTTTAGTTAAGAACCTAATTTACAATGCTCAATGACTATGCATAACAATATTTTGATGGAGTTTGCTTCAAAACCCAGAATTTTACTTCTCTGTAGAAATTCAAATCCTACAAAGCTGTTAAAGGATACATCAGACCAGATCCTCATGTAGATTATTTTTTAATCTAAATGCCAGGCAACTTATAAAGTTTTATTTCCTTCATTTATAAAAGTATCACTGAACTACTGAACACTTACATATATCCCCTGCTCTACTACTCACTCTGCTTAGTTAAATGCATAAACATTTAGTTGCGCTAAGTTAACTTCAAACGTTTTTAACACATAGTAAAACACACTGCCTAGCAAGCGTCTGTTAAAGCAAAACATTTAACTGCTAAGAAACCTGAATATCATAAGCTCACTGCATCTGCCCTTCCAAACACAGGAAAACAATGAGGATATTCTTTACTTTCCTTCTTCTATGTGGGCTGAGCAAAATAATAAAGTCACTCTCCAAAAAAGGCTGGAAATTAGTTTTAACAAATTATTCTAGAAGGTTCCAAGAAAAGAGACATTTAATAACCAACAGAAGAAAACATGCTAGCATTGTTGCAATTTAGAAGACAATTAATTAAACCTGAAGGAAAAGGGAAGAGGAAATGAAAATATAAAAATGCAATCCAAGATGAAGACCCAGACATCATCTGGTACTAATCAAGTATGTCAGATATTATCCACCCTAGTAAATAGATAAATAAGTAAATACCAACCCCAAACAAAAAATCACCAAATCAGAAAGTGTATTTTTTCATCTTAGGGAGGAAAAAACTTTTTGTTTTTAATCAGTAAGTCAGAACTGGAATAAACTGCTGTTTTAAGAAAGGCAAAATCAATTGAACAGCTTTGCACTGCTGAAATGGGTGGCTCCACTCCTAGCTGGCTACTCAACTTTCCCTCTGGGTGCCTATGAATTCCCTCTATGAGCCAGCTGAGCTCACTAAACCAGTAACAGAGAAATCTGGAAAAAAACCCAACACAAACAAATCAACAACCAGTAAAAAAGAAAGTGACTTTTATCTAGTTCAGGGAACCAAGTTAAGCCCACTGAAGACTTGGAAAAAGCCAGAAAAAAGGAGAGGGAAGCAACAAAATCCCACTGTTGCCATGACTCAGCTCCCTTGGAGCTATCTCTCAACCTTAAATAAAGGATGTGGCCATCATTTTCTCTCCCTACCCTACAAAGATAGAAATGGACTTAACATAAGAGGTAGTAAGATGTGAAATACAACTGCTGTTCTTTTTCATTCCTCATGCATGCGTTATGCAATTAGCGACACACTCAACTATTAACTGCAGGACACAATACTGTTGACTTCTTTCTCTCTGGAATCTTTTGCAACTGTGGAGAAACTAAAATGACCAGATCTAAGAAAGCTGCAATCACCCTTTACTAGCAATATGCCAATCCTCATGTTGGATTTCTTACATCCAGGTCATTCGACTTCTAAAACTAAAGAATGTATTATGAATGAAATGTTATCAATGACTAGCATCTGCAGTATCATTTTTTTTCCCCACTCAAGCTCTGAAAAAAGATACGTCCTTTTGGATGAGTCAGGTAAAGAAGAGCTGTAATATATCTTTTGATAAAGATTGTGTTAAGGAACAGCAGCAATGTAATTCCATCGTCCATTTTCTTCAACTCTGACAGTGTTCAGCTGGGACATGAAGTAAGGATTACATTTAACGCACAATACAAAAAGCACACATATCAGAACCTGTATTCAGTGTGCTTTTCTAAGTAACTGATGAAAAAAATTACATACTATGGACAACCAGATGTGTTAAAGCCAGTTACCGTTCTAGGTATATGGCTTCACCAGATCCTCTTTAGCGGTTTCAGCAATTTAGACAGAATGGAGAGAAGTAGTAACTAGTACATTTATATGTTTGCTAATTAGAATAAAATGCCTTTTCAACATGCATAGACTATTGCATCTGATATTGTAAGAGGATATGTAACACGCTTATCCTCCCACTACCAGGAATCACCTCTCTCTCTCTCTTCTCCTGTTGCTTCTGCTGTGCTGCTTCTCTCTCTTTTCTTTGCTGCTCTTCCCATTCTTCTTTGATCTTCCTCTTTATGATAAAAAAAGTTTTTAAAAAATTAGTTCAGGAAAACTTTATATTCAGTCAAATTCAAAACTATCATGCTGCATTACAACTCTATGACCATTAAGTTTTTATCCAGTCATAAGTAACTATCTCTGGACAAAACCAATTTTAAGGAGTCCATTTTCCTTTTTAATTTGGCTTTTCTACAAAGGAAAAAAGAAAAGCTTACGCTTTCAAACACACCAACAAGAAAAATGGGTCAACTACACAAGAGCAGAAGATACTACACAAAGTCTACGTCATTGCCAAACACAACTGTAACACTCAGTTTATACATCACCTCTTCTTCCTCTTGACGTTTTCTTGCAGCCTCTTCTTTTTCTTTCTTAAGCTTGAACTCTTCTTGGGCCTTTTCTTCCCTCAGCAACCACTGCTCATGCAGTTTTTGCCTACCAAGGAAACAAGATAACATTTAGACTAAACTGACTGACTACCTATAACCAATGCAATAGTCATGCATACAATTAAAAATTATCAATTCAGCAGTATCTACTGCTAATCTAATCTTCTTTAAGACAGATAATTCCACAGGGATCACCCAAGCTTTAGAGAAAAGCTGTGTATCCTGAAATATACAAAAAGGATTCTGTTTTACAGAATCACTAGGTTGGAAACAACCCACTGGATCATTGAGACCAACCATTCCTATTAATCACTAAACCATGCCCCTCAGCACCTCATCCACCCGTCTTTTAAACACCTCCAGGGAAGGTGACTCAACCACCTCTCTGGGCAGCCTCTGCCAGTGCCCAATGACCCCTTCTGTGGAAAATTTTTTCCTTATGTCAAGCCTGAACCTCCCCTGGTGGAGCCTGAGGCCATTCCCTCTTGTCCTGTCCCCTGTCACTTGGAAAAAGAGGACAACTCCCTCCTCTCCACAACCTCCTTTCAGGTAGTTGTAGCGAGCAATAAGGTCTCCCCTCAGCCTCCTCTTCTCAAGGCTAAACAACTCCAGCTCTCTCAGCCATTCTTCATTAAGACTTGTTCTCCAGCCCCCTCACCAGCTTCATGGCTCTTCTCTGGACACACTCCAGAGCCTCAAGTGCAGGACCCGGCATTTGGCCGTGTTAAACCTCATGCCATTGGTCTCTGCCCAGCAGTCCAGCCTGTTCAGATCCCTTTGCAGAGCCTCCCTGCCCTCCAGCAGATCAACACTTCCACCCAGCTTAGTGTCATCCACAAACTTGCTAAGGGTGCACTCAATGCCTTCATCCAGGTCATCGATGAAGACATTGAACACGGTTGGACCCAGCACTAAGCCNGCTGACTGGGCCTGATCACCCGGTTCTCTTGCATGTGCTTCATGATAGCACTAAAGATCACCTGTTCCATGACTTTCCCTGGCACTGAGGCCAGACTGACTGGTCTGTAGGTCCCTGGATCCTCCCTGCAACCCTTCTTGTAGATGGGCACATCATCAGCCAGCCTCCGGTCCAGTGGAACTTCCCCAGTCTTCCAGGACTGCTGGAAGATGATGGAAAGGGGTTTGGCCAGCACATTTGCCAGCTCCTTCAATACCCTTGGATGGATCCCATCTGGTCCCATAGACCTGTGGGTGTCTAGCTGGGCAAGCAAGTCTCTAACCACCTCCTCATGGACCATGGGAGCCTCATTCTGCTCCCATAATCCTTAAAGTTTTATTGAAACTTTTTCAAGTATCAAAATGCAATTGACTACCAATGTGTCTACTGCATGTACACCTTTTTTTAGATTTTTCACCTTTCTGCCTCGAGTTTTTTTTCCTCTTCTTCTTCTTCCTCCTCTTCTTCCAGTTCCTCCTCTTCCTCCTCAGACACTGACTCGTCTTTTTCTGTAGCTTCTGAGAAAAAACATAAAACATCTAAATAACTGGATGTAACAGTCAGCAAAGATACACAAAATCATATTCTTTGAAAAAAAGAATCACTACTCATTCCAATGACAATATAAACCACTTCATAGTTACCTGAATCTCTTAGTTTGGCAAGTGCCTGCCGCTTTTTTTTTCGCTTTTCTTTCTTCAGAATAGCTCTGTATTTTTGATGGCTAAAGATGAGAGAATATTACTTACATTAAAACAGCCAAATGAAGCATTTTTAGTCATACATGCACACAATTTACAGCAACAGTACAAAACTAACAGCTATTTGTGTGACACAGTAACTCTACAGGGACACCTGAAATGAAAATGAAATCTGTAGCTATCTCGTTAGACCTACATGTGGACAGCAGCAACGATCACATTTCGACACAACACTGTTAAGTCTCATCCTTCTTGAGCTCTGCAGCACTTTACATTAGCAACAACTCCATGAAATCTGTCTCAGTTCCTGAAACTTGGTCACTAGATAAGATTAGGAAGAAAAATTTGTGGATCTCCTTCCTATAATTTTGCCACACTTTCCCGTACATTCTAGTTTTCTTCTCTTTTCCAGGGTATGAAATTCTAAGTCTCTTCCCTTCTCCCTTGATATACTCTACAGGCAGCAGTTTTAATGTATAGATAACACAGCACACTTAACCACAACAGATAACGCTCAGATCTATTCTTCCATTATGGAAGCTCAGTCATACTTAGGCTTGCTTGTCCGACAGCTCATCAATGCTGCCTAGAAGCAGCACCACATTTTCATTGTGGTTAAAAACCCTTGAAGTATCTGAAAGTCTTTTCATATCAACCCCTTTTCAGTAATTTTTCATTCTAGCTCTCTTCTTTCTAGCCAGTTTGTAAAGGACAAATAGGAGGAAGGGATGATCTTCAAGTCGTGCCGTTCTGCCAAGCCAGATATTGACAGAAGATCAAAATCCTTCTGTTTTGGAGTACACAACTCTAAAAAATTCCACAGGTGTAACTCAGACAGCCAAAATCTCATTCACATCTCTGACCCTTTCATTTGTGTTTCCACAAAACCTCACCCTTTGCACACCTATGCATGCCATCGGTAACACCGTGGTGGTTATCCAAGCAGCAGTGCTTGTCCAAGAACATCAGTGCCTGACTGCCTGCCCTGCCCACATCTGACTCTTCTACCTTTGACCACGCAAGCCTAGCAACCTCTCAGGTAATGTCACCTGCCTGAAATGAATATCATCCACTCAGCAGGTGTTTAGGGCTGACAAATGAGGATACCTCTTTTCCGGTTACCCAGCATTCTTGGGTGAGCTTGAATCATAGAATCACAGACTGGTTTGGGTTGGAAGGGACCTTAAAGACCATCCAGTTCCAACCCCTTTGTCATGGGCAGAGACACCTCCCACCAGATTAGGATACTCAAAGTCTCATCGAACCAGGCCTTGAACACTTCAAGAGATGGGGCATCCATGACTTCTGGGCAACTTGTTCCAATGCCTCACTACCCTCACAGTAGTTCTTCCTAATATCTAATCTAAATCTGCCCTCTTTCAGTGTAAAAGCATTACTGTCATCCTATGACCTCCTGATAAAAAGCCCCTTCCCAGCTTTCCTGTAGGTTCACTTTAAGTACTGGAAGGCTGCTTTAAGGTCTTCCTGGAGCCTTCTCTTCTCTAGGATAAACATTGCACAATCTCTCAGCCTGTACTCAAATGCGAGGTGCTCCAGCCCTCTCAGCATCTTCATAGCCCTCCTCTGGACTTGCTCTAATAGATCCATGTCCTTCTTGTGCTGAGGGCTCCAGAAGTGAATGCAATACTCCAGGTGAGGTCTCACGAGAGCAGAGATGCAGAATCACCTCCCTTGACCTGCTGGTAACACTTCTTTTGATGCAGCCCAGGATGAAGCTGACTTTCTGGGCTGCAAGTACACATAGACGGCTCATGCCGAGTTTCACATCCACCAACACACCCAAGCCCTTCTCTTCAGTTACTCTCAATCCAACGCCCAGCCTATATTTGTGCTTGGGATTGCCCCAACCCCAGTGCAAGACCAAGGAAGAAAGAGAGCAAGCAACACTCCTCACTTCCAGGCTACAGCAACACAGAAGGTGGGCAAACACCTAAAATGCGAGAAGCAGCAGCCCAGCCACTTCAGAGCTGGGGCTTCTCTCCCTCTCCAGACATAAAGACTCAGCAAGCATGGACACTCCAGCAACCTCTAGATTGGAGACCTGGACTGGGTGTGCTGATGGATATAAAGCTCAGCATGAGTTGTCAATGTACGCCCGCAGCCCAGAAGGCCAACAGTATCCTGGGCTGCATGAAAAGAAACGCGGTCAGCAGGGTGAGGGAGATGATTCTACTTCCATTTTCTGCTCTCGCAAGACTCCACCTGGAATACTGCGTCCAGTTCAAAAATCCTCATCATAAGAATATGGAGCTGTTGGAATGAGTCCAGGAGGGCATAAAAACAATGAGATGTCTACAGCACCTCTGCTGTAAAGACTAAGAGTATTGGGTTGTTCAGCCTGGAGAAAACTCCAGGAAGACCTTATAGGGGCCTGCCAGGACCAGAAGGCGTTACAGGGGCGATTGGAAGGGGCTCTTTACAAGCGCATGGAGTGACAGAATAAGGGGGAATCGCTTTAAACTGGAAAGGGGCAAATTTAGACTAGACATAAGGAGGAACTTCTTCATGATGAGGGTGTTTGAGGCACCGACACAGGCTGCCCAGGGAAGCTGTGGCTGCTCCATCCCTGGAGGTGTTCAAGGCCAGGTTGAATGGGGCCTTGGGCAGCTTGATCTGGTGGGAGGTGCCCCTGCCCACGGTACGGGAGGTGGCACTGGATGGGCTTCATGGTTCCCCCCAGCTCGAACCGCTCTCTCACCCGCGAAGGGGACACACGCCCCCAGCCCTGGGGCCGCTCGAGCCCCGCCGCCGCGCGCAGCTGCGCCACCGCCGGCCGCGAGGAGCGGCCTCACCCGCCCCGCCCCGCGCGCTCCCGGCCACCGCCGGGCCCCGGCGCCCCCCGCGGATCCCGGAGCCCTTCGCCTGCCCTGCGGAGGCGGCGGGGAGGCCCGGTGCCGGCGCCGGCTTCGGCCTCACCTCAGCTTCCCCAGAGGGGACTCGGGCAGCAACATGGGCGCCGCCATCTTGCGTTACCGACGGGATGTCACGTGACCCCACGGCGGAAGCACACAAAATCCCTTCCGCCGGTGGCGGGCGGTGTAGTGCAGGGGTCAGGGAATGGGGTGGGTTGGAGGTGACGTTGAAGCCCATCGAGTGCCACCCGCCTTGTCATGGACAAGGACATCCTACTAGATTAGGATGTTCAAGGCCCCATCCAGCCCGGCCTTGAACACCTCCAGGGATGGGGCAGACACAGCTTCCCTGGGCAGCCTGTGCCAGGGCCTCATCACCCCCACGGTGAAGAAATTCTTCCTTATGTCTAGTCTAAACTTGCCCCGTTCCAATTTAAAGGCATTTCTTTCATCACTACAAGGCTTTGTAAACAGTCCCTCCCCAGCTTTCCTGTAGCCCCTTCAGGTATTAGAAGATCACTATAAGATCTACTCGGAGCCTTCTCCAGGCTGAACAAGTCCAACTCTCTCAGCCTGTACTCATATGGGAGGTGCTCCAGTCCTCTGATAATCACTGTGTCCCTCCTCTGGACCTGTTCCAACAGCTCCATATCCTTATGCTGAGGATTCGAGGACTGGACACAGTACTCCAGATAGGGTCTGGCAAGAGAGGAATAGAGGGGTAGAATCAGCCCAGTATCCTGCAGCCCAGGATACAGCTGGCCTTCTGGGCAATGAGTGCACACTGCCGGCTCATGTTGACCTTCTCATCGATAAGCACCCCCAAGTCCTTGTCAGGGCTGCTCTCAATTGCATCATCCTACAGTCTATTGAAACTGTAGATCGCCCTGACCCAAAAGCTCCCATTCAGAAGTTGGGCTCTGGACCTGCTTCACAAGGGGTGGCTGTGACTAGCAGTGGTGGCTGTAGCTGTGGCCTGGCTATGGTCTCAGCCCTGGAGAGGGGTAGTCGGCACTAGAGAGGTCAGCAGTGCAGTGACTGGCATGGGATGGACAGGGAGCTTGGGATCTTTGTTGGGCAGGTGTGGATAGCCACTATCCATAGGGGCTGGGACCAGGTCACTGAGGAGAGTGCTGGGGGACACATGGGCTGACAGCTTGGGGTGGTGGTTTTCCAGCTGTTTTTTGAAACTATCTGAAGTTACAGCCATGACTGGCTGGCTGGTGGATAGGAAAGGCTGTAGGGGGAAAGGAAACCAGCTTTGGGTGGTCACATAACACTGTCACTTACAGCTGCTTTCAGTGTGCAACATTTGGGAAACAAGGCCAGAGTAATTCCTATGTTAAAGATGAGATTGAGTGTGTGTTATTCCTCCTGCCAAAAGCATTTAGGATTCAGTAAATGTGCTGCAAAGTAGCATTTTAAATTTTGATTTACTAAACTCTTTTTAACAGACCAGAAAAGATTAAGTCCAATGAATCTTTCATTGTGGTGTCTGTAACCTTCCCAGCCTTACTGGGAAACACAGCCATATAGTGTGTAGCACAACAGCTAGACTGGGTATTTTCTGCACATGGCAGTGCCTGTGTTAGGTGGATGCTCCCCGGCCACAATAAGCAGCTGATGACAGCTCATGTACTGTAAGTCACGTTGCTTACTTGCAAAAATAGGTATGTAAACATTAGGTATACAATACCTGTCTCTTGGCTGCTGTGAACGCAGGTGATGGATGGCTGCTTCACCATACAGGCACTCAAAAGAGCTGAGGGAAGTCCCAGCTCCAGTGCAGCAGAGGCACAGCAGGCTGTTGTATTGATGAATTTAACTGACACTGCTGATACACTCTCATCATCATCTCTGAGGCATACTACCTGTCTTGATTATAAACGTATTTTGTGGCAGGAAATCAGTTACAATGCACAGACCATCGTGGATATGATGGGTTGAAATATGCAACTTGTCAGGAATCAGTTCCTCAGTGGCATACATCATAGAGTGCAGCCCTCAGAGGCAATGAATTTGTAGATTTTATTTTTGCATGTTTTGCATAGCCACTAATAAGATACACTCTTGATTAAGATCTAAATTTTTGTCATAAACCACTATGTAAACTTACTTTGTATATGATAGAGGACATATATTGCATAAATAGTGTGAACTGCTGCCAGTGAAACATACCAGAGCAGATTTTCTCAAAATCAGGCTAATTGACTGTGCCGTTCATTAACAGCGTAATGAGTATGCTCTTATTTATTCTGACACTCAGTGAAGTTATTGAAAACAAGCATGTGACTGCTATAGTCAGCAGTTACATTTCCTGTTGAACCAATGAATATTCAGACCATGACCTTGCTGCTATTACTTAAACATGTTTTATGTTCTAGATTGTCTTTCAAAATTAGGGAGTCAACATCATTATTGCTTTTACTGTTTGCTTGTGGAGAACATATACATAAAATAACAATTTGCTGCTTCTCAGATACAGAGGATGGCAGTATTGTGCATTTTACCACTGATGAACCTTCGACACCTATGGAAGTTTTGAAAAGAACACAACCACGTGTTTCACAAATCATATTTCATTAAAGAATTACAACTGTAAGTTTTGATCTGCCTTTCAACAGAGTAAGCACTGTAACAACAATATGGCTTTAAGTGTAAAATTGTAAGTAAAAATTGAGAAAGTCAGTAATTTTTTTCATTAGTATGCTGCGTTTCATTATGGCATTTCCCCAATATACTTGGCAAAAGAACCATCTTAGGCTTATGTATTTCAGTAGTTGAAATGAATATCTCTTTATAAGAAACCACAAAATACATCAGCTATTACAGATACTCATAGTGATTCGGGAAAAAGCTGTCATGCCTCTTTGAAACAGTAATATAATAATTGTGTTTTTCTCCGTTTTGTTCATTTTTAGTAATTCATACACATAACAGAAGCTTGATGTTCAAGTACAGATGCAGAATTCAATACAAGTTAAATGATAACAGTGTCAGAAAGAAACAAATACAGCCATTCCAACTTGGTCAGAGCCATTCGCATATCCAAAGTAATGTAGCATTCTGGTCAGTAGTTGTTAACCCTTCCACTAGGATGACAGACCACAGGACCTTCCAAGAGTAGTTTATTTTTGTGGAAGATTTCAAGGATTTTGTGTATCTCTCTCTTCCATTTTCACTAAAGAGAAATATACCTGGATGGCATAGTACTAGGTGAACCCTGTGATGGGAAGGTACCTATGCGGCACACTGATTTTACTTCAGAGAACAGCACAGAAGAGAGGAACTTTTCTTATCCAACTTGAAGTTATATACATATTGTCTTATAAATCTCTGCATGTCTATTAAGTACTGTGCACATAACTATGCATGTGCAGTAGACCAGTGCTTAGTCTCTTTGTATTATTACCAAGACCCATGGGAAAAAAAAAAAATATATATATATTATAGGCATACAGATTATTTAAATGATGTCATAATTTTTGCCTTATGCTCCAGTGGAATAGTCGTACCTTTCATCATACAGCTTTTTTCCTGGCTGAAGAAAATGGATGTAGGAGAAAGCATAGGAAGTGACAGAAAAACCCCAGCATGGATTTTGTTAACTTGGGAAATATATGTTGAATAGGAGACATTTGGGAAGTGAGGGTTTGTGATGAGAAGTTATCAGTTTCCATTGGTGCTTCTGGGCTGTAGATTGTGCTATAAACTTACTAGTGAAGTGGCAGTGGCAGCAGTGTCCTTCTCTGCACTGGAGCTTGTTGTTTGTTCATTCTCAGTGCCCAATCTGTTGTGGGTGATCCTCGGTGCTTTCCAATGCCAAGAGAACATTTTGAGTCAATATGTGTGAACTCTAGAGAGGGCATCCTTCCCCCATGTGCGGTGAATGGTTACATGACTGTCTCAAGGGGTAACTGATTTCTCACGTACTGTCTACTTCTGTGAGCACTGTTAAAAGCTGTATGACAATATAAGTAACTTTTGCATCATTACAATGATGACAGCAGTTATGGGTCTCATTCAACATCCTGTTACCCCTAAACGTATCAGAAAAAAACTCCCATTTAATGAGACTTAGGCTGGAAATCTATCAGCCAGCTTGGTCTATTGGATGACGTTGACATTCACTTAGACTAATCTCAGCAGCTTCTGAAGTCTGCAGCTGCGTGCAGTATTGGTTGTTTCCATTGCACCTGGAAAACTGCAAGGCACCACATAAAATCAGATCTGTAGTTCTCCAGGTACATTTCCATGAGTGACTAATGCTGACAGTAGCACGTTGACTCTTTCCTCATAAGAACTGAACACAACTATTTAAGACTAAAGATTAACTTCCTTGGAGTTTCAAACTGTTAATTTGTCAAATTTGAAAACTGAGGTTAAGTTTGGCCATAGCTGTTAATTAACTTATATGATAGCTATCAATATTTTACTTCCCTGGGATTTTCCATTTCAAAGACATGGAAAGAAGCAGCAAAGTACATTGCTAATCACACTGAGAAGACAGAAGGAGATTGTTTGTTTTACCAAGTTCTATGCTTTCTTCAGATTTCAGTCCTCTCTTGATTTGTTTGGCAGCCCATATTATGGTGTACTGTGAAGTATATCCAAACAGGTGATACATATTAGAGATAACTGTTATTTTCAACCAGGTGGACAATTCAGTTAGTACAAGAAGAGAAATAGTTGTTTGCACTAGTTCAATAGCATTTCTAGGATGCAGATCATGTATGGGATTCTGCATGGTTACAACCTGTAGTCCAACAGTAATTAGGAAAATCAAAGTCACTCTAAAAGGGTGACTATTTAAAAATCTAATACCTAACGAAGTACTGAATTAAAAACATGTTTTGCATATGTTCACATAGATTGTCATTTGTTCAACCAAACTGATGCCTGACTGATTAATCAGTGGCAAACAAGTGCAGGGACGCTTAAACAATGGTACATATCCAGCTAAAGTGGCAGGAAAAAATACTGGGCAGAGTTATCCATGCATGCACATTTATTACAGAGATAAGAAGGGGCAAAATGTCTGTCTTTTTAGATTATGCTGATGTTGTCCATTTGTAACCTGAAAAGTTACAGTGGTTTTTAAGACAGCATTTAAAAATGCCATTGATTTGAAGAAAAGTTAACTTTCTACTAACAGGCTTAGTCCAGGCTTTCTTGTCTACCTGGCTTGTTTAAAAGTCATGCCGGCTTTGGAAAAAGATTTATAGATGTGCGACAATCGGTTGCTTATGTGCAGTTCTCTATGCATATATAACTGGATAAGCACATGGGCAGTCAGCTGGATGCATGTGGCATGCATCCAAATTGCTGTGCACATATATATCAGCTGCATGATGCTCTCCCTGTGAGCACTGAGCTGGGATGTTTATCACACTGCTCCTTCTAGCCTCCTCCCCTCTGCCACAGGAAAATAATCTGTCCTTCCCAGCGAGACAGATTAGGCAAGATCATCCATCCTGGCTGAAATTCAGCAGCTCTGATCAGGGAATCCAGTCATGTCCCCAAAGGTTATTCCTGCTGGGCATTGTGTGCTTTCAATGTACTTTGACACCAGCTCCATGTGATTTGAGGGAAAGAAATGATTTACAGTGCGTGACAGTGAGGGGAGGGGATGATGCTATGTATTGATGAGCAGTTCCATTTGCCTTCTGGCAGTTTGGAAATAACGTTTGGCTTTTCCTCTGTTTTCCTCTGTTTTCCAATATTTTCCCCAAAAATACAACAAAGATGAAATGCTTGTTATTGAAGCAGTGCACATTAATTTAGCACAAAATGGATTACATGCATGTTCTAGGATTTTTTTTAATTATAAATTTTACAGAAAACATAGTTTTTTCATGCATCTCTCCTTTTAGTGTCTGTACATACAGTGTGTTAATTTAACCCATCATTAGGCATGAATACATCACTTCTTTTGTTTTCATAGGCACAGACTGAACATCTAAGCAGATATTGCATCCAATAGTTTTGTGCTCAGAACTGGGTTGCCTAGTGAGAGTAAACAGATGCCCAGGAACAGCTCAATGTAATGACTTTTAAAGATGGAATATCAAGTCCTTTACCGGTGGCTTCTAAAAATAAGATTAAATTATTGAAACATTAAGTTCTCCACTACCTGAGAGTTGAAGTACTCTTACGTAGTAAATACTGATTATTGTTTTGCATAAATTTAGTCTCTAAGTTATGTAAAATTTGCTCACTGGTGGTTATTCTTGTGAATGTCTTTTGGTTTGCAGTCTCACACTTCTCAGTGCTAAAGGAAGAACTGAAAGTAGTTTTGAAGTGGTCTTCAATGTAGGAACTAACCGTTAATCAGAGGGGCTACAGGGAAGTTCAACAGTGCAGTGGAACAAAATCATCCTGTCATGCTGCCCAGATTGCAAAGACTGTTCAAGTGTTTACAATGTGGTTCAGTTTTTAAAATTTTCTCCTCTGTGTTTATTTCATTGTCTTGGAAAACATTTAGCTAACAGTGTAGGGGACATCATTAAAATATTTTCATATGTGTGTACATATATGTACATGCAGCATGTCATATCTACAAAATGATATATGTCCTTATTCAACGTGTTTCCCTACAGTGTCCTTGTATTGCACCTCTTCTGGTTGCTAATGTAACGATCTTATTACAGCAAAAGAGTATTTCCCCACCTTTATTAACTGTTCTTTTTGTGCAAAATGATGCCTCAGATGTGGGTGCTTTTGTTTGGAGCAGGCGTTTGGAACCAGAACACAGGAGTGGGACTGGGGTGGGGATGGGGAGACATGGGACCGGGGCCACCAGGATAGCCCTTTGGAAGTGCTGCGGGTTCAAAGGCAAATGAGAGGTAAATCTGGAGCCCTGTTTTGGGTGGCTGGGGCTTCTGTGTTCTTCATATATTTCTTTTGGAGATGAGCAGGGTGTCCAGTCTTCCTTTATCCTTAATGGGGGCCCAACCAGTTTCCCAAAGAAGCCAGGTGGCAGCTTGCTTTGGGATCTGGTGGCATCTGAGCCTCAAATTCAGTTGCTCTGGGTAACAGCACAGTGTCCCGCTGCTGTAGTCACCGATTGTTCTGGTGCAGTGTCCCTTAGACATCTTAGTGCCTGATTGACATCACATCCTGAGGGGAAAAAAAATGGTTGACCTGGAGCACTGTGTGAAATTTTGTCGTATTCTAAATAGGAAGAAGAAAAATGAAAAGCTTGTTATGACTGTATTTATTTTTACTAGAGAGAGTGGTAGTAAATAACTAACAGAAGACAGTTGTTTCTTGTGCCTGTTTTAGCTAAAATGACGGGGGTTAATCATTAAACCTTTTACTTGGTTGCTCACTTGTGCTGCTGATGCTTTAATCCTGGGTCACAGAAAGTTTAAGAGTGCTTTACAGGGGAGACTCACTTCTTTTTGCCTCAACCTTTCCATGCTGACAGGATGTTACGGGTTTTGCTGCTTACTCTCTTTGTAGTTACCATTGCTCACACTGAGCTCTGCAAGCCAGGTAAGTTTTGGAGCTGATTCCCATCCTTTCTTAGGTAAATCTAACTACGAGATTCTGCCTATGAAGCTGTCAGCTTCTCAGATATTTAACTGTTGTCTCCAGCTTAAAGACTGAAATGCTGAGCATTCACTTCTTTTATGTGTTTGCAAATTAAGTATGGAAGTTGATCTCACTTATTTTAAAGAGGTCATAATAAAACTCACTGAGACTCTGTAGGGCTGCAGCATTTTTCATGCTGCTAACTTCTGTTCTTCTAACCAGGTGATCTGTTAAGACACATTTAGAAACTGTGGTTTGTGAAGTAATTAGAGAAATGAATGATTTAAAGTCCTATTTTGGCTGACTATCAATATACGTTTGCTTTTTTCTCTTTGTGTCAGATGCACAGAATGCTTTCAAAGTACGGCTTAGTATCAAAACAGCTTTGGGAGATAATGCAGTAAGTAAAGTATCTTCATGTGTTCTTCCTAACTGAATATCTGCTCATACAAAAGTAATATATGCTGTAAAATTTCTGTAGACACCACAAACAGTTTCTTCTGAAGTGTTAATTATAACAGCTTTCTCAACTCATGATCCAGGCATCCATTCTTGATGTTTGACTAGCCTACTGCTTGAAATGTCATCCTTTAAGAGAAATGTAAAGCTTGCCTTTTCATAAAGATAATTTTATGTCAAAGAGTTTTTTGGGGTTTTTTTCCCCCCCGAAAAACAGTAGACATGTTACACTTTATGCACGAAAGGTGCTGCATAAATCTAAGTCTGTATTTTGGGAAAATCACTTCTGCTTTTGAGTGCAAATTGTAGAGTCAAGCATTTCTGGGAAGTGCAGCAGGAAAAGATTGTTAGGTCTTTATGAAATGGGACTTCATGTCAGGCTCTCAAAACAAGCATGATCTGTAGAGATCATTCAAGCGTATCTCATCAATTCTCTACTAATGGAGAGCTCCTCTGCCTGTGGTACATAGGCTAGTCTCATGAGGACTGAAATGCTTCGGGTTAATTCAAGTTCTTGGGCTTAATGTAGAAGTACTGGTGTGAGCAATATAAGTGTCTGTGCTATGTAAGAGACTGAGACATTAGATGATTGAGTAGTCCTTCCCGATGTAAAGCGCCATTAAATATGGCAGGGCCCAGTACTTTGTTTGGAGTTTCAAATGCTTAGAGCAAATCTACAGCCTGTTACGGGGCTTAGCATAAAATTAGACACGAAATGTCTCAGACAGTCAGCTCCATTGGAAATCTGGTGTCTGATTATATTATGAGCTCTGGGAAACAAAAAGCAGGAGGTTACATGTTATAAGAGATGGGAGATATGAGAATCTCTCTGTGACTGTAGAAGCTGTTCTAAAATTACCCTGAAATATCAGGTAATTTAAACTAACATCAGCAGGGACCTAATTTTGCTGGTAACTTCATAAACCAGACAAATTGGGAAGAAATATTCAAGATACATCCTAAGGTATTTGTCTGTGGGAATTTGTATTGAAGTCAATTATCTTGGGTGAGAGACTTTAATTAAATTGTAGTGTGAGCCTGGTCTGTTTAAAAAAATATTAGAAAAAGTGTAATCCTGTGGCTGAAAATATGTCCAAATCATTATTGAAGTTCCTCTTGATGGTAACTGCTAATATTTTGATTTAATCTTCATTGAAAAGAGTAGCAAAGAATGAAAATTGCAGTTCCAAATAATGCTCTTTCTTAATGCTTTTTACTTCTCCAACTATAGTAAAATGAAAAGGGGTTTGTTTGATAATTTGTGATTTTTTTACTTTTTGTCCAAAAAGAGTATCATCAATGTTAAAGAAAATTTATAGTATGAGAAAGAAAGCTGTAACTGAAGGGTCTGTAGTATTTTGTAGATAGATGGTAGTTCATTTCATATAACAAAGTGTACAGAAGTCTTACCAGCGGGGCAATCTAGAACAGCATTTTAGAACAATAATGTGCTGAAAGTGGTAGGATGCCATACAAAATTACTCACAAATAATGAACAATTGACTAAGTGCACAGCTAATAGTTCCTTTTCTTAGCCATTGCAATCTTCTCTGCAAATGACTAAAATTTAAAACTGAAACAACTATCAAACTGAAGTTCATTTTGGTTGAAGAATTTGGACACTTTACTTTTTAATGTTATTTATTTATTTTAGTAATGGAAAGGGTAATACTGTGATTGAATCACAGTAGGACACAACCAGCTTAGAATATCTTGGTTTGATGCTCCGCTACAGAATTCGGTTTCATTCCTTCCCAAGTCACTTCAAGCTAGATGATAACTGAAGACCCTGACACTGTGGGGCATTTTGCCCTGGGATCAGCAGGATAACTCCAGTGTCCATTCAGGGGCATAGAAAATAGGTTAGTGTAGTTTTCCACATGATTTGATGCATGCCACCCACTTTGTATGAGGTTGATGAAAGCAGGACACCATTTTCTAATTTGTTCACAAGGCAGGCTGTACTGTGAGGTTGGGAGTGCTATTTACTGTATTTACATAGTTCTTATCACAATGGAGTAGGAAAGAGCAGCTAAGATACAGTAAGTATTTAGCTGTTATCATTTTATTTGCAAATAATGGGTGTACTCGACAGAGAATTTGTTTGCCAACTGGTGAGAGAAAACATGATGTCTGTAAACCTAAATGGAAGGAAGGTGATTTATGAGTCTCTCTGAGGATGGTGTTAACTTTATGAGTGGCTTTTAGAATAGCTGCTAGTCAGTAGTTGCTTCCTACTCATGGAGCTAGCAGACTGGTAGAGAGTTAATTCAAAAGAGCCAAAGGCTCCTATGGATTAGCAGGGGTGACCCACTGAGAAGCCTGTGTAACTCTGTGTCACCACTCAGTTTAACTGTAAGAGTCAAAGAGCTGGCGTCGCAGGGGATGCAGTCAGGTGAAGTAGAAGATGCACTTCCCTTCTGGCTCATACATTCAGGCTTTTTCCCAGATAGAGTATGAAGGGGAGAAAGTTTGGTGTGCACATGGTGTCTTGGCACCAAATGGGACCCAGAAATATGTTCACATGTACGTAGCCACACTGCAGTCTAAGAGTCTAGTTAAAATACAGAACCATTCAGGAGGGAAGGGACCTTGGAAGGTTCTTAGTCCCCTGGTGCTCAAAGCCAGATCAACACTGAAATCAGATCAGGTTTACCAGGGCAATCTTGTAATATTGTGAAATCATTGTACTAGTTTAAATTTTGTCTTCCTTTGAGCAATATTGTAGCATTTCACTCCATCAACAACCTTCATCTTTTACCCATTATCTCATCAACCTCCTCTTGCACTAAACAGGGACTTCAGGCTGACTTTCATAGTCAGCTGTGTCTTAAATCTGCTCCTTGTTAACATATAAAGGACGGCAAGTGCAACTGAGCAAAGGTCTGTTTGTTCCTTTGTAGAGCAAAGAATATGGCAGAGTTCTGATACCATCATGTAAGATTTCATTGATAAGAGGTATCTTGTGTTTATAATGTGTGGCTGCAAAATTATATTTAATATATTTCCACTATAGCAGTTGAAAATGTGCATCAATAGCTGTATTTCACAGGAACATAAGAACATCCTCAGTCATTAGCTGCAGTCCAGGCTTTGCAATCGGAGGATAAAGATAAAGCCTTATAACAGAATGATTCAGGTTTCTTTGCACCTATCCCTCTGACTGAATAAAGCTGATAATTAGAAACTGGCTTCTGTCAATTCTTGCCCACTTGACCTGAGTTGATACAGTTTATTAGCTTAAAGGTATTCTTGTCATACTTGTCCTCCTCATTATGTTGCCAACCCCACTGTATATTACTGCATGCAGTCATGTACAGAGGTTCTTGTTCATATGGAGCCCACAGCCATCTCCATCTCCTCTATTTCTTGTCTGATCATCGTTTTCTTGGGGCTTCTTGCCATTCTGCCTAGGACGTTGCCTGCAGCTCCTTCTCCTCACTGAAGCAAACCCTGGATTTCTGCTGATCTCTTCTGCTGGTCTCCTCCCCCATTTCTTGTAGCTTTATGTTTATGCTGTCTTTTTGAAAGTACTCTTTCAGCTGGGGCTGGAGTTCCTCCCTACAAATTATTTTGCCTGTTTTGAGATACTCTTTTTGTTATCTTGACTTAAAGAAACTCTAGGCTACTGAATTATTTATGAAAACAGAACTTGATAGTGATGCCTTGTGCATATATATAAATGTATTGCACTAAACATGGACATATCAAGTACATATACTTGGTAGTGCTGCATTGCATTTGTGTCCATGTAAGCATGAAACAAACTGTAATTCATCATTATCCATTTTCAAGACAACTCATTAAATTATCTTTACAGCTGGTTTAATCTACTTGGTAATGCATGATTTTTTTCCGTCCTTTTGGACCTGTTCTTAAAGACTGCAGATGGCAGGTAGGAATTCAGTCAATATTACTACACACAGAAAAAGGATGATCTTCTCTTTTAGTGCTCCAAATTGTGCTTCGTAGTTTAAATATGTATGTCTTCAAAATTATGATAAATAATGTTATGGCTCTTATTTATATTGATTCCTTTATTACATTATCTCTTTTTCTTTTAGTACTAGTTGCTGTCATTACTGTCATGTTTCGTCAGTGTAGTGGGATCAAAATACAGACTTGTATAATTTCTTTTCAAAGATCTCTCTCTCTTTTTTTTTTTTTTTTTTCCCTTCAGTTTAAGTTCCCAGACTGGCATGCATTATCAAATTATACTTACACCTCCCTTCATTCACAAGGCAAGAGTGATGAGTCAGAACCCAGTTTCTCAGCACTGCATGTGGATTTTAATGCTAATTGAGTTGTCTATTGCTCAGCTTTGTTGTCCCTGTCCTGCTGCAACCCAGAGAGCCTATTTCACAACTCATCATTTGTCAGGGATGATAAATATGATGTGTGACTTTCTGTCCTTTAAATGACTGCCTCCTTCCCTGCCTAGGATCCCAGAATGTCAGAGCAAAATGAGGGCTGATGCCTGGCAGTTGAATTCCTTCTTTCAGTGAAGAGGTTGCAGCTCCATGCACCCAAAATCAGAATTTAAAAAAGAAACAGATTAAGATTTGACATTTTTTCATGCTGTTTATTCTAATCCTTTTGATGTATATTGCTTCGTTTTGAAAAAGCAAGTCCAAGTTCTCAACAGGGTTAAGTATCCACACCACTGGATTTCTGGTTTTGATGATTACAGTGCAGATTTTTTTTTAATGCTGAAAGTTAAAGATTAGATTTGTGTTCTGACTGACTGAAGAAAGCTGCCTCTAAGTTCCATTAATATAATTCCAAGAAACTATTAATCTTCGTAATCTGCTGAAAGGGGAAATTCAATCAGTATGCCTCAGCCATAGCTCCTGTTATAAAAATGTAATAGGTGCAGTACTTCCAGGTCATTAGAATTGCATATGTGAATGAATGCCCAGGGGAACCTAGCAAAGCTTTCTCAGAAAACAGAAAGTACGGAAGCATGATTTTTCATCAAGACAACAGAGAACAATTGAAGTAGAATTGAAGTATTAAGGATGCTGTTTTCATACTTTTGTCTCACATGCAGTGTAGCAACTTATACTACAGCTGAGTCTGTTTTCTTGTTGCAAGGATGGTGCGCAGCAACAAGGCCATAAACTCATTTTATTTCCTGATGTCCTGATATGCAACTTCCAGAGACTAGCTTCAACATTAGCTTTTTTTTATTTTTAGGCAGAGCCAAATGGTACTGTAGAGTGGATTTAAACCTTCTGCTTCAGTAGGGTTTATCCTGCAAAAGAGGCAAGGTTCAACTGTGTGGGGAGAATTCTAGTAATATGCCTAGTCTTTGTTACAAAAAACTTTATATGTCTGGTTTCATCAGCTTTCAGAAACAGTTCATTGTTTTTGGAAACATTATTTGTACTTTATATTGCACTTTATAGCAACATTAGAAAAAGTCCTTTGGGCACACTAAATAATGACAGGAATCTATTTTTGTAGCACAACAAGAGATTTTATTAATTTTCTTGATCAATATAGCATTTCAAGTTTAGTGACTGTTTTCCCTCTCTGTGCTGCCATCACTGATGTTGAAACTGACTATTTTCCATCTTTCTTTACAGTATGTCTGGGATGCTAATGAAGAGTACCTCTTCAAAGCAGTGGTGGCTTTTGCAATGAGAAGATATTCCAGCAAGAGCACAACTCAGTAAGCATCTCCTGTTCTGCCTTATGCATGTTAACAATACTGCATATAGTGGCCCATTCTCTGCTGTACTGAACTGTAGAAATGATAATATACAGCTTCTAAAAGCAGAGCATTCCAGTGTATTTCTGTGACACCCCCGTATATGTTGAACATCACGCTCCTTCTGTCTTGAGCAATGTTCAATCTCCGGACCACTGTCTCTGTTGACATGAAGTGACACAGCTGTGGATCTCAGTGTGGTTGTGCCAATTCACTCTGTCAGAATCTGGTAGTAAGACTTGATACTTTCTGGAGACCGTATGTGGAGGAGCTGAAGGGACACATTGGCAAGGTCGAGAAATGCAGTACGGATATGCACCTTGAATAAGCAACTTTGGTGCATGTTTTCTTAGAGAACAGCCTCAGCAATATGCTGGAGATGAACTGTCTCAGAGAACTGGAAGGTGGATAGCTCCGGTAGTGCTGTGTTCTGCTGGGGGGGACATGTATCCCTAATACAGCAGTGGCTGAGTTACCTGACATCAAGAAGTTTCAGATGTTGCAGTTCAGACATAAATCAGCCTTTAATTGGTTTTGGGATTACATCTGCCCTGAGGTATTGAATATTCTTCTCAGGCTTCTGATCCTTGCTGCTTATGAAATTAGATACCAAATTAGACAGACCATTTAGCAAGCTGCATTTTCAGTGTATTCTTTTATTTTTTAAACAAGAAACCTTGTAAGTGTATTTCTAGAGGCCTATTATTTTGCATTGTTTTTCAATCTTAAAGGAAAGATTTATGGTTCTGGTAGGCTAATGAAGAGAAGGTTCTCAATTTACTTTTAAAAAATCTGCTTCAGGCTAGCATTGCATCAGGTGAATATATTCCACATTTGCAAAGATATTAGTTAACTTAAGTCACATGATGATTATTGTGGCTGCCACACTTTCTCTTAAAGAGAAGATGCTTTCCTCTTCTATGTGACAGGAGTGTTTGGTTTCTTGCTGTTTCATTTTTGTTCTTTAGAAGCTGTCTCCTTTGAGCAAGAGAGCCATTACACCAAACTTAACAAGAACAGTCAAGTATGCTACTCCACACAATTAAAATGACACTTAACAAAATATGAGTTCAAGATACAAGCTAATTAAAGGTGATTATGCAGGGCTTTTTTTCATGTTATCAAATTAGCAGAGTTTTCATCCGGCATCTGATTTATAAAGATTTGCTTTTGTATACTTATTTTAGTGCTAGGTACTTTTATAAATTTATTCTCATGGATCAAAGTCAAGGTGCTTTCACGCAGCAAAAAACTTGTGTCAGAAGCCAATGAACTTTTTCCTCTTTGAGCACTGTGGATCTCTGCAGACTCAACTAATACCAGAATCTTAGTGCAGAAGTGGGAAAAAAAAAATCAATCTAATATGAAAGGATTTAAAGTTTTAATGGAAGGTATCATTGTCCACTGTGGAAAATCACAGAATTTATGCTTACTTAATAGAGTTTCCTACCAAGACAGTCTTTCCTATGGACAAATATGATAATGTCAGTATTACTCCAGTTTGGAAGTGGGGTTGCACACATCAGTAACTCCCTGCTATTATATTTGCCAATGAAGAAGTCAATATAATATTTGGAAACAGCTAGGTGTGGGCATCTTTACCTCTTTCTAAGAGAAATAGATGAACCTCCCAATACACCCCAAATAATCTGCCGGTTTCATAGAAGTTGGAAGGCTATGAAAGCCTCTGTCCAACAGTAGCTCTGGGGATAATTCATTCTTTTTCCTACCCTCGTGAATGACAGCTAGAAGGAACTGGGTACAGAGGAATGAGTGTGGTCCAAGTCCATGTTTTCTGCAATAAGTATGGATGTGGGAGCACTCAGCATCCCAGAGGCCCAGCAGCCTGCCTTGCACACAGCCCTCTCACATAGCTGGTAAGGATAGTGGCAGGGACTTGCAGCGGCATCAAGAGAGAGGCAGAAGTAGAAACTTGTGGCAAATAAATTACATTACACTACAGGAACTTTTATAGATAAATGCCAACGGGTTTTCATCTGAAGCTGAAAAAGATCAATGATCAACTGTTCTGATGTAAAAAAAACCTAAATAAATTGCTTGTGCCTGCATTCTGGTAGCATCTAAATTTTCCTACATTTTGCATCTGGTTCATTAAAGATTTTTGTCAAAATTCACCAGGATCTTACATAACCAAATACCAGTTCTACCAGGGTATAAATTCTGCACAGTGCCACAATCAGGATGTGACAAACCTAACCTTTAAATCCGATTAATTTCTAACACACCCACAGCCCCGCAACTGATTCCCACACGAGACAAAATTAACTTCAGCAAGCTGGATCAGGCCCCAGATAATTTATCTGGTGGATCAGCATAAGCATTGTTGCAGCCTGTCCCATCATTTTTGACATTCAAACTCACCTTTTGTAAGGCTTCTGAAGCTGGATAAAAGCCAGCCTGTAATGACAAGCATTTGAGTGTGCTGCTGCAAACAGCAGTTGATGCTGTTATTGTGCTTGTGTTACCACTAAGTGACCCAATGCAGAATGGACAGGATTGCACATTACATCTTAAGTTCTCTGAAGTTAATTTCTAAACTAAAATTTAATAAATCATGGAGCTGTGTTTAATGTTTGAAAGGCCTGTCAAATTTTCATGTTTCTGGGAAACAGAAGAAAGATACAATCCATCAAATTACTCAGTAATTATTAATACTGATAAATTACCTACTTCTTTTTCCAGTGGAGAAAGAAAAGTCCTTTATTTCATGCTCTATATATGGCCTTTCAATTGATTCTCAATATATACATTCATGAACTATGTGAGCCAACCTTTGATCTGTTAGTGTTAAAAAGTGATTGTAGTCTGTGTTAGTAACCCTGGTTTCTCTAATCTGTGACTCATTTGAAATAACACATATATATATCTCTTGGGCCTGAGACTAGTTAATCTTTACAGCAGAAAGAATGTAATCACATTTACTTTCTATCAAGTAACAGAATCTACTTTCAGTACATCTTGCCCCCTTTTGTAGATATAAAAAAGATGCAGTTTTCCTGATGCAGTGACCAGGAAAAAAGATCATCAACGTTATTCATCTTCCTATGACAAGATACTATGCTACTAAAAATACTGTGTCCATTTAGAACAACAACAAAAAGAAACCTTCCAGAGTTAGAGCTGTTATGTCAAGTTGTTCCTATGGCTGCTGTTCATGGAAAGGAAGAAGATAATGTTCCTTTGCAGGACCAGTGTGCACCACTGGGTTGGAAGAGGCCTAAAGCTTTTGGGAGAGCTGGAGGCTTGGGGACTGGGGTTCTCCTGTGAGCTAATGGCCACTGTAGGCACCCAGTTCCCTTTAAGCCTCTGGTAGCTCTTTCTTACTCCTAAACAATCCTTTAAATCTCCACAGGGAACAATGATGGTGTTTTGGGCCAAGGAACCACTGAGGTTTCCTACTTGCTGGCATTCACTTGCATATATAAAAGGAAATGCAATTTGGACCTTCTGCCATGGCTGTCATTTTGACAGTAACATTCTCCTAAATCCCAATAACAAAAGTCAATCACCTGCTAAGGAACTAAAAAGATGTCCATGTATATGTTTCAAATACAATTAATTAGCACAGTGCCTGGAGAACTAAGGTTTCTCAGATCTAAACAGGGTAAAGGCATAGTTTTGTAAGGCTTCTGCATGCTGTGAATAAAATCTGCATGCAGATAGCATAGGAAAAAAAAGGTATATCTGCTGCAAAGTAATTGCCACATTGGTGCTTGTTGAACCAGTCTGTTTTGGTGTTTATTTAATCCCCTTTGAACTCTCATGAGTAGTATTATTCTCTTTAGAGCCTGGAAGGATTTACAGCACTGAGATTCCTCTGATGAAAAAGTGGCAGCAGAGAAGTAGGTTTTGGATGCTTATAATTGACCAAGACATTTAGCACAACAGGGAGCCAAAAATAGGCAAAATTTATGTATCCTGGTGCAAGCCTTGCTGCCTAATTGATTCAGTGCTGTTTGTTGTAGAGAGACTGATGCTACCCCTAATGATGACCTACTGCCCTATCTCAGGCTGAGAGCCTTGGCACTGTAGGGAAACCCCATCTCGAAAAATCTCTTTGAGTCTCTGAACAAGAATGAAAGTCAGGATGTTCTTCCAGTCTTTTTCTACCAAATTTATCTTTGTCTTTGGAGATAAAACTTTCCTTGCTCACCACATTTCAAGAACATCTGTAGGGCAACACAAACCCATATTTCCTACCTGGACTAGTTTTTAATTGTACAACAGAAATCTCAGCTTTAAGACCTGCAGTAACACGAAGCTTTAGGTCCTACTGTTATAAATTCTCCTGTTGGAAAAAATCCTCTGCAGATACAATTTTAGATGTTCTGTGGAGTCTGCAAGAGTTTGTCAGCCACTACTCAAAGGCAGAGGTTTTTTTCCCCCTTCTATAAGTTTTGTGCTTTGCTTTTGGTTTTGGAGGAATAAATCTGCTTTCATCTTCTAACTGCTGCCAGCAAACTGATAACACCTTTTCAAATTCTAGAAGATGACTTTCCTCTTTCATCCATAAAGATCCTCTGTATTTGCAAAATTCCCTTTGTTGCAGAGAGGTAGAAGTGGGTATTTCAGCTCTGCAAAGTCATTGTTTTCCATTTTATTGCATATCTCTATAGAATATGTATCTTCTCTCTAAAATGAAGTTTCCCTACCAAAGGCACCAGAAACACCACCCAAACCCTCCCCCCCGCCCCCTTCAGCAGTAAGTAAAATATTTCAGCAAAATATCCAGAATGAATTACTGGGATCAAGCCAATGCTTCTCTTGCCTTAAAAGCCATCTTGTTCTTTTCTTGATGGAGACTATACACTCACCGGCAATTTTAGCTCCCTTACGTTCTTTCCTACCTCAAGTTTGCTGCTACTCAGGCCACTGCAGGGGTCTGTTAATTAGATTTGTAATTAGCCAGCAGATGGCACTACAAAACAGAGGTCTATGGCAGGGGTGGTTTCCTGCAGCCGGGGGTTTATTCTGAAAAAGAGCAGAGGCTGGAAAGGAAATGTTAAAACCCGCGTTTTGATGATGGTCAGGCCAGATTTTAAAACTAATTATACTAGATCGTAATAAGCATTACAGACATCACTGTAGTTAATTAAAACTGGAGCTGCGTTCTTCTTGACTGGCTCACTGCAGGGTTTCCTTCTCTAGAACAGCAGGTAGTATCTGAAGGCTCATCATCCCAACCAGCATCTGTCAGGACAGAGCAGCTGATGGTGTGCTTGTGCAGAGCAAACCTCATGGAAAGGCAAACAAAATCTAGGCTGCTTTCTGGAAATAAAACCAATCCTATTTCTTGCTCCTGGACTTTCAGAATATCTGCTCTCTGCTTGGACTTGGCCAGTAAATCTGAGTCCTGAGCCAAAGTCTTTGAGTTATTTATTAATGATACAGAACTGACTTTTTCACTCCAGTTTTGTCTCTCTAGCTCTATGTCATTGAATTCATAAGGGCTTTGGCTGTCCTTTTATGCTACTATGTTCCTTGCTGTGCTCTGATAAATGCCACATTATACAATGCCTGTAAACTACACAATTTGGCTGGTTTCTTTCTTAGCTGTGTGAATAAATTAGAAACAAATAGAAGAACATAGGGCCACCATCTATCCTCAGTCACTAAGGTACTAGCCTTTGCTACTTTAGTTTAAATACTCATGATGATCTCATTCCATGAGGTTTTTCTAGTTCCACCATTTGCTAGTATTAGTGGTAAAAACAGGTTTGTAAGAATATGAAAAAAGGCATTTTAAAAGACATTTTTCATGCTTTACAAAGTGTGCCATGAGAAAATGGGTGCCTGTGCCTTTCCACTGGTAACTTCACATAAAACTGAGCAATCTTCTTTTAAAACAGGTAAGATATTTATCATAGCATAACCTGAAGGGCATAGGCTAGTGCAAGTAGTATGTCTAAATTTAGCCTGTTGGTTCCACTCTGTCCCTGACTGTGAACAAAGATGTCAAAATTAATAATGTCTATTTCATTGCTCTTCCCTCCAACAAAGTATCTTGTAGGAAGACTACACTGACATAAAAACCGTGCTGGGGAGTCTTCCAGGTCTGCTGCCTGTGATATTAGCTGTCAAACCCAAAATTCTTAGTTCACCAATACATTTGTCCACTTCTATGGCCTTTGTCACAGTCCTGATGATTAGGACGCATATATGTATTTTTGCATTTTTATGTTAAATGTAGACTCAAGTTTGATATAGTTAAGCTTGATTTTTTTTTTAATCTGATAGGGAAATGCTGTGAATATTTCTTCCTTGAGCATTAACTGTTGACTTTTTAAAAATTAACCATTTTTCCTCCTTTAGATAAAGCAATATTTGAAGAAAATTAAAATATTTTAGTAGTTCCTTCCATATTTCCTTAATGATTACTTTTATTTTATCTATCTACAGAATTTCCAATGTACTGCTCTGCAATGTGACAGATCGGGTGTCATTTTGGTTTGTGGTCACAGATTCTTCTGAAAATGTGACAACTGTTCCTGGAAGTGAGGTAGAGGCAGCCATCAGGTACACTCTACAACCTTTTCTTCCTTGCTGACTGAGGATGCTTTCTCTCTCTGGACCTCATATAAATGAGCACTGCCTCTTTAAGGATGAGCTAATACAAATAGTTAAAACAACAAGGGGTCAGGTCTCTCTCATTAATGTGAGACCTGAGGGATTTTTAACAGTCCTGCAAAATGAAAAGCCTACGAGTCTCGGGTTTATAACTTCAGAAGGAGTCTCTCTTAATGCTGGAACCTCAGACGTAATCTAGTCCTTTTCCAGAGCCGTACCTGTGACACACACCTACACCCAGACTAATGGTTCTGTGCTTCTTAAATACAGTTTATCTGACTTAAATTAGAACTCAGCTTTTGTATGAGAAGAGCTTGTGTGAACTCTTCGTGAGCAGAGCTGACTGTTTCCCAGCTTGGCTTAAACAATTTTCTACTCACATTCTTTTCATACAAACCCTTTCTAGAGCACCAGTCAATATTGTAGCTGAGCACTGCTTGTACAAAGTACCATGTGGTACAAATCAATTTGCTTTCTACTGAACATCACATCTGTAGCCAATAAAAGCAAGAGTGGGGCCGAAGAGGGAAAAAGGAAAAAACAGGTAATCTGAATTTAATGGTCCACCAAACCTTCATAAAGGAGTTTATGAGGTTGACTTCTACCAGAAGCATAACTCATGTACATTTCTCAAGCACAGAGGAGAAAACAGACCTCTTTGTTTTCAGACATTCTGTACTTTGTCTTGAAAATTCATGTTATCTCTATGGAGGTGTAATGCCTAATTCCTGATGAATGAGTATGCGTTCTTTTGGAAAGATTAACTTTTAAGCTTATGAGCAGATTAAACTATTTCCTACAGAGACACCAAACAATACCTTCATAGCATTAGTGGAGGAAGCAGATTATTTATTCACTGAAGCTCTCTGTAAGAGTGCTGGAATGCAGGGTTTTTGCATTTCTGTTATTCTTTGATACGTTCAGTAGCATAAGCTGCTTTAAGTCTTTTATGTGCCCTGTTTGCCACAGAAATTGGATGCCATTATAGTATGTTTGTTTTTTAACTGTTGTCTGTCACCTGATAAAGAATATGCTGTTTATGAAAAGTTTGACTTCTTACCTGACTTACAAACAAGAAATAAAATGGCCTATAAAGCTACAATGCTTTTTATTCAGTTACTTCTATTGCAGTCTTCCAGACTAAACCATTATTCTAATTCTTTATGCTACAGCAGTAACACATCAGAACACTACCCATGGACCAGAATTCTATTGTATGAGATTCTCTAAAAAATAAGAGTAAAGAGGAAGGTAAACCTCAGAGCTCTGTATGAGACCTAAGATCTTACATAATTATACACAACATATATTTATGCCTATACAAACATGAAATGCACCTGTAGTTGCCTGCATGTGTTTTAGCAAATAATTCTGTAACTCCAGACCTTAGATGAGGGTGAACAATGCTTATTTCAGCTGTTCACAATGATCCTTTCATATTAATAAGGATGAAAATCTTTTCTAAATCAAAGACGGCTTACCATATAATGAGTCTTACAATATGTCATGGCTTTCAGTCCTCTTCAGGAATGCTAGCTTTTCACCAAGGCTAAGAACTTCCTTCTTAAGTGACTAAAACATTATGATTTCCAAGAAAAGAAATTAGCAAAGTCTCACCTGTATTTCCCATATATCTGTTCTTAGGAAATACTTGCTCTGTGGTAAATAGAGTATTGTATACAAGGAAGAGCTGCTGTAAGTCATACAACTGAAAAAAAATCTCTTAAATCCAATATATCTTATAAATTTTCTCAAAAAATATTAACATTTTGGAAAGGCTAATGAAAGATAGTGCTAAAGCCTCTCAAGGCTGCTTAGATTCAGATCCAGAAATACCTGCAAATGCTTAGAAGTAGTGAATGTGAGTGAAGGTATCCATTAAAGGGTAGCAGCTGTACTGCTTGTACAAAAAAAGTGCATTTCTCAGACTTATAGTTTCTCATAATGGGAAAAATGTGCCAAGTACAAAATCCTTTGGCTACATCCTGCAGGGAAGAAGGGCATGTTAGCAATAGAGTTCTTGTGGACCAAATTGTATCCTGTGCCTCATGAACCTAAGAAAGTCCATAGCAGCAAGAGCAGATGTACCTGCCCATAACATGCAGGATGGTTCAGTTTGAGGAACCAATGGGCACTGATAAGTAAATCTTCTGAGCATTACAGGATACATCTGCCACACCAGTGGTAATATTGAATGCTCCATGAACAAGACAACAGAGCCATCTTTACAGATTACAGCCTGCTATGTCCTCAGCACCTAGTCCAAACCAGAAAGAAATAATAATACTGTACTTCATGTCTCACCTGCATTTCCCAGTTTTTCAGATAAATATGCACAAGAGCTATATTCAAAACTCTGTAAGTTTGTGGGTGTCTATGGATTACTCACAAGGTCTATGTTAAAGGTCTGTAATCCTACCAATGTCATGCTGGATCAAATTCAGCCCTGCCCAACTTGCAGCACATAGATGAAAGTTTCTTTTTTATCCTTCTGTCTTTTTAACTTATAAAGTAAGAGTTGTGATGTTTGTGTTTTTGTGAAGGATGAACCGGCACAGAATCAACAATGCCTTCCTACTGAGTGACAAGACACTGCAGTTCCTGAAGATACCTTCAACCTTATCACCCCCTGTTGAACCTTCCACGCCTGTTTGGCTTATTGTATTTGGTGTTGTTCTTTGTCTCATTGTGGCTGGAATTGTTTTCCTCATTGTTGCAGGGATTCGGCAACGCAAGAGGTAAGCGCCTTAGCTTTTCTGCTGTTTTAACTGAATACTGGCAAATTGAGTCAGCTGGGCTGGTTTTGATTTTCAGATCAGCCTCAGAGAAATAAGAGCTGTGCCCCTCCTCCCTCCATAGGACAGGACATAACTGATATGTCCTTTTCCAATGAAAGGGGTTAAAAATTTTAACTGTGAAGTACAGATGCCTCAGTAACTCTGGGGTGTAATGGGAAAATGTGGACTATAAGAATATGATCCTGGAGGCCATCTAACTAGAGATGACAGCTTTACGAAGACATTTGCTGTTGTTGTTCTCAAGTTCAACTGTGTTGCAGGTGAGCTTCCTCTCTCAGGCTACCCAAATAGCTACCAACAGGGGAGAGGGCTGGCAGTGACTGTGCCTCTTCCGGGGCAGTAGTTGCAAAAGCTGGCAAGGCTAAAATAAAAATTTGCTGCTGCCGTTTGAGAAGCCTCAGTAGAGGACACAATAATGATTAATGTGTGGCTGAAGAGGGCCCGCTCAATAAAACGGTGCATGTTCTCACCTAGCATTCATGATCTGATGAGTCCAGAGTACCCGGATCTCCCCACCACCCTAGGTGATTGCTCTTTGGTGGCAGGTTAGGAGAGAGATACTCTCTGTTGCTCTCAGTTTCCACCCTGTGATGGCGCTGGTGAGAAAGAGAAGGCTATTTCTGCTTCCCTAGTGGGAGCACGTAGGAGTGAGAGAGAAGGTAAGTGGAGTTTTGGTCGTGCCACCTCTGTTGGCTCAGAGCTGGCCATAAGCAATAGAAATTTCTCAGCTGATCTCAGATTCTACCATAGAAGTTCATCTTCTGCCAGACTGCCACAGAGATTAGGTTAACACAACATTATGACTTCAGCAACAAAGTCATACAGGAACAGCAGAAGTGAAAAAGGGCAAATTTCTGCTGACAGCCAGATAACGTTAAACTTATAGACTGCATAGTGGACTGCATCCCCAACTGTATCACAATGAGGGATTCATATATGACAAGTGCTGTATTGCAGAGAGTTTTCCATTCTGCCTACTTGTCACCTTGAAGAACAATGTTAAAAGACCACAGAAGAACAGTACATATTGTAAAAGAGAAGTGCTTCTCATAAAGAACCCCTAGAAGTGTATTCAGAATCCCTTCAGTTATATTTTGCATTCAGAGGAGTTGCATCAACCTCCAAACCCCCTTTCTGTTTTCAAAAAACAAAATTAAACAAAAACTAGATGAAAGATGCTGTTGGGGTAAGAGCCTGAGCAAACCCTTGGGATCTGTGATTAGTTAAAGCCCTGTCACAACATCCCATGTGGTGTGAGCTCAGTTATTTAATCCTTAGAACCAGGGCAACCTTTTCTGTAAAACTGGAGAATAATGTTGCTGTCTGAACCCCACAGCTGCCCTCTGTGCAGTATAATGGCTCTGTGTGCCTATATTGCATCTAACACAAAAGGGGTCTTTGAATATTTCAAATAAGTATAATATGACTAAATTAACCTAAATAGCCATTATTTTTCTAGCTAAAATAATCATTTGTGCTTCAAATCACGCTGAAAGACAGCATTTCCCCCCCTTTATTTTCAAAATAGCTCAGTTGAGCTTGAGCAGTTCCCATCAATATGGTGTAAAATATGTGCTCTTACCATCATGCTACTAGTAGTATGGCTTGTTGCTGCTTCTCTATGGTCACTCAGCATCCTCTCCGTCTTATGCTCTTTTTTACTTCTTCCTCTGTTTCCCTGCTGCGCTGTTACATATAACCTTTCCTCAAAGCAGATTAATCTGTGATTGACTCTCCTTTCACATCAATTGCATCTGCAGGCAGGGGCAGGGGAGTGAGAGAGGGGGTATACTAAGCATATATTTCTTCCATCTGCTGTTGCAAAGACTGGGGATGTAAAAGGATGGTTTGGGCTATTTGGCTTCTCGAAAGAAGAGTCAGACATCAGAGAAGAGAATTTTGAAAACTCTCATCTCTTTTTCAGGCACTGAAGTCTGTGACTAGGTTGTCAAAAACTTCTGCGTGTCCAGTAATGAATTTTCTTGGAAACCTGTCCAGAGCTGACTTACTGGCAGCTCTGTTGCCCAGTAAGCTGTTTTGGAAATCTGGACCCAAGGAGAATGTTAACTTATCATAAATCTGACATTTTGTCTTTGTAGGCCTTTAAAGTATCAGTTAAATACCTCAGTTCAGATAAGCCCAAGAGCACGTGTTTCAGGGCATTCATACTCAGGCTTGCAGGGAAGCACGTTATTGGCCCATAGTGGAGTTTCAGTAAGTAATTAGACTCACATGTCATTTCTTGAACTGAAAGATTTTCTTAATTAGATCTTCACTGTGCATCACTGCAAACGTGAATTCCAAGCCACAGCTGCCTGCATTTGAAAAGCTCAATGTGATTGTAGCCCTTGACTCTATGATGAGGTGGATCAGACACACTGTCCACCTTACGTTCGTTCTCCTGTCATTGCAGCAGTAGGACACCTCCCTCTCTGGTAATAGATTAGACATATACCTAGGGCTGAGCAGAAACAACCACTACTGGCTGTGCTGAACTACCCTGAAATCTACCTCTACCCCCTAAAATCCCACCTGCAGCACAGGCCATAAACATTTGCCTTTGGAGGTGTGAAATAGAGTAAGCACACACAGTGTTGCCCTCTATTACTCTCCCAGCGTCTAATTTGCAGCTGGGAGCCTTCTTGAGCTGGATTTGGTCTTTGTGTGTTGGGTAACCCACAATGTTTTCTCTTCTTTAACTTGTTGAGTCTACCCCTGGACTCAAGTTTTTAGTTGCTCTGAATTCCTATGGCAACAAGTTCTGTGTATCTCCTATTCCTCTCCTTTCTTTTGAACCTACCTTTTAGTATCTTCTTTTATGTTCTCCTCCCACAGATTTGGTATTAAACAACACTCCTTTTTTCACTGTATGTGCAGATCCAGCAGACAGAGGTCAGAGGTTTCCACTACTACTCCCCATGTTTATTTTTAGCACATCTGTAATACCAAGAATCTCCTAAAGGCCAATAAAATTTTATTATTTTTAATACCACTGTTATTAGCAGTTACACTGAGTCAGGTTATGATTGTCCTGAGCCAGATTGTTATAGTATATGTTGCAGGATAGGAAGAAGCAGTGGAGCTGACCTTTGAGTTTCTTATCCTCTGAAACTGCTGATGCTGCAGGCTGTAAAGTACAGCAGGTTTTTCAACTATGAACTAGTAGATCTTAAGGTCAGAATAATTCTGGAATTAAAGGAACATCATGAGATGTTGATTGGCATTTCTGTATTGCATCTTGTGGTTATATTTTTAGATAATTTTACTGAGCAAATATTTTTAATATACTTTTGGTGAGAAACTATGCAACTGTTTGATGAAGAGAACAGAAATATAAAATATTGGGCTGGAATGTGGCTGTCAATGAAGTTTGAACTAAAAACGCAGATTTACAGCATTAAGAATACCTAACTTCTGGAGGAGATCATCAAGGAGTGCAAAGGCTATAGTCTAAAGCCGATGTGTTTCTAAATAGCATATGTTAATTTGTCCACATCGTGGGGTGAAATCTGTGACATATATATTGGGGTAAGACTAGATGTTTTGTGCAGTCCTTCCTGATGTAAAGCAAAAAAAAGTGTTAGAGATTTTTTTTTCCATTTTCGTTTTGCACAGACTTTTCCTTCTGCTCCCTGCAGTCATTTTACAGAATAAGGAGGTGAAATAGTATTTATAACATACTTAAAACATATTTGCTCTAGGTTTTCTGGTTCCCAAACCTGACCTCAAAACATGGCTTCCAGTGATAAGTTTACAACAGCAAAGAGGTGCACCAGATTATGCCTTTCAGACAGAACTTATGATAAAGTGGCTAAATGTGCAGTTTTCTGTCTGTGGAGTTGTGGAGGAGTGCTGCAGGTCAACTGAATAAGATTATTTTCTCTTCTTCGTTTTTAGAAAGAATAAACAATCGACAGAGAGAGAAAATTTGGAAGATAAAGGTGAAGTGGCAGTAACGGTAGAAAATGGGATTCCGTGCGAAACACTGGATTTAAAAGCAGGCCACATTAATGGAGTCTTTGCAGCAGATGATGAACGGTTCACATCCTTATGAAATACTGCCATTGCTATCTGTCGTTTTTTTGAAAGACTCCTATGCCTGCCTTATCTCGTCACTACTCCTGAATGTCAAACATGAAGACAAGATAAATGTTCTTTCACCTTATTTCCCTTGAGAGAACCTTTTGCTGATAACGCATACATTCAAACCTCCATTACAGAACTTTTGTTCATGAGCAAAGCAAATGAGAAGACTTCAAATGATATCCATTAAAGATTTCCAGAAGATGCATGGCAGAACACGGTTGAATCCTGCCTTGTGTCAGGCGTTTAATTTTTAATGATTATTTAAATAACTCTTGCTTGCTTTTGCCTGATATAAACGTGAAACTGTGTTATTCCCGAGTGTCACTGGGGAGATCATCTATCATTGTCAATTCTTGCTAGGCTTTATTTCAAGCCGTATGCAAATTTTCTCTGTAAAATTACTTCTGTTTGCTGATACACAGTGTGCCTTTGGATGGAATAGTGATCAGTGCATGGGAGTTTTAGTTTATTGAGGAAGACCTCCACGCTTTCTCAGCCTCCATAAGAGTAGGTTAAAAAGCAGTGGGGTTGTCTGTAGCTTTAGGACTAGCAAAGATCTGGTACTAAAACCATTTTCCATTTAACAGTTCAAGTCACATGACCTAGAAACTAAAAGCTGCAAAAGTTTGAAATTTGTTGAAATTAAAGGTTGCAACAAAGAGCAGATTTTCCAAAGGTGCAGTCTGTGATTAGTGGTCCAGCTGTCATTAAATCTGGGAGGGCATTTCACGGGTCTTTGAAAAAAAAAAATTCCTTACATTTTTTTTAAATAATGAAACTAGAGCAGCTTTCCCAAACCTAGCAGACACAAGGTCAGCTGAACTCTTCATGTGACAGCTGGATAGCTTTTGGAAAGATTCAGTGCTTGAGACACCAACTGTTGGGCTTGGTGTGCCTGACCCAGATGAGAATGTAGGCGATGGTAAGTCAGCAGAGACCATTCAGACCTGTGTTTCCTGTTTATGTGGCTGGAAGTTAAGGGTACCAAGTGGTGCCAGACCCTAAACTGCATTGTCAGATTACTTTAAGTCAGCTGCACAATACAGACTGTGCTATCTGTGTCCTAATTGCATTCCCATTTAAATAAGTTACAAAATTCATACTGATTTCAGAAGAACTGTGGCCCTGTAAAGGGGGTTTTATGTGTGGGCAACTCTATACGGAGCTGTGTTGAAGCAAACAATGATATCTGCGGTCACCAAACAGCTGCTTGCATCACTGGAGGCAAAATTTGACCACTAGCCGTCCTTTTTCCAGTGCCATGTTTTGGGGAAATATTAGAAACCCCATTTACTTATTAGGGTAATTCCATCAGTCTCCTCACCAACAGAAACAGAGTAAAACAGGGTAAAAGCTGCTTATAAAGGACCATCTAGTGTCCTGAAGGGTACAAAGTTTTCTTATCCCCCAGGCTACAAATCCTTCAGGTTTTTGGCAGTATTGAGGACCTCTGACTCTCCATTTGACTCAGTGCTGACTCTTGGGTAAGGGTTGAGCAGAAGGGGAGGAATGGGGATGTAAAGGGGAAGCAGTGGGGTGGAAGGAGGAGGCTGAGAAGTGGAGGCCTGAAGGTAGGGGATGCAGGGAGAGGAGGGTTAAATGCAAAATAAAACTTTGAAACTCACTGATCATTTTCCTCACTTATGTCTCATCTGTCACAGTTGTCTTTCATGTCCTGATGGTGGGTCCCTCTAGAGAAAGACCGTGTCTTTGTGTCCCAGAGGGTGTGCTGCTCCATTCTGGAAAAGTATTAGTTAAGTCCATTATAATGATAATATCTCAGTGCTTCTAAATTACCATCCACACTATGGAGATATATTTCTCACAGGAATGTCCAAGATTAAGCTTACCAGTGTTTAAGATCATTTGGAGGGTATATATAGACTACAGTGTTATTATTGCTTCCTTGGTCGTTGTTCAGGGTCTTTCACTCAGGCAGAGTTTTACTGAGGTAATTCAGATCCAATCATTTCTAAACCTTCACACTTTTCACTTTCTTTGTATGACAGATAGCTACTCTGTTGTATGACAGCAATGGATTGCTTTAACTGCAGCACCTCTGCACTTACCAGTGAAAGATTTTGGTGAGAATAACTTGGCAGTGCAAGAGCAACCTCAAGCTTCTGATTAAAAATTACTGTTTTCCTATGTTGTACTACACGATACTTATAGAAGAGGAAGCTGAGAAGGGAGACCTCATTGCTCTCTACAACTACCTGAAAGGAGGTTGTGGAGAGGAGGGTAATGGCCTCTTCTCCCAAGTGACAGGGGACAGGACAGGAGGGAATGGCCTCAAGCTCCACCAGGGGCGATTTAGGCTGGACATTAGGAAAAAAATGTTCACAGAAAGGGTCATTGGGCACTGGAACAGGCTACCCAGGGAGGTGGTTGAGTCACCTTCCCTGGAGGTGTTTAAGGCACGAGTGGATGAGGTGCTCAAGGGCATGATTTAGTGATTGATAGGAATGGTTGGACTTGATGAGCTGGTGGGTCTCTTCCAACCTGGTGATTCTATGATTCTAAAATAAAATTTGCATGGTATGAAAAAGGGCAAACCGTATCTGAGCATACTTCTCAAGGCCTGACTGAAGGTTCAATTCAGCCTATGGCACTGGCCAGCAATTTAGAAATAGATTGAAAGCCTCTGATCAAAACGTTATGTGATGTGGGCTGACTCTGGCGGTAAGTAATCACTGACTTCCTCCCAGCTCACCTTTTAGCAGCGTAATTACTTTACAGCAGTTCAGCATAATTTTCTGCTAATAATGATATGAGATACACCCAGAGCATACATACTGCTTGCTTCTGTGCTGACAGAAAATAGCTTGAGAGAAGGAAATGATACATGAAAGGGCAGGTATCGCAGTTAGCAATGCTTTGAAGTCGGTGTTGGTATTAGCTCTTTCACTGAAATAGGTACCACAAACTAGGTTAATAAGGGCACAGTGCTACAGGAGAAATTAATCTCTTTTCTAGTCTCTTTGTGCAGCAGTATAGTGTTAGAAAACAAAGAGAACTTTGATTTTTTAAAGTCTGTCATACAGAGCCTGAAAATGGTACAATGACAATTTATATTCCTTGAGCATCTGGCCAAGATGTTTTATGTAATTTTCGTTGTTTGTAATTTTTTTTTCTCTAAACCATCTGCCATCAAACAACCTGATAATAAACACGGAAATGAGTAACAAACAGTATAGACTATACTGTAAACTACTTTCTAAAACAATGGGTTGGCTCTGCTTTCAGTTACATTTGTGTCATGCCAATGCATTTCAGCAAAGGAACATGGTATGTCTGAGACTGAGCTGTTTCATTTTCAAGAGCTGCATTTGCAAAAAAAAGAGAACAGAGAATTCAATTACTTGAAGCAATAAAGCCAAAGAAGTTCCGTTTGAAGAAAATCTGCAACATTTATTGCTAGCTCCACATCCCCTGCGAGTTGACATTTCAGGAAGGACGTTGCTGTTCTGCTCAGCTTACTTGAGAGACGGTATTGATGTCTAGGGTGGAATGAGCACAAATCATGCATGAGGAAGTTGTTTACCCTGTCAGCTGCACATTTGGAGTGCTGGGGAGCGTTGGGAACTTTGTAGTGCCCTCCTTAAATTAGAGACTACATTGGTCATAACACAAATATTTGATGTGCACTGTATTGATCACAGACTGTTTATGTAAATTAAATTAGTAGTCCTTGTTCATGATTATTTATTTAGGGAAGACTACAGACTGTGGGCAGATACTGAAGTCCTTACTTGAGCCGTTCTGCCACTTGCTTTAGGGAAAGCTAATCACTCTGTTCTGCAAGCTGATGCTTACTCTATATTAGAGAAAACTAGCTTGTTCTATCACATCAGCATTTGTCTCTTCTTTTCTACTACAGTGTTCGAAGTCTTGAGAGAGTTGTCTGTGGTACTCTCCTCTGAAAATCTCCCTGTTAGCCCACCTTGAAGTCTAGTACCCCCAACTGAACCTAGTATTCCCCTGGGACTCTTCCAGCTCTGAAGAGCCACGAGGGACGGCCTCATGGGCCTTTTACAGACAATATGCTCCTATTTGTTTGTCCAGGTATGACATTTTCTTCTGTCATGCTGACCTTCTTGGAGAACATTTTCCTGGCTATGCCTTGTTGAAGGGCTGCCCTTCTTTTGCATTTGGAGAGAAGACATAACTGAAACCAGTTCGCTGTTTCTGCTGCTGTTCATAAAAGAGAAGGGTGAAACGGACATAAGGAGCCCCAGGACAGTATTCAGGTCTAGTTCCTTCATCTGTGCAAGAATTATATATTTCCCAAATTAACACAAATCATGGCATTAGCACAAGAACTTCTGATAGGATAATTTGGTTCCAAGAACTGCGTGTCAATTTTGACCAAGCAAGGAGCATTATCACATCTTGACAGAAAGTTTTTCATGTGTAACCTCCCACATGAGGAAAACCAAAAGAAATTACTTGTAGAGCAGAAGTTCAACGAAGACTTAAAATAACTCCCAGTGAAAAGTAGGAGTCCATGTTTCTACACACTCTTTAAAACATGGCTCAGATGCCCTCACAAATTTGGTCAGTTCATCATCTCTGTAACCTGTGACTCATGAAATGAGCTGATTTAAATGTGCCAAGTTTTTACAGAAAATGCATTGACCAACTGTCTGCAATCTAATAGCAATGAGCAATCTGTGCTTGGTTTTCCATGAGCAGTTCTTTTTGGGCTCTCCTGGGTTTTGTTTCCTTTTAATGTGGCATGCAAGAAGGGTTGTGTACAATAGAGTAACACCACAGCTTCCTACACTACCATTGCTAATGAAAAATTTGCACTGTTAGATATGCCTAATTTGATGGACTGACCTTGATAGTTTTCAGATTTCATAGAGCTAAAGTACATTGACAGTGATGAGTGATACACCCTTGCCAGCACAAATGTGTTGGTGTATTCAGTTTAATGAATGCATTATGCACTGTGGATGCACTTAGCATAATGCATTTGCATTTTAACTGGATATTCTGTGGCTGGATTGATGTTTTCATTTCTGCCCAAGCCCAGGGTAAAGTGGTTCAGAGGAATTCCACCTATACAGCACAAGCTCGACTTTGTTCTCAGTAGAGTTTGTGCAGCTTCAGTAGGAATCAGATTTAACTTGAGATCCTAAAGAGAAGTTTGATTTTGCAAGTCTGTTGTCTTCCTTACTGTTGTATTTCTCTTTCTCTTGGAGATGACAACTTGAAGCTGTCAAAGCATTTTATTAGCTACAGTAATAGCTAAAGAGAAAACATTTAATTTTTGAGAAATGGCAAGAGTGTTCTGGCATTATCCCCTCCATCAGCTTCTGCTGCTCTCCCGTAATTTAGATTCTAATTGCTACAAATTACAGAGTGTAGCTTTTATCAGTTGTGGGCTAACAGGACTGTTGGACTTTGAACTAATGTTCCCCATTGCATTATATCTAAATGACATCGCAGAGGCTGACGTATGGATACGTGGTCACTATAAAACTGAACTGGGACCATTCACTCCTGCCTTAGTAAAACTGAAATGAGAAACATGGGTTGCTTAGATGAAACACTCATTCACAGGATCAATACTTTTCCTTCCATTGTTAGGGCAAGTCAGCTTTTTGTAGTGGACAGGTGTAAGGAATACAGAATATTGTGCTCCTGAATGGTTCCCTCTCCTCTGCCTCCTTAACATATGGCCTTGATTTTGACTGTGGCCTTCTGCCATGCAAACTATGACACTCATTACATCCTAATTTAACTTGCCCATTCGCTCATTTATCTGCCTTCCTGAAAAGCAGTCAACTTCAATGTTTTCTCCAACACTTTGCAAAACTATTTTGGTTTTCTGATGCTTTGGGCAACTGAAAGCATATTTTCACTGCTCCTGATGTTGTTTTCATATCTGGGACTTAACCCTGCCCATGGGGTGTTCACCTCCTTGGAGATGCTCAGCACGCTTTGACCCAGGGAGCCACCATCAGCCTGTGTCCCTGTTGGAGAACAAAGGAGCGATGCAGAGGTGACAGCAGCTCTTTAGGTCTGAAATCCAGGGACCAAAGTCGGCTGTCTTGGTAAAGGAGTTTATGGGGGGATATGGATTAGTTCTCCAAGGTATTGGCCTCAGCCTTGAACCAGCGGGGTGCAAACCCCTCCTTGCTCCAGGAGGTCACCAGGTTATGGCAGTGCAGCTGAGCCCTCTGAAGGAGCTGGATGCAAGCCAGGCAGCAGCCCTCTCCTTGCTTCTTCCCCACAGAGACAGAGGTCCCGAGTCGATGGAGAGTCTCTGCTCTGCCCTTACCACCTTGACCTCTGCTTCTTCTGGGCAATGGAATATTAAATCTGAGCAGCCACTGATCTTCCCTGTCTTGTATTTGCAGAGCCAACTAAGCCCTAACTGCTGATGCCTGAGGTAAGGCTGCCAGCTGTTCTGTGTCTTTTGCATGGGAGCTGGTCCTGGGTCTGTCAGAGGTCAGGTGGAATGCGCTGTGCCTGCCTGCAGAGGAGCAGAGACACCTGTCCTCCTTGCTGCCATGCAGCTCTGCTCCCCACCTAGGGAATGGACAGAAGGTTCTCACAAAAGCCCTCTCTTTTTAGGAGGGCTCCACCAGCAGCCGGTGAGACGGTGAGCCAGTGCCCTGATCCCAGCACTGGCAGGAAGGCTTTTGTCTGAGAAAAGGCGGATGTCATGCATGCAGAAGAGTTAGTCATGTGGGAAAAAGGCTGCTGGGGGATTAAAAGGACTATTTGCCCAGCCCCCAGTTTGAGGCACAAGGAAGGACAGGATCTGGGATTGCCGCCCCGGTGATGCCCAGGTGAGGCTGCGACAGCGTGGCCCCTCTCCAAGCACTGCTGCCTTATCAGGGCAATCTGCAGAGGGGCTGGATCCATCCCCGGGGCTGTCCACAAAGCTACTGTACAGGGAGTTCTCAGAGCAAGGATTTGCCAGGTATTGAACTGATGTGAGCTCCTCTTAGGCAAATGGCAGAGGAGCTGCATCCCTGAGCAGATGGAGAGGCAGCTGTCCCAGGGCAGCTCGTCCTTCCTGGAGATGCTCTGGGGCCCTGGTGCTGTGCAGCCACAGCCCTTCAGAGCTCCTCTCTGCAAATCGGTCACCAAGTAATGCTTATGTCTGTCTTTCATGTGCTAGTCAGAATGACAGAGCCTAAGCAGCGCTCCTGCCTGGGAAAAATGACCTGATAATGGCATTTTAAGCAATTTTAAGGGTGTGTGGTGGCAAATATGCAACACAGTGATTTCTTATTGAGGCACGCCCTAAATACAGTTATCTATTATTGCAGTCCTAGTTTCATAGCACAGCTCAGCCAAAAACATGAGTGATGAGGCAGAAAGCTGCCCTAACAGAGCCAGGGTACAGCTGAACATTGGTGGACAGATATTTCATCAGACAACTTGGACCCTGGGGGCTAGCACAGTGGGAGCATCAGGTAGGATTTGGGAGCTGCCATTCAGGCTGCAGACCCAAAGGGTGGAGGGGAGGACTGCGCAATGGAGCAGGGCAAGCCTGTGTGATCATGTCAAGATAACCAGAGCCTTTGCACTGTAAAAGTGGCAAACTGATATAGTTGTCTTTACTCCAAGTCAAGCGGGTTGGCCACCATCACATACAACAACATATTTGATTAAGACTAGATTTTAACTCTCAGTTGTTCTCTTATCAACCAGACGTGACAGCTGCTGCCTCACTGCCCTTGCTACAGGTTTGGATTTCCTGCAAAGACTCAAGGTACTTCAATTTCTCAGGTGTTTGCTGTCTCCATTTTAATGTGGCACAACCTGTCTCCAAACTCTCACCAGTTTCACAGACCAGCCTGAAGGTCCACCCTGAGAAATGCTCTTGGCTCATTTGAGACCGGGCACATCCTCTCCTCATAGACCTGATGTTACTATGTCAGGCTACAAAATCACTCCAACTTTGAACCTGGAATCCTGTAGGAAGCCTGCCTTGGTATTAAATCTGACAAACAAGTCTGTGTGGTCTCCCATGGTTGCTTCATGGGAGCACATTCATCCATGAAAGTATTTTTCAAAACATTAATTTTTGCTTATTCACCTCACATCTTAAATTTTTTTCTCTTGTCTTGAGGCAATGACAAGAAAGATGCAGTGTAATTCTTGTATTATTCCTCAGATATGATATCAAGTATTACATTTAGGTATGCAATAGAAAAGAGTTTAGAAACAAGGCTGAGAATTTGCAGCATAATTTAGTGTGACTCTCCCTGCTACACTTTCAGTTCATCACAATGCTTGCAGAAACACTTAAATGCAGGTGCAGATGCACTCCCTATATTAAATGAAGTGACACCCTTCTCTTTCTTCCAGGTATCCTCCAAGTATTCCATGAACTGGGTGGTGCAGGCACCCCTTGGGGCTCCAGGGCTGTGCATGGGCAGGTGGCAGCTGCAGGCAGGTGTGGGCAGCACAGGTGACTCCTGCACACAGTAGGGAGATGGCAGCTTTCAGGTCTGCCCACCAGATTGCTAGGCACAAGAGGGCTGCAGAAGGGTTAAAAATAACACCTGCAGGTCAAAGGGGAGTTTTGGATCAGCCAACTCTCTTTTAGAACCTGAAAAAGTACTGGCCCAGTGATTGTGCAGTTAACTTACCAGCACAGAAGAGAAAATAAAGGAGTTGCAGCAGACATTCAGCATAGTCCCTGCTCTCTGGAGGAGAAGAAATCACATCAGGGTAATGATAGACATAATTCTCTGCTCTGACAGGCAACAGATGGAACAACAAGACAAAAACCTTTCGACATCTCACTATGTGACGGTCTTACTGGCAATTTAAGAAATGATGAACCAGATAAGAATCGCAAAAGGTATATAATTACTTAAAAAACAGGCTCCAAGAAGAAGGGCCATTTTAAGTGGTAGTTCACCTGGATCTTCCTGTATCTCATATGATCATCTTGTGGGAAGAGAAAACCTATCTATTGATATGTTTGTAGGCACTGCCAAACTGGGAGTTCTTTGATGGATTATCATTCCAAATGATCACAAAAAAACCCCTGGAAAAAGTGCACTAATTAGTGCCACCCTAGAACCAGAAGCAGAGACAGAAAGGAGAACGGCTGAGTAGGTAGTAGTGTTACCAGGAAGGCCACAACTGGAACATGAGCCAGTGTTTGTTAAAGTCTCCGGAAAGATGATGTCTCTCAGCAAGGTACAGCATGTGAGATGCAGATGGTGATGGTGCTACTGATCATTGGTAATGTTTTGGTTGTAATTAGATGCAGACACCATTGCTGTGGAAGGAGAAAGTGTGGCGAGTCTGAATGAAACCAAGAAGAGTAATGTCTAATGTAGGGAACTTGAGCATGGGGAAGGTCTGAGTGGATGTTATTGGCTTTCCCTTATGAAAACAAGACTGTTAAGAGGATTGCACATGGATGACCTAGGTCACTTGTCCCTGGTTCATAGGACATAGGTATTGGGAGATATTTAATCAAGGAGTTTCCTTGAGGTCCCTGATTTCTGGCTCTGCTTGCTGGGGACACCTGTTACTGATGGCCCTGCTGAGGCAGTGATATGTTCAGCCTGTCACAGATGGGAGGGCTGCAGCTCCTTTCTTGGGGTTTGGCAGTGAAGGGGCTGATTGCTGCTCAGACCCATGCCAGTTTTGGAGGAGCTCTGCTGGGAACCGGAAAACAACCCCAGAAGTGGCTACAGAATTGCATTTCAAAAAGCCCCCCACTAAGAAACAAAGGAATCAAAAAAATTCCCTATCAAGTGATCGTGATCAGAAATAGACTAATTTAAAAAGTACTAAAGCATTGTCTGATTGATAACACCCAACCCAAGCTGCATTTCCAGAACTAATTCACTTATTGATTTTCCCCATTGATTTGCAGTAAGTGCTGGGTTCCTAGCTAGATTTGCAAAGGTATTTAGATATTAAACTGGAATCAGTTTAGTAGTCTTAGTACTTAAAACCAGTTGATATATAGCTCAGATTAGGTCTCTACATAGGATGCTGTGATCCCATGAAGTCTCTTGCTACTTTTTGATAGTTTAGTCAACGTGTTTAAAAAATCTGGTTTTATTTGCCTCCTCTTGCCTTGAAAATGAGGTACATTTTCCAAATCACTCAAGTTTTGCAAAGCCCTTTAAAACATGGGCCTGAACACCCAACCAGGGACCCTATGTATGGCTAACTGAGGTTTCTTCCTGCCTTGGAATATGAGGTCATGGCTTGGTGTTTCAGTGAAGTTTCTAAATATTTTCACAGCTTATCACCAACCTGTTAAAGGATTCACAGATTCTGAGCTACCAAAGACACAGGCAGGCTATAGATAAAGTGACCAGCTGTATCATTGACAGCACATTTGGGAAACATTAACTAAAAGTAAAAGCCTTTTATAAGAAGGCCATAAAATGGCAGGAGTAATTATGTTTTTCCAAAGTTAATCATTGACTTTTGTTTATTTGGCTTTTTATAAAAAAGTTTTTCCTTTCTCTCTTAAAAAAAAAAAAAAGGATAAAACCTATAAAAAGCCCAGCAAATTCAATTCAGCCTTTTTTCTTCACACTAGCCATGCTTGAATGCTGATGAGACGGAGCCCAACACAGAAGCTTACTTGAGGAAACCTACTTTGTTGGGAGGTTCTCAGCCCATACATTAATATGTTGGTCCAGCTCTGCCTTCTTTGTGGTCTGAGTGCTGTTGTGATCCCTCAGGATGTCACGCAACAAGCCCAAATGTTTCTACAAGAGTTTAACAGGAGGGCAGAAGACATCGGCTATGAGAACTCCCTTGCCTCATGGAACTACAACACCAACATCACCGAGGAGACTGCCAAGGAAATGGTAAGTGCTTGCTCCTGCAGGATTTAGTGTTATTTTAAGGACCTGGCAGCTACTTTTTAGTAGCCACTCAGTTTCCACTGAGGTTGGCTGAAACTTGAGTGCTGCTTCCTTGGTGGTTGTGGTTTAGGTTCAGGAGGGTAGAAAGGCTTGGTTTAACATGGAAATGCCTCACTGAAAGTGCCTGGGCCCCTACCAGCCTCTATATCCTAGGGCTGGTGACTAGGTTGCCAGAAGATAGATTTGGCCCTAGACAGAACCCTGAGTAACCCTGGTGAGTAGAAGGAAAATGCAAGAGAGCACTGCACATTCAGCTTGACAATCTGAGCAGGATGGAGAGAGATGCCTCCATTTACTTAGGGTTTACCACCTCCACCAATGCCCCATGATGTGGCATTGCTGTATGGGAGCCTTTCCTCTTGGAGAGGGCACAGCCTGGAGGGGATGACCTTCTTCCAGGACCCAGGCTGTGCGCTGGCCTGTGGTGTGAGGGAACGGGATTCTAATCTTGTGCCTGTGTGAGCTCAGGTCTCTCACTTTTTGTAAGACTGAGCAAACATTGGGCTTTTTACTGCCATGGACAGCACCGTCTCTTCTCTGTTGCTGAAATTGTTTTACTTCTCACAGAATAATTTCCAGAAATAGGTGTTCTATTAGATTTTTGCTGATGGTTTTATATAGTTGTCCATACCTGTTAGCCTGTGGGGGACCTCCTCCTCCACCTTCCATCGTTCTTTTCAATGTCAGGGATGCTGGCATAATGTCTAGAGGTATTAAACTGGGAAAAATGAAGGGAGATCACAGATTTACAAAAGCCAGCAATGGAGTTCATAGCATGGTAATCTAGTAGGTTGGTTGGAAAGTCAATTTCTGTCTGCAGCAAAGACCACAGCATTTGTGCTTGTGTTGTTTCACAAAACAGTTTGCCCTGCTTCTCAATACTAACCTCTAACTGTCCCAGACAATAGGGTCTTTAGACAAGCACCGAGTTTATCAAGAGCAATGAGCCATGATCTGGCTGGTTACCAATACTGTCATGCCTCAGACTAGCATCCCGTAACCTTGGAGACTTTCAAAATGAACAAAAACACTTTGAATTTTGTAGCTGTGTGTATTTTAAAGTTAAATCAAGTTCTAGAGAAAACCAATTTGGACCGCTAAAATGAATCTGAACATCCTATAGCTACTTTTGCATAATGGTTTAAGACTTCCAATTTGTGGTCTTATAGCTTAATTAAAACATGGTTTAATTATCGTATTTCTTAATTAAAGTGAGGAGACTGCTTGTTGGAAGAAATCCTAACGACTAATCATTGTCAATCTGGAATGTTTTCAGAGACACCAGGTACTTAAACTGTGATGTTTCCAAACACGTAAAATGAAGGCCCCATATAGCATTTTCAGCATTAATGAGATGATAATAGAATACATGAGGAGATACCAGCAATAAGAACCAATTAGTTCACTGCTCAGAGAGGACCTTTTCTGTTGCTTGATCTCTTCAGCTGTGCTGGTAATAAACCCACTATTTCCCCTCCTCCCTTTCTGCCGGAGGAGCAGAGTTAATGAATACTGTCCATTCTGGCTCTCTCCCATCCATTTTCCTTGTAAATTGGGCCACAAACCCCATAACTATTCCTCTAACTTATCAACCAGTTCCTCTAACTGGGGAAAATTCAGACAGTGAGCTAAATTATTTCCCTCAGCTTCTTCAGCCAAAGAGCCCCCTCTTCTGCCCTGCTGCTCCTAAGGCAGCTCTTCGTTCCTGCTCAGGACGAGATGTTCAGAAAGAGATTTACACAATGATGCTCTTCCTCTGGGTGCTTTAGAAGCTCTTGTTCACTTGTTATTTACGGCAGGTTTATGAAGGGGCTGCGTGGGCAGGGAGAAATGTGAGGGTGGGACTGCCAAAGGCTTATATCTGCCTCTACCTAAAGCAAGTACAGTGTGTCTGTCACACATGGGATTGGACAACCTGGGTACACTCAACATGTTTTTGCACAGGGGTGAAGTGTGCCTGAAAGAGCTCTCTGGGCACCATGTGACATTTGTGTTTCTTGATGTCTCAGCAGGGAGGGACAAGTATTACTGGCACCCTCTCAACAACCTGAGAAGCTCTGGCATAAGCTCAGTTAGTAAAACTATCCCAAGGACCTAGAATAATTAGTACTGTTCTTGTTGCCATTTTGGACAGGTGCTAAACTGAAAAAAAGATGTTGAAAAAAAGATGAAGAAGAATAAGACAGTCCAAAATCTAAATAATGTTCTTATGGTGCCACTTTTGTACTGAAAGTTGTGAGTTTCATGTATCATGGTATATAATTGCAACAATTTCATGCAGAACACTCATGTTTTACATGCCCATTTTAGGTACCTATTTAGGGCCTTCCATGACCAAATATAGTCTTTTATTTATCCAAACTTCAGGAGAAAGTGATAATAAAATGACTCATTATCCGCAATGTCAATATCTCATATGCTGTCTGTCTCTGGTAGTGAAAGAGAAATGGGGAATGACATCTCAGTCTCAGCCCTCTTGTGCCCTGGCCTTTATCTGTTGTTTTGTTAGGTACAGGCATGGCAAGGAAAGCACTAAGGGAAGAATACGTGGTGATTTAGAGTAGCAGGGAACATGGCTATTCAATGCTGGATCGATTATAGTAAGCATGGTGTGAGGAGGCAGTCCTGCTTTTTGCTTTTTCCAAAGAAAAATAGTTATCTGGATGTGTGAATAAACCAAAGCAAACAGTTTGCTAGCATTTCACTGCACAGTACAGTTTCTCAATCCACAATCCAGACGTGGTCTCCACAAAGGAAGATCTCCCTGCAAATAATATTTTTTGCTGAGTACATCAGGCTGCTGCTCTCTATTGGTGGAGTAATTCAGGGCTTATGTGAACCCTTTTCAGAATGAGGCGAATGCCAGGTGGTCGGCGTTTTACAGCAGTGCCTCCAGCAATGCCAGCACTTTCCCATTAGCCAACATTCAGGATGCTCTTACCAGGCTACAGATCCAGATTCTCCAGGACAAAGGATCATCTATACTGTCACCAGAAAAATACAGCAGGGTAAGTCGCTTGTAGCTCACTTTTGGCCAGGTGAGTTGAGCTGCCTCCCACAACACCCCTGACGTGTGAAGTGTTGAATCACCTCAGCATGGTGCTTGTCTCAAGATCATGCTGTATCTCAGCATTGTTACAGAGAGTGTACCTGTATAAGGTGATTGTAGCAGTGCAGAACTGGAGGTGTGATCTGGCTTAGGGAACTGGTTCCCATGCAAGTCAGCAGTTTTGCCTTGCAATCCATGGAATGGATTACAAATGCGCACACACCTCAGCGTTGGCCTTGCACAAATGTCTGGGTTAGTCATAAGAGGACCTGTGCTTGGCTAAGTCCATACCTAGGGCAATGAGCAGAAAGAGATGGGTGGGTGAAAGGACATCTAAGGTATAGGAAGTCTCTTTCTTTCTTTGAACATGTATTATCAGGCTATGAAAAAGAGGGGATGTTTCTATGCCGCAGATGCCATGGGATGCCTGAAATTGGCGAGGGTTGGTGATGTCCTTACACAGAAAGCTGCTGAAGGCCAGCATTTAGCAAGACTCGTAACAAGATCTGGCATTTCCACTGACAACTTCATGTAAAATGCATATATATGAATAATAAGTATATGTGTAATTGGTGTGAGCATCTATACAGATTCAAAAGGGATTTATAACCAAAAGCTTCAGGATTACATGAGCTTACTGTTACTAGAAATCAAACTGGAACATAGCATTGAGTTAGGGGGTTCTACAATACTGATTATAGAAGGATCCTGAGATTTTTCTGCCAAGATAAGTAGTTAACCACCATGCAAGAAAAGCAGCAGACTAGCTGGACCTCCTTCCTGGTCCAAGTGAGATGTATTACTGGAAAGACAGATTACCTTGGTGGGAATGCTGACAGGTCACACAAACCTGTATTTATTTTGGAGAACAGCAGTGCACTGATAATAATGCTGTCTTTGCTGAGGAGGTATTTTGTTCAGTATCCTCCCCATTTAGACATTTGTGGTTTCCTAGATAAATGATCTCTGGGGATGAAATTTTTAATTCTTTCTTGAAAAGGGACTTTTTTTACAGTATGATAGGATTCTGTAGGAATAGTTCAATATTCTTCACTGATAGAAAAATTTCCCTGGGTGCCTACTTATTTCAATGCTGACAGAGATAAAGTTAGAGCTATTCATTAACTGCCCCTCCCATTGACAACTCTACATAGTTCTGATTTAAAGCTTTAAATGAGGAATAATGTATTCTTAAGGGAAAAGCCAAAAGTGGTGCATGTCTTTCTCAAGGTATAAACCCCTCAAAATAATAAAAAAGAACAAAACCAGAACTATGTAGCATAGCTTTTGAGATAGAGCTGACTAATTTCAGCTGCATTTGGCCTTCAGCTGACCTGAGATGTGAGTCATAACTTCTCTGTAGTGGAGTATAAGCAGATCTATGCAATCAATATGATGTAATGTTAAAAAACCCCACAAGCAACAGTCAGCCTGGCAGCATCTGCAGAAGGGGCCTTTTTTGGTGCTATTCAAAACCATGAGCTACCTGGAAGGTTTAGGTGGGGCTATTGCTAAACTTACCATAGAATCAGAGAATTATTAAGGTTGGAAAATACCTCTAAGGTCATTAAATCCAACTGTCAGCCCAACACCACCTTGCTTATTGAATAATGTCCCAAAGCACCACATCTACACACTTTTTTAACACCTCTGGGGTGAAGACTCCACCACTACAGCCTGTTCCAATGCTTGACCACTCTTTCAGTAAAAAAAAACCTTCTAATATTCAATTTAAACCTCTAAACTTTATAATTTTACTGCTTCTATATGTATACACTTCTCTCATGACAGTCTGTGTTCATTAAATCCAAAGTCTGTCTGACTGGATATTAAAGACCTGTAGATTACATCATATATTTGGGAGATTATCTGTCTTTTCCTGCTAGGTTCTGGCTCAGTAATGCATTTAGGCAAATTCTTTCATTAATCTCTACTGAGCTTAAACATATGCTTAAATGTTAAGCTGGTGGGTGAAGTATTGAATCAAGCTCCTAAGGAATTAGCATAATTGGCTGTTATTTTGTACAGACTGTGTTTCTAACGGGTTATCTTGCATCCAACTTGCAGTTGAACACTGTGTTAAATACAATGAGTACCATCTACAGCACTGGGACCGTCTGTAAAACCACTGAACCATCTGAATGTTTGGTGTTGGAGCCAGGTATGGTACTAATCACTGTGTCCTTGGTACTGANAAAAGCAGCAGACTAGCTGGACCTCCTTGCTGGTCCAAGTGAGATGTATTACTGGAAAGACAGATTACCTTGGTGGGAATGCTGACAGGTCACACAAACCTGTATTTATTTTGGAGAACAGCAGTGCACTGATAATAATGCTGTCTTTGCTGAGGAGGTATTTTGTTCAGTATCCTCCCCATTTAGACATTTGTGGTTTCCTAGATAAATGATCTCTGGGGATGAAATTTTTAATTCTTTCTTGAAAAGGGACTTTTTTTACAGTATGATAGGATTCTGTAGGAATAGTTCAATATTCTTCACTGATAGAAAAATTTCCCTGGGTGCCTACTTATTTCAATGCTGACAGAGATAAAGTTAGAGCTATTCATTAACTGCCCCTCCCATTGACAACTCTACATAGTTCTGATTTAAAGCTTTAAATGAGGAATAATGTATTCTTAAGGGAAAAGCCAAAAGTGGTGCATGTCTTTCTCAAGGTATAAACCCCTCAAAATAATAAAAAAGAACAAAACCAGAACTATGTAGCATAGCTTTTGAGATAGAGCTGACTAATTTCAGCTGCATTTGGCCTTCAGCTGACCTGAGATGTGAGTCATAACTTCTCTGTAGTGGAGTATAAGCAGATCTATGCAATCAATATGATGTAATGTTAAAAAAACCCACAAGCAACAGTCAGCCTGGCAGCATCTGCAGAAGGTGCCTTTTTTGGTGCTATTCAAAACCATGAGCTACCTGGAAGGTTTAGGTGGGGCTATTGCTAAACTTACCATAGAATCAGAGAATTATTAAGGTTGGAAAATACCTCTAAGATCATTAAATCCAACTGTCAGCCCAACACCACCTTGCTTATTGAATAATGTCCCAAAGCACCACATCTACACACTTTTTTAACACCTCTGGGGTGAAGACTCCACCACTACAGCCTGTTCCAATGCTTGACCACTCTTTCAGTAAAAAAAAACCTTCTAATATTCAATTTAAACCTCTAAACTTTATAATTTTACTGCTTCTATATGTATACACTTCTCTCATGACAGTCTGTGTTCATTAAATCCAAAGTCTGTCTGACTGGATATTAAAGACCTGTAGATTACATCATATATTTGGGAGATTATCTGTCTTTTCCTGCTAGGTTCTGGCTCAGTAATGCATTTAGGCAAATTCTTTCATTAATCTCTACTGAGCTTAAACATATGCTTAAATGTTAAGCTGGTGGGTGAAGTATTGAATCAAGCTCCTAAGGAATTAGCATAATTGGCTGTTATTTTGTACAGACTGTGTTTCTAACGGGTTATCTTGCATCCAACTTGCAGTTGAACACTGTGTTAAATACAATGAGTACCATCTACAGCACTGGGACCGTCTGTAAAACCACTGAACCATCTGAATGTTTGGTGTTGGAGCCAGGTATGGTACTAATCACTGTGTCCTTGGTACTGATGTTTCAAAAAGAAAAAAAAACTCGAGGGTGGCTCCTGACTGCAGGAGAACAGGTTGTGATTTCAATAGATATGTCCTGCTATCTAAAGCTTAGTCATCATTTAATTGCATCTTACTGTTAAGGGTCAGCTAGGAGCATTGCTGCCAATGAGACATACTATCTCCTGCTTATAGGAAGTGAAATTTGGAGAGGGCTGCTCAGCTTGTGTGGCAGCCTGCCTATCACCTNAAAAAAAAACTCGAGGGTGGCTCCTGACTGCAGGAGAACAGGTTGTGATTTCAATAGATATGTCCTGCTATCTAAAGCTTAGTCATCATTTAATTGCATCTTACTGTTAAGGGTCAGCTAGGAGCATTGCTGCCAATGAGACATACTATCTCCTGCTTATAGGAAGTGAAATTTGGAGAGGGCTGCTCAGCTTGTGTGGCAGCCTGCCTATCACCTGGGGTTTGATTTATGTTACAGAAAGTCTATATTTTCCCCTGTCATCAAAGTCTTGTTGGATTCAATGTTGTGTTGAGGCTGCCCCAAGAATGCTACCAACTTCAGGGAAGCTAATGCAGAGAGAGCATTTAAGGGACTCTGCTCTGTGTCTTTTAACAAGAAGAAGAGGAAAACTTTAAATCAGAAAAGTATGCAACAAAATAATGGAATATTCCAGCATATCAAACACAAAGGTTTTTTTTTTCTTGCTTCATGAAATTTCTTCCACTTTGGCTCATTTGTCTGCTGTGAAAGAAGAATATAGAGATTCTGCTTTTTTCTAGGCCTAGGACTTTGTTTTGTTTTGTTTTGACAGGTCTGGATGCTATTATGGCTGACAGCACTGATTATCATGAGAGATTGTGGGCCTGGGAAGGCTGGAGAGCTGATGTTGGCAGGATGATGAGACCATTATATGAAGAGTATGTTGAACTTCAAAATGAGGTTGCAAAGCTTAATAGTAAGTCACATTTTTGTAAATTTTTTTTCCTGGCTTCCATAAATTAGCAAACACACTGCAGTCTTGCACAGGAATTCAAACCCCATAGCTTTTTACACATTGGTGAGCAGCTTTTTTGTATAATTTGCTCTTGGTGTGGACATTGCAAAGTGAGAGGCAGTGCAGAAAGGTGACAATGATCAGAAATACATCACCAGCCTGGAACAAAAGGAGCACCTTTTCCAGATGCCATATATACGAGTTCCCTTCATTACATACTGCTTTACCCAGAACTGCATTGCTTATGACTTATAGGCAAGCACACTCAATTCAAATCTTTGGAGTGCTGATGAGTCTTGGTAATTGGAATGATCAGATTTGGTAGGCCTGGGCCAGCAGATGCAACCAGATACTCAAAAAGGATTTTCCCCTAAGGAAAATGTTCTTCCAGTCAGAGATCTCTACACAAATCTTAGGGAATTGTCTTTTCAAGGAACAATGGCAGGTGGCTGCTAATTTAGTTTAGGAGGCTTCTAAAATAGCTTTTGAAGAAGATGCATCATCTGTTTCTTGGCCAGACTGAGGCTGTATAACCTACTTTCCTATATTCCTCATCTGGTAAAAATTTCCAAGCTGGAAATAGACACTAGGAATAGGAAATTATAGTCCAAATATTTAGACAGGAAAAAACCCAAACATTAAAATGTGGTCCTTATGACCTTCCTCCATAGCAATAAGAAAGAACCCTCAGCTATGAGACAATTCTACTCAGAGAATTGACAGAGCTCAGTGGACTGGAAAACTTAGTGGAATTGGGAGCTGAATTTCAATCCTAGTGTCTACACCTGTCCTGGTGATTTTATTGTGAGAGGAAGGGGCCCACAAGCACATAACTCCTTAACATCCAACCTGAGCCCTTGGCCTTCCTTCATGCCTGCAGGAGCTCCAGTAAGGAGTGACATTTTCCTTTGACCTCCATCTCTAGCTGTGATGACTCTGATTAGCAGATAAACGTGACTCCAATTTTTGCATTTCTTGGTAATCTTCTATTCCTGCACATCCATGGGGTGGAACCTCAGGGGAGCATTCTCCTTCCCTCCTAGAACTAGAGCATCTCACTTTTCACTGCTTTTGCTTTAGAGGAAAATCTGTGGACCTGAATAGGGGGGACAGGGAGCTCCACTGCTCCTGCAGACATAAGCAGTGCCATGTGCAGTGTCCTGATGCTATGTGTCATTGCTTCCAGGTTATTCTGACTATGGGGATTACTGGAGGGCAAATTATGAAGCGGATTATCCAGAAGAATACAAATACAGCCGTGATCAGCTAATCGAAGATGTGGAGAAGACATTTGAGCAGGTAGAGGCAGAAAAAAAAGCTTTCACCTGGGCCACAGGGTTGTGTTTTGTGATGATATGTCAATGTTGCTAAAGAAGACAAGACCTGCTCTAAACTGGCTAGACTTAGCCTGCATGGAGTTAACAGACACTGGGGGACATATATGACATTTTTGCCTCTGCAATCATTCAAGGACCAACTTGGTCCCCTTGGGCTGCACTGTGCTAGACGATGGGAAGGAGGGAGCTCTACAGATCTGTGTCTCTCCTCCAGGCAGAGCCCATGGTGGGAGGCAGGTCTCTTGTGCAGCAGAGGGCATACTTGATACTCTGTGTCTAAAGTTACCAATAGTGCCTGAGCAGGACTTCTAGGGCTGGGATCTGTACTCAGCACCTGAGTCCAGAAGTGGAGGGCAAAGCTCCGCTGCAGGAGAATTTAGAGACAACTTTGAGGCGCTCTGTTTAGGAGTGACGAGTGNGAACTAGAGCATCTCACTTTTCACTGCTTTTGCTTTAGAGGAAAATCTGTGGACCTGAATAGGGGGGACAGGGAGCTCCACTGCTCCTGCAGACATAAGCAGTGCCATGTGCAGTGTCCTGATGCTATGTGTCATTGCTTCCAGGTTATTCTGACTATGGGGATTACTGGAGGGCAAATTATGAAGCGGATTATCCAGAAGAATACAAATACAGCCGTGATCAGCTAATCGAAGATGTGGAGAAGACATTTGAGCAGGTAGAGGCAGAAAAAAAAGCTTTCACCTGGGCCACAGGGTTGTGTTTTGTGATGATATGTCAATGTTGCTAAAGAAGACAAGACCTGCTCTAAACTGGCTAGACTTAGCCTGCATGGAGTTAACAGACACTGGGGGACATATATGACATTTTTGCCTCTGCAATCATTCAAGGACCAACTTGGTCCCCTTGGGCTGCACTGTGCTAGACGATGGGAAGGAGGGAGCTCTACAGATCTGTGTCTCTCCTCCAGGCAGAGCCCATGGTGGGAGGCAGGTCTCTTGTGCAGCAGAGGGCATACTTGATACTCTGTGTCTAAAGTTACCAATAGTGCCTGAGCAGGACTTCTAGGGCTGGGATCTGTACTCAGCACCTGAGTCCAGAAGTGGAGGGCAAAGCTCCGCTGCAGGAGAATTTAGAGACAACTTTGAGGCGCTCTGTTTAGTAGGATACAGGGAAAATAGTTTGTTTCCTTCTCCTCCTCTGCCTCCAGATAAAACCTCTGTACCAGCAATTGCATGCCTATGTGAGGCACCGGCTGGAGCAGGTCTACGGCCCCAAGCTCATCAGCTCCACAGGATGTCTCCCTGCTCATTTGCTGGGTATGTCAATGTGGCCATGCTGTGCAAACTTGACTTTGTATAAAGAACAGTCATCTTCAAGGTGCATGGGAACAGAGTAACCTACCTGTTTAATCAAGATATTAACAAACAGGTTGCAGATAAGAGAAGAGGAGAGAAGAAATGGAGAAGTTGTCCCTGGCAGAGATGACGCAGGTGCTTAGCAGCCAAGGGAGGTAGGGAAGGCAGGGATCCTTATCCTAACTGGAGCTGGCAGCACCAGCACAAAACTTCAGCACTGGGCTGGGATATTTGCCCCTTTGCTGGAGTCCTTATCTTCCTTAGAAATAAGAGTTTCAGAGAGACTTTTTATTCCTTTTAAATCTTGTCCCACTCTCCCACATTTCATAGAACCATAGA